>JBCNJP010000010.1:78665467-78744553 GCA_039602395.1 Deinandra increscens subsp. villosa | reverse complement strand
GTCATGATTTGTATCAAGGTATACTTACATAGTATTCGTTTGTGAAAAGCAATGCTAAATGTTATGTCTTAGTTTATAAAGGAATTATCCGTGACCTACGTCATCGGGTATGAACTAGTTTTGTAAAGTTAAAGTGCTCAACCGATATCGCGGGTAGCTAATCCGTTGTTCCATGCACTAAGGAAGTTTGCACCAAAGCTGACTATAATTTATTGTGAAAGGTAAGAGGAAACAATACGTGAGAAGCTCGGGAAAGGAGCATGTAGATGAAATTGAAGAAGAAATTGAGAACATCGCACAGCAAAAACAGAAATCAAAAGAAAAACATAGTGCACCCACAGAAGATGAATTGAGGGCTGCTAAGAAAAGGAGGATTGATCCCAGGGCTGAAATGGACGAAGATGTCATCAGAGGTGTAAATACCTCCCTGGCTAATGAATTGGGCATGATCAAGACCAAACTGGTTAATTCGGAAATCAGAGAAAAGGAGAAAGATGCTCAGATCAAAAACATGAACGAGATCATTGCTAAACAATCTTCCTTGATCAAATTTTTGGTGGTAGAGATGAACGAAATCAAGAAGCAACTGAACTTGCCAGGTCAAATGAGTGATGCTGAGATCGAATCAGTTGGTGACATCTTAAAGGATACATCTGGAGCAGCGGGAGGCAGTGGTTCTGGTGAAGCTGGTAGAGCAGGAGGTAGTGGATCTGGTGGAGTCGGAGGAAGTGGATCAGGTGTGAATGAGGCTGATGATAGTGGAGCCCCCAATGCTGAAGACTTGGATGCTATCAATGTCAGTGATGCAAATCTGTTTAGTGTTGAAACAGAGCAACCACAGCCTGAGATTGTCCGAGCTAAATTCGTTTTGATCGATGAAAGTGAAGATGAGGCTGATATTGATGATCACACAGAGCCGGAAAGCTATACTTGGAAAGAACATTCTCTCACTTATCAAGCTAAGATAAGTTCCATAAGTGAAGAAGTTCTTGAATTTAACAGAGAAGAATGGTTTAAGAAACCTGAGCTTGAAGATCAAACCCCTCTGTTTCAAAACATGGCTCAGCCTAGAAGAAAAGAGTCGGATAGACATATCATTAGCTGGAAATTCAGTGAGTATGTGCATGCTTTTATGATCAAGAGAAGAGGGGGTAGCATTACCTATATTCGCAAACGTGAAAATTTCAAGACCTTGCCCAGATGGGATCTGAGGAGGTTGGTAGAGCTTCCCCTCATCGATGAAGACAAAAGCGTCAGGGCTACAAATCTGAGAATAATGCTTCAGCAGGCTGCAAAGGATGACTTTGTGTCGTTTGGATTTATGAAGGGGAAGAGGATGAAGTCAACAACTGAAATTGATGAAGTTACTGGGAAGCCGAAGGTCTCCTTAAAGTTCAAGCCAGCAAAGACTATGAGCCGAATCAGAATTCCTGATCAACAATTGTCAAGGCTGCAAACATTCCAGAAGTGGTTTTATGATAATAACACTGGTGAAGCTGTTATTAGAATTGGAAAAGACGCTGAGATTAGGCTGTTCGACCCAATGGAGGTCTTCTCTTTCAGTAATGACGACTTGAAGACTTTGTGCGAAAATCATATTAGATATGGGGCTGGAGACGACACGGCAGATGAGGCAAACTTGTTTATGAGAGTCGCCAACAAAGCCCGTGGTATTATCAAAGAAATCAAAGATTTAGCCCTGAAAGTTAAGGCTAATGAAGATAAGATGGAAGAAGACAGGGATCTGGCGAACCAGATGAACAAGTCGTTGAGCGGTCTTGGAGAATCTTCTAAACAAATCACAGAACCAGAGACTGAGATCCCCGTTGCTGAAGAGCCAACTAATTTGGGGGATCCAGAGTCCGATGCCCCAGGTGCTGTTGAAACAACCATTGTGGGGGAATCTGAAGATAATGTCCCAGTTGCTGACACGTCAATTATTTCGGGGGAATCAGGGACTCCAGATCAGAACAAGGAGCCGAACCAAACTGAAGCCGGAGCCGACAAATGAAGATCAAGAGGCTGAATCCCTCCCTAGGGGGAATATTGAAGATCAATGTAGGGAGGAATTCATAGTTTTGTTTAGCTTGTTTGTATAGTTTAGTTTCATTTGTAATGATGTCTTTTGGTAGGCTAGCGAAACTACCGAGCGAAACTGTAGTTTCGCTCGGTACATAGATTAGACTGTCTCAGTGACAGTTTCGCTTGGCCAGCGAAACTGTTCACTGGACAGTATATATATGCCGCCTTGTGCAGCCTTTTTGTAACTTTTGCAACATTGGTGAACCCTAATACAAGAAATCGTTTATTGGTGAGTTTTGGTGACGGCTAGGAGCATTTCTTACTATTTTTGTAGCTTATAATCATCTCTTATCAATCTTTGGTTCATGTTGTGATTGTTCAAGGCTAGAAAACCATTTTAGCTATTGAGAATCATCTATTGTTGTTATTTCTTTGGTTTTCTTCTCAAAACACCTTCATTTGCACTGATAAAGATCAGTGAGGACCAAAAGGATATCCATCCAGCCATGTCTGCATATATACCATATATATACATATATAAGTACAAGTAACACGTAGTCAAATAGTCACATACTAGTGTGTGTGTTCGAGTGTATGACTAAGGTGTGTCTAAGGCTATAGTCGGTCTACTAATGCAAACCTAGTTCACTATAACCAATGGCTCTGATACCAATCTGTCACACCCCCAAAAATCCCACGCGCGACAACGCGCCGCAGGGAGCGTGACAAACCAGGATCGAACACATTAGCCATACGAACCGTCTATATGCAATGTAAAAGTAAAACCAGAGTAAATGCGGTTATTAAATGCGGAAGCGTAAATCGACAAAGTTGTAATAATTGTTCAAGCGCCAAAACATGCGCAAACCAAAAATTAATAAGTTTGATAAATAATAAGTCTATGATGCATGCATAGTAATTGTAATCCTTATGTAGTGCATCCTAGCTCGTGGCAGATAATCCAGTTTAGCGACCTGAGATATAACATGCTAAAGTGTCAACACAAAGGTTGGTGAGTTCACAGGTTTAATCAGTTCAACAGTTTAACGGTTCAGTAAAATCCAGATAATATATCAATAGTTAGCTAGACTATTTTCAAGAAATCAGTGCACGTTTGACTAGATCAACTAGCTATCCAGTTACTGAAGCTCGATAAGTTCAATTGTGCCTCGTTAAGACTAAGAAGTTTATAACACCCGTTCGATATCCAATCGTGTCAGAGCGACTGACCCGGGTGGGGTTGTCAAACCCAGTAGATCTACTAAATAAGTTCCCGCTGATGTCACATTGACAGTAACTATAAAGTGAGGGCTTTATATTAAGTGTGCCACTATCATTCAGGTGATATATATCTAACAGTTCAAGTGTTTGCATGTTAATCTCCCCCAACAGGATTAAAATAAGTAAAATGGGGCCGTGAAACTCACCTTAGGTTGCTCGGCAAAGTTTCCAGATAAAATAGTTAATTCAAGTAGCAAGAACGAGTCTTATGCAAGCAATCAATCACCTAACGAGCATTCAAGTATAAGTGTGTGTTCTAAACTATTAAATCTAATGTAAACGATAAAAACGAAGGATCGTGAAGTCCGGAATAAGTCGAGGATGGCACGTGTGCCAAATCCGAGCGATTATCGAAATACGCGAGAAAATACAATATATATTAATATTATATATTTTCCAAGATTAAATATTCTAAAATAAATATATATAACATATATATTTACTAAACGTTCAAAAATTCTAATAACGAATTTGCAAGTTCAACATATATTTATATAATATAGGTTATCATAAAATATTCGGTTGTTTCACTAAAAATCCAACGACATAAGTTTATATATTAATCTATTCAAGATATATATTGTTTTTACCTTTTTGTAATACTAGAATTGTTATATCAATATATATATATATATATATATATAGGTATTAGAAATCTATTTTTTTTTCATTAAGGATAACAAGTTAAACATATTTATAACTCAAAATATGATTTACGAGTCTTAAGTATCATAATTATATTTTTACGGGTTTAAGATACGACAAGGAACGATTTCGGTACAAGTTCTAGTGGTTAAAGGCTTAAAAGATTGCAAAAATAATAAAAACAGTAAACATGGAGGTCACCGGGTTCGAACCCGTGACCTCTATGTCACAACACAGCATGTACACCACTCGGCCAGGAGCTCTGTTGGTGACCAAATCCAGATCGAAATGATTTTGTGTACAAGTAGCGACCAGAAATCAATACAAAGGAAATAATGGCCTAAAAAAAAACGATGAGGCCGCGACTCGAACCCGGACCTCTTGCGAGCAAACCCAGCGCCCTAACCAAACGTGCCAGATTGGCGTCTGATTATATAACAGAAACGAAAATATATAACTGGTACCGGTCTGACCTCATCTTCTTCATTAGAGAATTCCGGTGATCGGAACCCTAGTTCCGGTCGCCGGAAAATCGTAAAACTCAAATAAAACACCTAAAAGTGTGCGACTAACATTAAGGAACTATTACCTCGAGTCGGAGATGAGAGAAAATGAGTTTTTGTACACCGAGACGAAACCGAAACCTAAACGCGAACTCGAAGCACGGTCACAGAACTCGAATCTGATTGCACCTGGTTGCTCCTCAGAGACTCACGATCACAGTGGTGATCGTAAGGTGGTTGAATGATGGTGATTTGGAGGTCTCTTGATGGGTTGCCGGAAAACCAAAAAGAGAATGAGAGAGAGAGATGAGGGTACGGGAGAGAGGGGTGAGAGTTATGTTTTGACAAATGATATTCACCTATCATTGAAATGGGTCTTGATGGCACATTTGAAACCGACGGGGAATGATGATCGGTCGAAACCGATCATCGGATTTTTGATTTCACGTAACCGTGAATCATTAATCCAAGTTTGGAGAATGACCATTCTAGTCCCTCAAGAATAACAAAGGTGACACCAAGTTTTGGTAATTACAAAATAGTCCCTCCAGTTTTAGTAAAGGATAATCATGTTTGGTAAATGACAAAACAAGTCCCTTGAAGTTCTAAATGGGTTAACGGCTCTAACGGAGTTCACGAGAAAGGTTTTCAACAACAATATCTACGAGGAACGTCAAAATATAAATCGTATAATGTTTATAAGAAATATAAATCTCGTTCAAATCCACACAAAATCATGGAGTTTAGTTCAATAATTAATTATTTAAATTCCAATCTATACGTTTAAAGTCACGTAATGTTTTGACTAAAAATCTATAAATATATACTTTACGTTTACCTAAGATCATAAATATAATTCTAGGGTTTAATAATCAAAACTCAAATAGAATGATAAAACCACATGTGAATATATACAAATATATCTCATGAAATCATAAAGTGAAATCTAGAATATCAAACGTTTAAACTTCCGTGTATGCTCGTATAGTGATGATCACACAAAACCCTAATTGCTAAGGTCAACGTAGATAAGCACATAAATGTTCACACAACATTTAATATGGTTTCACATTCAGTTAATGTCGGGAAAATGACCTGAAAAGTCGGATTGTCACAAAAATTGGGATCATTCGTATCATCAGGGTTGACACTTCCACTTGAACTTCCTTGAGGTTGAGCCACAAAAGCAGTTGACTTTGCGACTGAGCTTGATCCATTTCCAGTTGACTTCACTTCATGCTTAGCCTCCACATCTTGTGACAACAGAGCTTGATTTAGTTTCCCCGCCAAACTAAGAGAGCTTATATGGTTCAACTCTCTCTGCTTGTCATCAGTTAGTTTGGACTTGAGTTTGTTGATTAGCTCAGTAAGATATAGTTCACTCAGTCTGTTGTTGTCCTTGATGATAGAGATATTGGTGTTCCAAGATTTGGGCAAACTATTCAACAATTTCAGATTCTTGTCTTCCTTGTCTGGTTCAACATTATAGCTGGACATTTCAGCCATCAGTGACACAAACCTCTGCACCTGAGCCTCAAAGGATTCACCTTGAACATGGTTGAACAGATTAAACTTTTGCTTCAGCATTTGCTTGCGGCTTGCCTTTATGTCAGGATTTCCTTCATAAGCCACAACCAAAGCGTTCCAGAGTTCCTTAGCGGTCTTGCAGTGTTTAAAACCTTGAGCAATATCTGGTTTTAATGCCATAGTCATGATGGAAAATGCTCTTTCTGCTTTGTTGCATCTTTCCCAATCATCATCGTCATACTCATCTTCTGTCTTGACCTTCCCTGCATTAACTCCTTCTGCGTGAGTAGGTGTGAATGGTCCATGAATAACTGCCCTCCAGAGTCTTAGGTCAACACTCTTCAAGTGATTTTCAAATCGATATTTCCATTCCAAAAAGTTATCCGCCGAGGTGAGTCTAGGTGGGCGAGTGATGGATCCAATCTCAAAATCCAACTTCTGATACATACTTGGTTCAAAATCCATTGCAATAGCTTAGTGAACCTAAAACTAAAGTCCAAACGTTCAAAACTGAGATTACGATAAAAAATACTTGATTACGATCGTAAATAGCTGATTACGATCGTGAACGCCTGTTTTTGATAAAACCCAAAATCGCAAACACTTAACCACCTCAAAATATCGTAAACACGATTACGATATCACGATTACGATCCCCGAGTCGTAAACACCTATTCCCGATGAAAAAATGTCGTAAACTCCGTTTCCGATGAAAGTACAGTCGTAAACACATTTTTCCGAGTCGTAAACACGATAAAAAAGGTTTCTTGAAGTCGTAAACACGAGAACACAACAGATCTTCAACAGATGAACTCGTAAACACCCAGAAAACGATCGTGAACGAGAGAACAGCAACAGCAGAAATCGTAATCACCCAGAAAACCTTCAAATCTTCAAAAACACGAACTAAAACCCAGAAAACTGCTTGAATCTATATCGTGAGAGCCTCGAATCAAAGATTCTTAGCTCTGATACCAATTGTTGGTCCGAGATCAAACTGTCAACACGATATCTAATCACAAATGAGTGCGGAATCCTCAAATGTGATTGATTCAAGAAACAAGTAGAAGAAATAGACACAATCTAAAAGAAAGATTGAATCTTGAATGAGAATCTCTAACTTGTTGAAGCTGATCGTAAATAAGGAAGCACACCCAAATCGTAAACCCCTTAAATTGTATTGAAAAGCTTGGCCAAAAACATAAACAAGTGAGGTTTATATAGTACCTCATACAAGCCCTAATGAAATCGTAAACATGCAATCAGCCCACATGGCCCAATAGTAAACAATAATAAGCCCAATAACTAATAAGCCCAAAATAATAAACTAGCCCACTAACTAATGTTCATGCCTTAATTAAATATAGCCCAACAGTGGCATCAGTGGGAACTTATTTGGTAGATCTACTGGGCCTGACAAGCCCCACCTGGGTCATTCGCGCTGACTTGATTGGATATCGAACGGGTGTTATATACTTCTTAGTCTTAACGAGGCACAATTGAACTTGTCGAGCTTCAGTAACTGGATAGCTAGTTTATCTAGTCAAACGTGCACTGATTTCTTGAAAATAGCCTAGCTAGCTATTGATATATTATCTGGATTTTAAACTGAACTTGAACTGTTATTGAACAGTCAACCTTAAACTTGAACTTGAACTGTCGATGAACAGTTGTTTTACACTGAACTGGGACTGTTGATGAACAGTCGATTTACATTAAGCAGGAACTGTTTTTTTTAACTGATAAACCTATGAACTCACCAACCTTTGTGTTGACACTTTTTAGCATGTTATTTCTCAGGTTGCAGATGTTCGAGTATCACGAGTACGCATGCATGAGTCTTGAAACACTTTTAATGTCTTTGAACAAGCCACGTCACCTTGGATGACAAAGATTTTACATAAGTACTTTTATTGTATTTACGCTTCCGCATTTGTAAAACTCTAATTATATATTTTAATGAAATATGAAACGTTTTTATTAATTATTGGTCCTTTGGTGTAACTAATGGACGGCGATCCTGGTTTGTCACGCTCCCTACAACGCGTTATCGCGCGTGGGATTTTCGGGGGTGTGACATATGGGTCTGATTCGATCGAGTTTTGCTGCTGTTTAGGATGTGTAAGTGGCCATAGCATGTCTCTAAACCTGATTTGTGTCAAGAATTGATGGTTTCCACTCATTTCTGACGTTTTTTCAAGGATCAAAGTTGTTGCGTTTTTTCCAAGTTTCATGTGTTCTTCATTTTTCTAGGTTGTTCTTGAAGCTCTTGAAGATGTTCTTGACGACCTGAGTTCAGTTTGAAGATTGCCTAAACGACTTGCTTGTTCTTAACGATCAGGCTCTTAGCGATCCGGGTTAACGATCAGGTTGTTGTTCTTAACGATCTGGGTTCACGTGAGGCTTGTCTTAACGATTTGACCTTAAGTCTTAACGACTTGGTCCTAATCTGAACGACCTGGTGAGCTGACCATTCAACTTAACCTAACGACTTGGGTTTCTAGGTCTTCGTTCGAGACGTTTTCAGAGGATTTGGATCGTCCAGATGTGTAGAGCTTTGGATTACGAGTTCAGGGACATCAAAATCGTCAATTTTCATGAAGTATTATGCAAGTTACAGCTGTTTCACGAATTTCCGGTGGGTATCTCGATTTTCCGGTTGAAAATTAGGGTTACGTGGGTTTCGGTCGTTTAAGGAGAAGATGATGACGTGGCTGGTGGTGATTAGGTGCATGAGGAATGTGCTTCTCTCTCCTATGTCGGATTTTGGTCAACTCTCTCATGCTGTCTAATTTCTATTGGCTGTAAAATTCAATGGGGACCACCTGGAATGAAGATGTCGCTGGTTTAATTTGAGTGCTGAAATCCTATTGGCTGCAGATGAATGGCGCGTCAGGTCCACTCTTTTGGAGAACCGTTAAATGCTTTCTCTCTGTCAGCCTCTGATTGGCTGAATCCTTCCTCACACGGATCAGCGATCCAGGCCCTTGGATAAGAAATCTTTCAGCCGTAGATGGGTTAGAGAAGGTCCAATCTAATTGGTTAATTCACCCTCACATGGATTATGGTTTTGTTGGAGATTTAATTAATACTCTAATTAATTTTTTCAGTATTTTTCGTCAAATGCGGGTATTTTCTTATCAGATTCTCAACGAGACTTACGAGATGACGCCCGAACGAAATTCTGAAAATTTTATTAGTCGAGGATTTATTTCATTTTAATGGGGTTCTCGTTTATTGACGTCACGCGCAACGTTTGATATCGACCACTGACGGGTTAGCTTTATTATCTGGTTAATTACGAAGCTTTCTGGTTATGTCTTACGGTTTTGTTTGTAGCTGATGCAGTGCTGATGTCAGCGAATTGGATTAACTAGAATCTCAGTTAATTATGGAATTTATCTGTTAAATCTCTCGAGAAGCCGTTACTGGACGAAATTTGACGGAATTTTTCGGATCGCGCCGTTTCCACCGGTTTAACTTAGAAATCTTCACGGAATTTATTTCTGAGCTCGTTTTCCTTCAACCAAATTTACGAAGACTCCGGTTACGATCATTTTTCGCTCGGGATCTCAAATTTTCTCCGATTTGACACTTATCTTTACTTTCGCATCCAACCTCAGTTGCGCAGATTATTCACAACTGTCAGCATCCGGCTTCCGGTTTTTCGCTAGATTGTCCGATTTCAAAATTGTTTATCTGGTTTCTCTAGGCAACCGATTGCGACGGTTCGACTCTCCGCATCAGATTTTTACGCTTCCGACTTAATGTTTTTGGAGAGATTTAGAGAAATAAGAGGAATTATTATGGATTTGGATATCGGGTCGATTATCCGGAGTTAGAGCATGTTCGATGTGTGATTGGTTTATCTGATTCAGTTTGTTGCGGTTATGACTCCGATGTTCAACATTTTCTCAGTATTGTACCCGACCGTGTGAACCGAGTGAGCGGAACACTTGGATCTTGACTGGAGCAACGAGAACAGAAGAAGCTTATTCATAGGGGGAACTTCTACGACAGAAAGTCTATGGTTTATCAGTTTCTCATTGAAGATGTACGACAGGGCGATTCTTCAGCAGTTGAACAGATTTGAAAGCATCAGTCAAGGGGGAATTTTGTTGGAACTTAAAATCTATGTGACTGACGCCATCAAATCTGTTTACCGAAGCATTCGACTGAAGAATCCATGTGAAATGATTCAGAGACGCGGGTTGTGATGCTCGAGGCTTGCGAGATTGGACCGAAGACCGTTTTCCGGAAAAGTCAACCGTTCGGGTCAACGGTCAACGTAAAAGTCAACGGAAGATCGGTTCGAGCAAGTTAAGCTTCGGATTAATTAAATGAACTTTGATTTAATTAATATTTATGTTATTTGCCTTTCTTGTAATTTTGTTCAGTTTTTATGTTTTTCTGTTGTTAGTCACCCTCACTATATATAGTGAGGGTGTCCATTACAAGAAAGAGTCTCTGAGTGTGGAGATGATGATTTTCTTGTAGAGTGTGAGATTTCCATTCTAGAGAGAGAGAGTGAGTCATGGATTTCTAGAGAGAGATTGTGTGTTCTTCAAGATTTCTTGATTGTAATAATTCGATTAATGAAATCATTCGATTAGTTCATCATCTTTCTCATGTTTGATTATCTTTGATTCTTCTCATCATCATCTTTTTCTTTTTTTGGGTTTTTCTCATTTGAACCTCGTTCTTGCTCAAGATCAGGATTCTTGATGTGAGAATCGGTCCTGACACTGACCCCGTAGCCCAAACCATGGGTTGAGGCCCTGATCCAGAAGCTTGGGTCGGATGGTAGCGAGTTGGGCTTGCTCGATGAGTATTAACAGCCCGCTAATGGTTAGCGTTGGGCCTGTGTTGGCTTCTGGTCCATTACCGAGTGCTCATGGCAACCCGATTGAGCCTGTTACGCATGTGACCCAACTTCTGTTGGGTTACTGACCTGATCTGTGAACATCATTTCCCTGACCCAATCTATAGTGCGAACTGGACCTGTTTGGTGACCCGGTTCACTGGGTTTTCCAGCCGGTTCAATGGGCTTACTTCGATTTGTTGGTCGGTTTTGTATTTACTTAGCATGCATGTACTTGCATGCATGCATGTTTATATTTCGTGACCTAAATCAACTCCCACTATGAATTAGTGAGGTTGACCCGTGATCTATATTCCAACTCCGGGGTACCCATGGATTACCCGTTCTTGGATTGGGCTTGACCCGGTCTAGGATTATGATCTGAAGGGTTATGTGGTTTTGCATGTAGCTTAGATATATGAAGACGCTTAAGTCAAACATTCATTAACCGTTTGATATTTAGAATATGTATTATGGTGGATGTTAACATTAGATAACTATTAAATCATAAAATACAAGTGTTGTGGTGATTGTGATTATGAAATAACCATTGCATGCATGTGATCCTTAGTGATTTAGTGACTAGATGACATAACTCAATTGAATACTTAGGTGCATGTGACCCTAAGCCCGTATATATCAAATGTTAACACTAAGTAGGTACTTACCTTGAGAGTTGGAGTAGAATCTGATGCCTTGGATGATCCTAGCCTCCGTTGGTCGCTCCTAATACCTTAACTTGGTCACACACTCATAAAGAAAGCTAGTGGATTGAAACTAGGTTGAATGGGCTTTACCTTAGAAGGTGTGGATTCCTATGGTTGAATCGGTGATGGATGGTGGTAGACGGTGGTTGTTAGTGGTCAGTGATAGCCGTGAGTTTGGGATTATGAGAGTGAACAAGAGAATAAGAGTGAGAGTGAATGAGGGAAAGTGTGGATGGATCTCCTCGGTGGAGGTTATATCCGCTCCCTCAATATCTGACCATTACCTCTTGGCCAATGGGAGGCTGGAGGTTTGCATGTACTTCTATTGGGGATGTGTCTTGTCACATCTTACCAAATCCAGGCTATCTCTCCCGGTTGGTCACTCCACATGCAAGTCATCGCATTGGTTGTGAGGTGGCATGTGATATGGAACAAGGTAAGGGTTTTATTGGTGGGTTTTGGGCGGTGGTCTCCTATTAGTTAGAGCCATGCAAATATTACACTTCCAGTCCCTACGGTTTTAATTACTTTACCGATTTGGTTATTAGGCTTAATGGTTGATGGGTTTGACTTATTGGCCTATCGGGTTTGGTAGCTAACAAGTTTGATATATTAGGCCTCCTAACACATGCAAATGGTTATGTTAAGTTGTTTACTACAAATGGTTACCTGGATCATAATCGGGTCATTGTGATGTGCATTAGTGCTTGTGCTTCTAATTATACTAAGCAATTACGTAAAATAAAACACGAAAAATTCCTACTGCTATTTTTATAATATCATATAGGTGTGGGTGTTACATTCCCCATCGTTAAAGAAATTTTGTCCCATCCCAAAATTTTAATGTTGGTTATTATTAAATAACTCTGGATGTTTGCATCTCATATCGTCCTAACGTTCTCAAGTGTACTCGGGACCATGGAGAGATTCCCATCTCACTTTAACGAGTGGTATGGTACTTCTTTTAAGACGTTTGAGTTCCCGGTCTAAGATTTCTATAGGTCTTTCCGTAACGTTCAATCTATCATCTATAACTATGTCTTTATGTGGTATCAGTTGATCTTCCTTGATCACATTTTTCCTAAGATTCGACACATGAAATGTATTATGAATATTGCTTAAGCTTTCGGGTAGTTCCAACCTATAAGCTACTGGTCCTATACGCTTTATGATAGTAAAAGGTCCAATATATCTTGGACTTAGCTTACCTCTTCCCGAAACGTATCAATCATTTCTAAGGTGATACTTTCAACATGACGCGATCTCCTACTTTAAATTCCAAGGGCTTCCTTCTTTTATCCGCGTAGGTCTTTTGCCTTTCGCGTGCAGCTACTAACCTCTCATGGATTAGTTCTACTTTATCTGTTGTTTCTTGTATAATTTCCGGGCCCGTTAGGTTCCTTTCACCTACGTCCGACCAACATAAAGGGGTTATACATTTCCTACCGTATAGTGCCTCATATGGGGCCATTCCTATGATTGAATGTGTACTATTGTTGTAGGCGAATTCTATTAATTTTAGGTATTCGTCCCAACTTCCTCCGTAGTCTAGCACAGATGCTCTTAACATATCTTTTAGGGTTTTTATTAATTTTAGGTATTGTTGCGACCCATGCTGAGAAAATTGGAGGGAATCAATCATATGATGAGAGGTAAAACATGGTGGTTGATCAGTTTGGAATCGAAAGAGAGTGATACATCATATTGAGCAAATCGGAACATCATGTAGCGACAAAATAAAATAAATTATAAGATATCAAGGATTATCAAAACCGTAAAATCACCGACACATAAAACAATAATCAAGTTGATATATATTTAGGACACGAGGAATTAAATGCTAAGACACGTGTATTAGTGAGTCGTGAGGTAGTGCAACATATATCATTATAAATCATCGATAACCGTTGTAAACATAATAACGCCTAAAACACGAAATCGAGCGACCCAAATAAAACACATCGGAATGGTTCTCATCTCCCGATCGGGGGCAACTACAATCGAGACTAATCAGACTAAGATCCTAGTGGTAGAAACATGCTTTGACCTAATAGGTTTTGACACTCTCGTCAGGGAGTCCCAGGTGAGCGTTCCGGTCCAGCGGTTGATTGGATTTATGCACAACGCTTTTCTTGACAGTGATCCCGACTACCGGTGCTTCCACCCTTCCAGTTGCAACATGTCTACCACTAAAACCCTAATTCTGACGAGATTAGAAAATCAAGAAAATCACATTTTTCCTAAATGGTATGTAAGGCACCATTTTCTAAAGAAGAGGCTAGGAAGCTTTAAGTGATTAGTGTATGTGTGGGTGTTGACCGATACAAGTAAAGGCAATGATGGAAACGGACATGATTAAGAAGCAATTAATGGACATGTAAATCATATAGGCATAATATGCATGAGGCACTCATACATGACACCAAAGGCAGAAATCTAGGTCAAGTCGGTTCTAATAACCTAGATCCCTACAGTCGTGGCTATAATACCAATCTGTCACACCCCAACGATGACGGAATATATCGGGGCGTGATGATTGTCCAGATGCCCACAACACTAATTTAATGTTGCGATTCTTAATCAACCTATTTCATACAATTCAAATAATACATAATAATTCAAATATAACAATCACTAATAAACGTATTAACTTAATTAATTTAGGTCACACTAGTCCTCATGCATCCTATGGTGTTATCAACAATATCATCATCAATCACAGCAAAACCTGCAACATGTACAAAATAAAGGTCATCTACGAGTAGTTGGTGAGTAAACATAGGTTTGATATACTACATAGGTTAAACATGTGAATCAATGAGTCAAGTGCAATCGAGTACTATAAATCTGGTATGAAATACATCACATAGGGGTGCATGATCCAACCTTGACAATAAGGTTAACGATCACCCGACGCCAATCACCGATCAAGTTAGGTGGGACGTCACACCAATAGATCTATTATCGTAACCCCGACTTTTTACAATTAATGTCACGCGTGGTCGTTCTAGAGGTCGATCGCAACATAGCATCAAATAACCACATCGGTTCACATACAAGAGCACACATAACAACATAGAGTTCGCACGTAGTGTTTGAGTAAAGTCTATCGAGTATGAATTTGAATATGGTAAATGTTGCACCCCAAAACGTTTAAAAGAAAGAGGGGTTGTGAATACTCACCTGGCGAAGGAGATAAGAATGGACAATGAAACCACGTAATGGAACGGTTAGACCCGAAGACGACCTTGACGACTAAACGAGATGGAGGAAGAAATGAATAAATAAATAAATAAATAAACAATTAAATAATTAGTTGAATTTCACGACACAATCGACTCGACGACTCACTGACGATTTAATTATGGTGATAACGTACGCATGGTCATGAGGTAGGTCATTCCTAAGACTAATTGTGCGACGTCAAACAATTATAAATAAAACTATTTATGTTTACGACGTATCAGAGTATATTTATTTTTCATGGAATCACATATGCCACAAATATTATCCAAAAATTAATTTAACACTAATATAATCATAAACATTTCATTTATACATGATTTAGCATGAATCAACCAATATATATATTTATTTTCAATCTAAACCCTAATTTAATTATTTCTAAATATAATTATTTAAAATCCAATCTTTTTGCATGAAAAACATCCAAGCTAAGACCAATCATGCTTGAACATTCTAGATCTAACATCCATCATCATCAACTCATCAATATTTTTATAGATCTAAACATGTATGCACAAAATATATATTTACTTTCATAAAAAATTCATCAAGTAGGCATCTTTGATATTCAAAACCCTAGATCTATCATCAATATCACACCTTTATGTTAAATCATGCATAAAGTCTTGAACTTTAACAATATGTACCAAGATCCATCAAGGTTCATCAAGGAAATTCATAAAAATCAATAAAAATATAAGCTGTAAGCATAAAAATCATAACATTAATAATTTGATCACTAGATCTAACATCTATCATTATGCATAACCTAGATCTAGCACACAATAGTCATAAAAAAATATAATGATTATCATGAACTAGCAAAGAAATAAGAAGATATAAGCAAGATTTGAAGAAACACACCAAATATGAGGAAAGCGACACATATCAACGCTTGAAACACCCAAAAAGCTCTTAATCTTTAAGGAATTGATGGTGAATGATGGATTAGGGTTTATGGCGGCTAGAGGGCGTTTGGTTAGAGAAAATGGGAAAGAAACGAGTTAAAACATTTGAATAGACCAAAAAGTGGTGATCAACCCGGTTCGAACCCAGAGCGGTATGCGACAACCTCCTAGATGGGCTCCGGATGCGCGGCGTGGTCCGGGTGATTAGCCCCTGACTTTTGTTGACTTTTTTGCTTAAATCGACGTTTTTGCCTTGCGTTTTAGGGTTTTTGGTCCCCATTCTATCACATTTAGATTGATTTTAGTGTTTCCACTAAAACAGAGTACAGACATGACATATAACAATTCACAAATGACAATTAAATTAAATAATACGTTTATGGTCAGTTTTACCGTTTTCGCTCTGACTTCTTTGTTCTTTATCGTTTTCGAGTCTCATTTTCACCTTTTCACCATTTTACATTTCCAACCATATGGAATACATTCGAGCTTATAACATTGAATATAACATGTCATTGAATTATGATCAAATATAACGCGTTTTTCGGGCAAATCGACGTACGTATCACTAAGTGGTATTACTTCAAATTGACGAGTCAGAAGAAGAAGGGTCTCCACCGAAAAGGAGGTTCCAGTACGACATGATTAATAAGTGGTATTACTTCAAATTGACGAGTGAACGATTTTTGGTTTAATACTCGAAGATTTCGTGTGAAGAATGCGCGCAAAGTCAAAGAATGGAAACGAGGAATGAACAAACGAGAATGAAACAATCATTAATGATTAAATGTTCAATTTGAAGAGCCTTATATGCGGCGTATAGGGTTATACGCCACGTATAACCTATCTTACACGACATCACCAGCCTGACATGTCGTCCACTTTAGCCTTATACGCCATGTATAAGGTTATAGGCGGCGTTTATATAACGAGACAAACCGTAACTACCACTTATATGTCTCGTATATAACAATGCGTGACGTATGACCTAGTCAAACATCGTACTCACATAGCATAGAATTCATTATTTTTGTCCTATACACGACATATACCTCTATATATGACGTATAAAAGTGTAAAAAAATACTAGGGGGTGTACCACGCTACGACCCTAATATAATCCTTCACTTACCAAATATAAAATATATATTTGGCTTGGATTTATATGATGACAAACCTTGAAACCCAAACGAAAATTATATTAACGCTTATGCACCGCCTTAAAATGAAAAAAAATCGGATTTAAATTCAAATAATTGGGCCATCAGGGCCACGTGTAACACCTGTGTCCGACCCATTTACAAAACCCGACCCAAATTTGTACTTGACACGCAAATCGAATTTTGATTTAACGATTAACGAAAGAATTCATCTAAGTTATAGATTTACATTATGTTCGGGATATTCCATAATCATTTTTGAAAACAAAATAATAAATTTACAAGGTTTTAGGTTAAACGATTTGATTAAAACAAAAATAAAATGGTTTTCGGTTATTACACGATTTCGTATTTGATTTATCATTTACCAGAAATCTCGGAAATTTTAACTCAAAATATATACTTTGGAACATTCTAAAATCATTTTATAACATTAAAAACCAATTGGTTAAATTTTGGATCAATTTTGTTAATTAAAACGCAAATAATTGAATTTACCGTTTTTCGTGCAAGTCCGCTAATAACCGGGAATCACGTAAATTCAAAAAATCATATTTTATTGTTCCATAATGTTTTATAAGGTCATTATAAGTTGCTCAAAAAAATTTAGAGGTTAACGAGTTAAAATGAGCCCGAACGAATAAAAAGAAAATATATTTATAATAAATACGTATTTTTATACCTCGTTATGCGTATCCCGAGACCTAGAAAACCATGAGAAATTATTCTAAACTAGTTTTGGGCTTAAAATTTTAAATTTCTCAAAGTTTAAGGGTTAAAATCGCACAAAACAGAAGTTCAGGGGCTGAATTGGAAATAAAAACCTTAGGGACCATTTCTGTCATTCAGCCAAAATGGCTCGCGTATCGCGAGACCACCTTCCCCATACGTCGCGTATCGCGACCCACTTGCAGACGCGAAAATATATATTTTCTTCTTGCAGCTCACGTTTGGCATCTCCACACGCCGTTTTTGAACGATTAGTCACCCCCTGAGTTGTCTTCACATAAATTCGCACCTGTTGGGTATAAATACACCCCCAATTCGTCCATAATCAATCATCAATTTCGCAAACCATCTCATGAAAACCCTAACTTCTAAACCGAACCTTTTTCCTGCAGTCCCCACATAATTTGGTATGCTCTACAAAACCCCTCTATCAATTTCTGTTAATTTTGTTGTTATAATCGAGTTCTAAAACCATGCATAAAATTAGGGTTCTTAACTTGTTTTCTTAACACTGGGCAACTGGGAAGGAATTAGGGTCTGAAATTTTGAAGTATATTATGTTATAACATATATTAAAGAACCCCTAAGTCAATTTTATGATTCCTAAAGGGAGTTTGGTATTTTATTTAAAATATGGTCAAAATTAGGGTTTTCGGGTCGTTATTCTGCCCAAATTGATTACACGGTGTTGAATTAAGGTTTGATACTTTATATAATATTATAATATATTATAATGAATAAAACCCTAAGTTTATACATTTTTATAAAATGTTTTGATATTTATTTAATAAATACGTTAAAATTAGGGCTTTCTAGACGTTGTTTTGCCAAAACTGAACGAACAGAGTTAAATTAATGACTAATCTTTTAAGGTATATTATAAAATAATATTTCAAGTCAAAGCCCTAAATTTATTTCATTTAATAAGAGATTTTTCTATTTATTTGATATATATTTCGAAATAAGGGTTTTAAATATGATTATTTAATATTAAACAAACCGAGAAATATTGGGACTTGATTTTTGGTCTTAAATCATGTTTATATATATAATAAGTGAATATGAGTCCAAAAGTGATGAATAATAAAGTATTATAAATACCAAGTTAATCGGATACTTAGGAGTTCGTGCGGACCGGAAGGGTAGGCGCCTGTACTCTGGGGTTTCTGGCAAAGCGAGGGTGTCGCATAAATCCCAACTGGGGCCTGGCATACCTCACTGGGCGATCCCGAGGTGAGTGTTTACTTATAGGAATGCGTGTCTTCATATTATCACTAAACCCTAATTTCCCGCTAAAAGGGTAAAATGGTCTTTTAATCAAATAAGACCTAACACTCCTTAAGTTCCTCGTGTCCTTAGAACTATCATCATTATGATTCCCTATATTCATTTAGCAGGTTCATTTCATTAGGATAATCTCTAGATTGTTGTCTCTCGTGATTGGTTCCATCTCCCATTTCCGATCTACTTATCAGGTGAGTATTCACTAAACCCCCTCCTTTAATACTGTTGGTTATGACTATTGAATTCGTATGATCATTTCTAATGGTTATTCATTAGAATGATAATCCGACTTGTGAGAAATCATATCTGCATTACCTTTAAACGTTTTGGGGTGTAACATGTATCTCTATTCAAAATCATTTCTCTAAAACGCAAACGCGATTATATGTTGATTGGATACGTTCTATGTATGTTAAATTTGTGTGGATTATTGTGATTGGTTGTGCTCTAACTCTATATCTCGAACTTGAAGCGTACTCATTAATACACCGAGCCGGGGTTACAGCAATAGATCTATTGGTTTAACAACCCACTTGGCCTACCTGGAGGCGTCAAGTGATTGGAAGCCTAGTTGTCTAGGGTTCGATGCGCTCATTTATTGGCTCTAACTCATTACTTGTTTGACTATATATATGAAAATATCTGGTTATACACATATCGTTGTTATTGAAATTATACGTATATTATTTAAACTTGTGTTTACTCACCAACTACTTTTGTAGTTGACATTTTATCTTATACATGTTGCAGGAACCTATACATGAGCTATGTTGTGATCACGCTAGGATTGTTGGACCTAGATTAAAGGCTTTAAATCAGTTTGATATGTATTTTGCATGTTTAACTTTATTGTACAATATCTTTACTTAATTAATGAAAAAGGGCATGTTTAAGTATTACAACTTAATTTAGTTGTCATGTGCATCTGGACAATCATTGCGCCCTGACATATTCCGCCGTCGGTTGGGGTGTGACACCACGAACAAGCATTGCTCCTCCACGTCAGCACACACACAAACACACATTTTCTTCATCTTCTTATAGTGTACATATAAATCTAAGCTCTACTCCTATGGATCATTTGTTGGAGCTCCATTAGCACTTTACGCATGTCAATCTTGTAAGCTCACCGTGATCGATAACACATATATTTAACAAGTTTTTTGGTAAATTTATTTCATAAATTTCTTCTGTGTTGTTCAATTACTACTCCGATCCGTTAGTATGTGTTTCTTTTTAAGATTGATTTTGCTGTTTTTTAGGGTTTATGGATTGTATGCTTTAGTCTGATTTTGGGATTTGTAATTATTTAATTTGGGCAAAAACAAGTTCACTCTAATTCTTAGAAATTGTGGTATACATGGTGTTAAAGGCGGTGTTATTGTGCCACGTGGATGATGACTATATAACACCATTTGGTGTTGTGATAGGGGTATACATGATGTGATGTGTGTGTGGTGTTAAGTTGTATTATTAGTTTAAACCCCAAAAAAATTACATGTCATGCTTTGATTGGAGGAAACCCACAACACCTCTAGCCAAAACGCCATGGACTTCTCCACGGGAATGGATCACGTCGACCCAAAACACGGAGCGGGGGGGGGGGGCGGTGTTCCACGTTGTTATCCCCATCCACGCTAGTATACCGCATGATCTTATTTCCAGAGTAACTTTGGTATATTGAGTTTCTTGATTAGGGTTTCGTTGTCTTTTTTATTTGATCAATTAACTAATATACTCAAGTTTCTACCTTTGTGCAATTAGGTAGGGCTTGAGTTTAGACTCAAAATTTTAAGTGTTGCACGCCGTGAATAAAATCTTGAAGTGAAAATTATATATATAAACATGTTAATTCTGTTTTTTTTTTCCTGTTGTTAATTCATGGAATCATGGTTGATTTTGAACTTCACCAATAACCCTAATGGCATTTGCATTTGCAAATATGTACAAATAACATTCTGCCTTATGGTATGATGGTGTGTTTAATAGCACCCTACCCTATGTGTCTAAGGTTCGTGCTCTGTCCGAGGAGTAGAATTAGGAGTAGATTAAATATACGTGAGTTGAGTTGTAGTTAAAAAACTGACAAATATGATTATGATGTCTTTTTCAATTATACAATAATATAATTTGATTTGGGAACTCATGGAACTCAAGAATGTCCAATATTTGTATTCATCGTCATGATTCATGATCCTCATGCTAGATTTACCAATCACACAAATAGTAGACGATTTCAAGAATCGTACAAATAGTAGATGATTTCAAGAATCGTAGGCATAATAAATTTATAGTTCATCAATTTTTGACATTCACATTGCTAGGAGTGTTACAAATCACTATCCCTAGAAGATGTATGACTCTTGGTGTTCATAAATCTTCGGTCGCACTTCCACCGTTTTATTTATAGAAATTTGAAAAAGGAGCTCTAAAGTTCATGAGAATGAATAGGTGTTGATATATTGAACTTGTTATATTTATACAATGAGCTTACCAGTTAGTTATATGGACGCCATGTAGGGATATCACGTATTAATAAGCGTATGTCCGGAAAGTATTTAAGCCTACGGGGTTACACGTCTCGACACTAATGTATTTGTATTAATTAATTAGTTAATTAATATTTATCACGAACATTTAACGAGAAGTCATTAAGAACTAACAGTTAATGTTAACAGGGGTGTTAGTTGTAAATTAAAGAGAGTTGTAATTGGATTACAATTAGGAAAAAGCTTGGGATAGGCCTTAGGGCCGAAATTTCGTGAAGCCCTATCCCAATTCCTAACTTGTTCATCAAGTTCCTAAACCCTATAAATAAACCTTATGGGTTTAAGGTTTAAGCTGTTGGATTTTATCTGATAAAAGTGCAAACCCTACTCTCTCTCTTTTCCTCTTTAATTTTCGGCAAACAAGAAAGAACCCTAGGGGTTTCGATTTCTTGTGTGGTTCGACCAAGCCTACTTCACCAAGAGGAGTTCGTGATCGAGTACTAGCATACGTACATCGGTGTGTCGTGTGTGCGAACGTAGAGGGATTTACTTCAAATCCTAAAGGTTCTTCTCGTGCCGAGCTAAAAAGGTACACGTTCTTAACCGGTTAGTTAGATTAATTCATAGGATTAATTCCGCTGCGTACTCGTGTTTAAAGTGATAATTTGTTATATAACCCAACAGTGGTATCACGAGCCACCTATGATTTTAATTAATTACCGGGGATAAAAACTTGGAAGGGGGGTAAACAAATCAAGATTCTAGCTTTTCGATCCACTCAAATCATGTTTTACAATTGGAAATCAGTTTCGCAAATTGGTAAAAATGAAAACCCTAAATCGCAAATCGAAAACCGGTTCTCGATAGTGGCTTGGTTCCCAATCGGAAACCCGGTTCTCGACCCGGAAAAAGGTTCACGATCGTGGCTTGGTTCCCGATCGGAGAACACTTCTCGACCCGGAAAAAGGTTCTCGATCGTGGCTTGGTTCCCGATCGGAGAACACTTCTCGACCGGAAAAATGGTTCTCGACCCGCTTAACGTAACCTGATTGAAAACCACATTCCGATCGAAAACCCAAGGTTCCGATCGTAAACCTGTTTTCGATCGGAAACCTAAGTTTCGATCGGAAACTCGTGTTCAGATCGTAAACCCTCACACCCGATCGAAAACCCTTATATTTTTCGACTTGTTCATCGTAAACTCGAAGTCACCGTGATCGAAAACCTCTTGCCGAATCGAAAACCCTAAATTTTAGCTCTAAAATTTGATTTTGTGATCTAAAATTATAAATCCAAGTTTTGTTATTTGATAATCAACATGTTGTACCTTTATTTTAAATGTTAAAAGGAAGTAAAAACCATGATGTTTCATGCAAATCGTTCATGGTTATTACTTATATCAAAGAGGATTAAAATTAAAATTATGTTAGATAATTAGAAACCCTAAAATTATGTGATTATTTGTGATAATTGTGACATAATAAAAGGTTTTATTGCAAATTTATTTTATGAAAATCGAAATTTGCTTAAATATTTATTGAAATATGATTTTGTTTATAAAATAAAATTTGTGTCCTAAAACTCAAAAGAAACACCGGCTCTCCCATTTGAACACACTCTAAGAGAGGTATAAGTCGGGTCGCCTTGCTTCCCTAAAGTGGGTAGGTTTTAAATTGCAAAAGTGCAAACCTCACCCCTACGCTTCTTTGTGTGTTGCAAATGGAGCTACCGAGCTCTTTTGACTTGAAAAACAAACTAAGAATTTTATAAACACATTATGTGATGAAGATGTGCATGAATCTTCACACATAACATTTTGATCACACATCAAAATTGTTTTGACCCAAACCAAACTTAAGTCTTTGCCATCCACCTTGAAAAGGACACTTGTGGATGTCATCTTACTCATTGGTACACAATGGTAAAATGGCATTTACATGGCAACCCCACTCATTGGTACACAATGGTGGATAATTTGTGCGTTCTTAGTTGGACGACTTAAAGCGAGCTAGGCGGTGAGACCCTTGGCCCATGGCAAAAGATGGGATAAAACATGACTACAAATTACTTGGTGCAAGATTCACAAGTGTTATTTGTAGGTCCCATAAAATCTAGGAATTGTACTTGGAGTACAATTATTGATCGTCACTTACCTTTTGAATGCATCATTTCTAGCAGATCAACTGATGAAATGATGGCATGTCAATTGGATCCTAGACTTAATAAGCTTAATTGTTTAAAATGTTTAAACATTGGGTAATTAAGTTTATTAAGGAAAAGATTATCGAAAATACTGATTTTTGAACTTAATCTGTTTTGTAGATGGCAACAAACCCTCCTCAAAACAATGTTGGTCATGCTTTTCGTCAAATGTTTGAAAGAGAAAAGCTGAATGGATCTAACTTCAATGACTGGTACCGTCAACTGAGGATTGTCCTTAGAGTTGAACGGAGGACCGATGTCCTTGAAAATCATTGGCCGACCGAGCCAGCTTCTAATGTTTCTGATCAAGAGAAAGCGTTCTACAATGCAGAGTATAGCAGATACGATGAGGTTGCTTGCATGATGATCTCGAGTATGACTCCCGATCTTCAAAAGCAATACGAATTTCATACACCTTGTGATATGATCAAAGAGCTAAAGAAGATGTATGAAAAACAAGCTGGTGTTGAATTGTTCGACCTAGTCGTGGAACTCCACGATTTGAAGCTTGAAACTGGTAAATCGGTCAGTAGTCATGTGCTCAAGATGAAGAGCTACTTTGACAAATTGGAATCGCTCAATTATGGGTATAATCAGGCTGTGGCAGTTGGCATGATCCTCAAATCTCTTACGAAGGATTTTGAGGGTTTTGTGCACAACTACAACATGCATAGTATGACTAAAACTATACCTGAGCTTCATACTATGCTTGTCGAGTATGAAAAAACGATTCCTAAGAAGGCCACTGAAACACCCCAAGTTCTTATGATCAAAAGGGGAAAGATCCAAAAGGCTAAACGACCGCAAAAGGCGAAGGGCAAGAATGATGGTAAAGGAAAAGGCAAGGTAGTTGCGCTTGTTCCTAAAACCAAGCAAACCCCTCCGGCCGTAAAAGAGCATCCGGCTAAAGACCAGATCTGTCACCATTGTGGTGAAGTTGGACACTGGAAGAGGAACTGTCCTACCTATCTAGCTGAGTTGATGAAGAAGAGAAAGAATACTAGCGGGGCTAGTACTTCAGGTATCTTCACAATTGAATTATTTTCCTTTCTAAGAGTGATTCATGGGTGTATGACACTGGCTGTGGAACTCACATCTGTAATTCGTTACAGGGTCTTAGAAAGAGGAGGAAACTGAAGCCTGGAGCTTTGCAGTTGTACGTGGGAAATGGTTTGCCAGCAGCTGTAGAAGCTATAGGAGAATATCATTTAATTCTGCCTACCGGGTTATTCATTGTATTAGACAATTGTCATTATGCACCTTCTATCACTAGAGGTGTTATTTCAGTTTCTTTGTTGAAAAACCAAGGATTTATTAATGCATTTATTAATATCGGTATTTCAGTTTCTAAAAATAATGTTCATTATTTTGATGCTATTCCTTGTGATGGCATTTATGAAATTGATATGTGTGGTTGTGTTTCAAATAATTCAATATACAATATTAGTAAACGAGCCAAAACTAGTTTGGACTCTACCTATCTTTGGCACTGTCGTCTTGCCCATGTTAGCAAAAACCGCATTGAAAGACTTCAACGTGAAGGGATCTTACAATCAAATGATGAATCATTTGATAAATGCGTTTCCTGTATCTCAGGAAAGATGACAAGAAAATCCTTTCCGAACAAGCCGCAAAGGGCTAAAGAACTACTTGGACTCATTCATACTGATGTTTGTGGCCCATTTAGACATGTGTCAAGAAAAGGTGCTAGCTACTTCGTGACTTTCACGGATGATTTCAGTCGTTATGGTTATGTTTACTTGCTTAAACATATACATGAAGTGTTTGAAACATTCAAAGAGTTCAAGAACGAAGTAGAAAATCAACTTGGAAAGACCATCAAGATCCTTCGATCGGATCGTGGTGGAGAATACTTAAGCCAAGAGTTTAAGGATTATATTAAAGCGTGTGGAATTGTCCAACAGCTTACTCCTCCTTACACTCCTCAGCATAATGGAGTCTCTGAGAGGAGGAATCAAACCTTACTAGAAATGGTGGGTCGATGATGAACCTTACAACTCTCCCAATATCATTTTGGGATTTTGCTCTAGAAACCGCTGTACGCATTCTAAATATGGTTCCAACCAAGAAGGTTGAAAAGACACCGCGTCAGATGTGGCATGGAGAAGTCCCTGTGTTGTCTTACTTAAGAGTCTGGAGATGTGAGGCACTTGTGAAGCGTGATACGCCTGGCAAACTACAACCCAGGACTACTAAGTGCATCTTCGTAGGATACCCAAAGGAAACAATGGGTTACTACTTTTACAATCCTTCCGAAAATACTGTTCGCGTTGCTCGATATGCTGAATTCTTTGAAAAGAATTTTATAGCTCAAGAGAACAGTGGGAGAATTGTAGAACTACTAGAAGATGTGTCACCTTCTGAAACAACTAGCAATCATCAACTTGGGGGGGGGGGGATGTTCAAAGTTATGAACCTCAAGTCGATGATGTTGCGATTCCACTTCGGAGATCCGAAAGGATCGTACGTAATCCGGATATATGGATTGGTCTAGTCGAATCCGAGGATAACGTATCAGGAGATCTCAATGAGCCTCCGAACTTCAAAGCTGCATTATCAGATCCGGAATCTGACAAATGGCTTGAAGCTGCGAACGTGGAAATGAAATCCATGAGAGATAATCAAGTTTGGAACTTGGTTAATCTTCCTCCTAACGCGAAGAGCGTTGGGAGTAAATGGATCTTCAAGAAGAAGACCGACATGGATGGAAATGTACACACCTATAAAGCTCGTCTCGTGGCGAAAGGTTATACTCAATGTTTTGGCATTGACTATGATGAGACCTTTTCACCAGTAGCTGACATTAGAGCTATTAGGATTCTCTTAGCCATAGCAACGTACTATGACTTTGAGATATGGCAAATGGATGTTAAGACTGCCTTCTTAAATGGTTACTTGGATGAAGAAGTCTATATGGATCAACCTGAAGGGTTCATTGATCTAAAACATCCCAACCAAGTATGCAAGCTTCAAAGGTCCATTTATGGACTAAAGCAAGCATCGAGGAGTTGGAATAAACGGTTTGATGAAGAAATCAAAAAGTTTGGTTTCGTTCAGAATCCCGATGAGCCATGTGTATATCGCAAAGCTAGTGGGATTAATGTTACTTTCCTTGTCTTATATGTAGATGACATATTGATTATAGGAAAACACATTCCAATGTTGCAAGATGTAAAATCCCACCTTGGAAGTGTTTTGCCATGAAAGACTTGGCAGAAGCAGCATTCATTTTTGGAATCAAGATCTATAGAGATAGAACTAAGCGGTTGATTGGACTAAGTCAAAGTGCTTATATTGATAAGATCTTGAAGCGATTCAAGATGGAGAATTCCAAGCGTGGTATAGTACCGATGCAGGAATGATTTGGTCTATCGGTCAAACAAGGTGCTTCTACACCTGATGAGGTGAAGCGTATGCAGAGAGTCCCTTATGCTTCGGCTGTAGGCTCTATAATGTATGCGGTGAGATGCACTAGACCTCATATAGCGTTTGCGCAAAATATCGTTAGCCGATTTCAACAGAATCCAGGTGAAAGTCACAGGACTGTTGTTAAGACCATTCTTAAGTACCTACGGGCTACTAGAGATTTGTTTTTGGTATATGGGGGAATCCAGATCAAGAGATCAAAGTGACCGGATACTATGATGCTGGATTTCAGACTGATAGAGATGACACGAAGTCTCAGTCTGGGTACGTCTTCATTCTGAATGGAGGCGCTGTGGATTGGAAAAGCAAGAAACAAACCACAGTTGCTATGTCTGCAACAGAGTCTGAGTACATTGCTGCTTCGGAAGCTGCAATGGAGGCAGTCTGGATAAGGAAGTTTATTTGTGGGCTTGACGTGATCCCTACAAGTAACTTGCCTATTAATATGTACTGTGATAATACTGGTGCATTAATCATTTCCAAAGAACCTGGAGTTCAGAAGGGCGCCAGACACTATGCCAGGAGATATCACTATGTTCGTGAGCAGATCGAACTAGGTGAAATCAGATTACTCGAAGTTCACACAGATATTAACTTAGCTGATCCTTTCACGAAAGCTTTGTCGAGGCTGAAGCTTGAAAGGCATGCCGAGGGCATGGGACTTAAGTTAGCTAGTTAAATCATGTATATCTGATGTTCGGTATTTGGATAAGGGATGTTAAGCAATTTCTATTTATATAATGAAATAAAGTACTTGATATGTTTGATTTCATTCAATAGTAAATTGTGTCCTATATTTGCATGTTTAATCCTTGAGTACTTGTCAAGTATTCTAAATTGTCCATTGTCGATTAACTATATGGGAATATAGTTAAACTAAGACAAATCTGAGTGATTGGTAATATTCTTGGAATATATAATGGATGGTCCCACCAAACTCACATGGTATTCATAAGATGCATATTGGACTACCCCACTAACGAATTGTCACTTTATGGATCGTCGTCATTAAGTGAAATTCATAAATGGTTTCTTTACTTATCCTTAGACTTGAGATACAAGCAGGTCATGCATATATGGATTGCACCTACTTGATATAGTTCTAACTATCCTGAATAAGGTAGTACAAAAGGGCTATTTTCAGTAAGTGTAGTGAAGTATGTGACTGGACACGTGTAGTCAAGAGGATTTGTTCCTTCAGCTTAAAAGTTGAAGCAGATACCACTGGGCCCCTCATTGGGACTAATTAAGATGTTTGCATGGCCATGCCAAATGAAATCCAGATGTGTCTCGATTTTGAATTTGGTAATCTTTAATTAGTTATGGAATGAGAAACAGAATCGTTAAAGTATGAAATGACTTGATCCATATTCATATTTAACTACGGTATCGGTAATAAAGGGATAGTAAATGACTGTACCATTTAAATACACTTTGAGAAACTGTACTTAAATATTTCCGGGAGAATTGGCGTGTTGCTAGACGCTAACCAATGTTATTACCTTTATTACTACGAGCTCAAGTGGGAGCTGTAGGGATATGATCACGTATTAATAAGTGTATGTCCGGAAAGTATTTAAGCCTATGGGGTTACACGTCTCGACACTAATGTATTTGTATTAATTAATTAGTTAATTAATATTTATCACGAACATTTAACAAGAAGTCGTTAAGAACTAACAGTTAATTGTTAACAGGGGTGTTAGTTGTAAATTAAAGAGCGTTGTAATTGGATTACAATTAGGAAAAGGCTTGGGATAGGCCTTAGGGCCGAAATTTCATGAAGCCCTATCCCAATCCCTTACTTGTTCATCAAGTTCCTAAACCCTATAAATAAACCTTATGGGTTTAAGGTTTAAGCTGCTGGATTTTATCAGATAAAAGTGCAAACCCTACTCTCTCTCTTTTCCTCTCTAATTTTCGGCAAACAAGAAAGAACCCTAGGGGTTTCGATTTCTTGTGTGGTTCGAGCAAGCCTACTTCACCAAGAGGAGTTCGTGATCGAGTACTAGCATACGTACATCGGTGTGTCGTGTGTGCGAACGTAGAGGGATTTACTTCAAATCCTAAAGGTTCTTCTCATTCCGAGCTAAAAAGGTACACGTTCTTTAACCGGTTAGTTAGATTAATTCATAGGATTAATTCCGCTGCGTACCCATGGTTCTTTTGCTGATGTGGAATGCCATGTAGACTCTTTCATTGGCCCAAACTAGCTAGCTAGCGTTGCTTAGAACCACCGCATCTGTTCAGGAAAAGTCTATGTGGCATCGACGTTAGAAAAAGCCTATGTGGTGTCTATGTATGTGCTGCTAATTATGCAAGTAAACCTTCATTTACAATTAACCAGTAATTTCACATTAGCTTGTATTTTTGAAGTTTGGTGATATTCGCACTTTTTTTACTTTGTAACAAACACTTATTGCAAGATCAAGTCATTATCTGATTTTGATTAACAAATGTTTGTGTCAACATATGTGTATATATAGACATAATCTGATAATCATGCCAAAGGAGAGAAGACACAGTTTGATAGAGACTCTTAGGCTATCCGTAGTGGGGCGTTATCCGGTCAAAATCCTCAAGAGGGCGCCCCCACCACCCCCTAGGCGCCATGTTAGGGATTTCGACCGTGGGTGTTGTAAACATGGCGCCCCTCATTTTCATTTAACCAAGAAAACTAGCCGTTGAACAACTAGTTTGACCCTCCCCTTTTTTCTCAATAGTTAATATACTAGACGGTGACCCGCCCGCGCGTTGCGGCGGGCCACCATCTTGACGGGTATAGTTTTTGTCGTTGTGGTGGGTCGTGCAGGGAGTTGTAGGCATTTATAAAATTGAGGTGTTTTTTTCACCACTATTTCTATATATAAGTGTTTTGTCTTTCATTTACATTTTCACTTCATTCAGTCTAATACCATAGTTGTACTGACAAAACAACGATTACCTTGCGATAGATCTTCTCAAAAGTTGCTATCCTTGCATGCTTATAACTGCTGCTTCACAAAGAAGTTGTTGCTATGCTTAGAACTAATGCTTCACAAAAAACTACCTGCTTCCTTTTTATTACAGCAGTCAACATTACTGTTGTATTGACAACATAACTATTACAAAAGATATGCTACACTATTGTTGGCAGCTGTATTTATCAGTCTTCTTTGGCGTTCACTTTCTTTGGTGTCCCATGTTCCTCACCTGTATTGCATGAATTTTGCAACAGTTAATTGGTTGGACTGTTCAGTTTAATTTTTGGGCATTCTATATTTTATTTATAAGTACTTTCATTGAATAAAAAGGTGTTTCAGTTTTTCTTTAAGGATAACACCAGAAAGTAAGACTCCTTGTTACATTGGTGAAGCTTCGGCGAAAAGTTTTGGAGGGGGGGGGGGGGCGAAAAGTCACGGATCCTTATCGGGGGGTGGTTCTCAATATATAAAAAAATCCACAGAAATTAACACTACGGCCGAAAAAAACAGGGGGCGGTCCCCCCCTCCCCCGGGTCTCCACTAACCTTCGCATGTGCCTTGTTACCTTCCACGGTTTTATACTTTCATGGAATGACAAATACAAAAGAGAAGCTGTTAATCCCACACACAATAATCATGATGAGAGATAGTAATTGGATTCTAAATTAGAAAGAAAAAAACATAGATTTTGTACCCTTAACGACTAAAAGTAATTTGTTAAACTTTCATTTAATTATTATCATTCCATTGATTAATTGTAATTATGATCAGTAGTGATCTTGAAGCTTCCTTTGAGCAACCAATATAAGAGTCAAGAGGCTGAGAAAATAGTGGAAGGCTTGCATGCTTATCCTAATGCTATTAATATATGTATATATTACCAATCATTTTTAGTTTTTTTAATTAAATCAGTACAGCTTAGAGTGTTTAGAGGGCTTGAATTGGTATTGTCTTGATTAATGAGCATGTATAATGTTTACCTTCAAAATATTTTATAGAAAACATTAATCATTAATTAATTGTTATATATAACCAGATACTGAAGTAAAATAGATTGAGGGTATAACCTGTGTACTTGTGTCTTAGCAGTTGTATACTTGTTTTTGTAATATGAAAGTGAAGGTTATGTTTGACTGTAACCTGGTGAGTCAGTGGCATGTTTTCGACCTGTTTTGGGTGCCGGTGTCTGTGGTTGACTTGCATAGTAAGAAGATATAGATGGTCTGTTAGCAATGAGAGTAGAAGGAACACGACGCTGCGTAGATGATTGTTGTCCTAGGCCTCCTCTAAAACTGGAACAGGGGCGGCGTGCTGAAGAACGCATCTTCAATTCACTACAGCAGAAAATAATGATAGAAAAGAAGAGACTATGAACTAAAAGGAACAAATAGCAACTTAAAAAAGGGATATAAGTCGTAGAAAGTAACCAAAAGGAAGGAAAAAAAAAATAAAGGCCGTCCTAAACATAGGTAATGTAAGACTATCCTAAACATAACTAATGCAATACATAAAGCAACAACAAAACAAAATAAAGTAATCCTAAGTTAACATATAAATATACAAAAACAGGTGATATCCAAAGTAGTTTTCTACTGACCTTTGGAAAATTTAGCTATTAAAAGTAGGTTTTAAAAAAGAAAGCACTTATGCTATAGATAACACTTGCAACTAATAATAAAACACTTATTAATAAAAGAATAACAATAAGAAATACTAATAAACAAATAAGCTAACCTTTAGATAGCTGCAAATACTACTTCCAACTGGAAAAATAGAAAACAAAGGATAAGTAAGAATATAAAAGTTAAAAAAAAGTATACAAAAGACATTACATGCAGAAATAGAAACAACATATCAACATCGCATATTCAAGACTTATATGTAACCCATATTGAATTTCAGATCAAAACTGAAAGCTGGTCTAACTCATATCCAAGACATAGAAACCAACTGAAAATTTGTTCAATTCACTTGTGTATATGTATATGACCTATACTAAATTTGAGACCAAACGCTCACAAAACAATAAAAACCCAGTTCAATTCAGTTCTGTGTATATATATGACATGTATTGAATTTAAAACCAAGCAATACCTCCACTCAAATAATATAGAAAGCAAATAGCATGATGAGAACTTGTTCAATCCACTTGTGTATATATATGACCTATACTAAACTTAAGACCAAATGCTCACATATCAATAAAAAAACCAGTTCAATTCATTTCTGTGTGTATATATGACATGTATTGAATAAAACACCAAGCAATACCTCTACTCAAATAATATACAAAGCAAATAGCAGGATTACATATTAAAGACTAATTGTGAGTGGTTCCATTCAGTTCTCTCTATATATATATATGTATATGATCTCTATTGAATTTTTAGTTCTATATATATGTATATGAAGTTTATTGAATTTGAAATCAAGTATATCTAATTATATATATATATATATATATATATATATATATATATATATATATATATATATATAAAGGTAAAACAAAGAGTCTGTTTACTTGTACAGATAAAATACCTAAACAAAAATACTAATCTGATTCATATAAATAGCATTAAAAAGCCAATTATACGAAACAAAGAGCTCTAGGGGATATTTGGGGTAGTTATTAAAACTGCAAAAACATGTCAAAATGAGTGAAAATAAAACAGAGACAGTGTTTGGATTTGCCTCTCATGTAACCAAACACAATAATCGGGTAAGCAAATGCAGTTCTATAGTATTAGTGTTTGGCAATTCTACTTATTTAAGAATTAAAGATAGGTATTAGGTAGGTAAAACAGAAACGAAAATCCTTCACATGCAATCCAGGTTTTGAAGAGCAAATATAACAACTAAAATTAATAATGAAGAAAGACTGAAAACCAAAAATACATAAATCGTTCGATTCTGACACAGTAGGAAGAAAATCGACAATGGCGATCTTGAAAATTTAGGTAATCGAAAGTCAAGCAATAACTATATAACAAAAACGAAAATCGTTCACATGCAATTCGGAATTTTAAGTGCAAACATAACAACTAAAATTAATAATGAAGAAACACAGCAAACCTAGCCATTAAACTCAAGAACAAAGAACTCGTTCGATTTTGACAGAATAGGAAGAAAATCGACAATGAAGAAGCAATTACAGAACCCAAATCATAGTAATCAAGTGTCAACACACATAAATTAGAAAGTGTACCTGATCAAACGACACAGAAGAACGGCAAGGCGCGAAGCGGAGCAAAAGAGAGACGACAGGTGTGTTGTGGAGGAAAAAATAGAAAAAGAACATATTAAATATTGAAGAATCCAAAGACACCTGTTGATCAAATGTCAGACAAGGCCAATACATTGGACCAATTTTATTGGATAAAAAGACAGGATGTAAATCTCTTATTGGATGAAAAAGAATAGTAAGTCCCCTCACATAATAACTTGAAAATTGTAAATATATATAATATATATATATATATATATATGTATATATATATATATATGTATACAACACAACTGTCACTCCCTGAACTTTCAGGAACGGAGCTGTGTGACGTCATGGAGTCATAGTTGTAGATATATTGAACGACCTCTAAATGATTAAACAAAAGGGGACGCTTTGATTTATGCACAATGTCTTACAAGTTGTAGCGGAAAGTAGCGATAGTAAAACAATGATTATAAGGTACAAATAGTTGAGTTTGAAAAAAAGTATGATGATTCCAAATTGTTGTTATGTGATGAAAGCTCCAAATGCGCTAAGTGTTGACTATGACACCGAACAAAATGCAGGTCCTAATGATGAATGTCGATCCAAGCAAGCAGCAACTAAGTACCTAAGAATTTATGAGCTTAAAAGTCAACATAATGTTGGTGAATTCTCAGGTTTTATCGACTTGATAATAAGTTGTAAACAGTTTGAGGCATACAAGATTATGTAATAAATGGACTCGTGTAAGTCCAGTTTTACACAATTTGATGAAAGTCTTGTGCAAGTCAAGTTTTGCACTGTTTGATGAAAGACTTGTGCAAGTCAGGTTTTGCACCATTTGGTGAAAGATTTAGTGCACGTCAAGGTTTGCACTATTGTCATTATTTGGCTTACCGTTGTTGTTGTTGTAATGATCTCACATGAACCTCAAATTCGAATACTAACGGTTTACCCACTCATGGCATTCTATCCCGAGAAATACCGAACAAAGCAAAATAACTGATATGTACCCCTAGACAATTACCGGTGTTAGGATTGGAGCGACCAAACTGGGCAGGGTTGTCAACCCAAATAGATCTATTCATTAGTTATTGTTTCATACAAAACTAATCAAATTCAATTAATAGTGGGGTTTTGTTGTACAAATGTTTATAACGAAATGTACCTTTGTTTGGGATACGGAAAAGGACATGTAACCATTACCTCTGTACAGTCAACCACAATGTCAAGTAAAAGTTTGTTTGTTTGATTCATGAATGACCCCCCAAGATAATTAAAACAGTTCAAAAGAAAGGGGCATTGTATACAAGTCGAAAAGAATGTATAAAGTTTAATGTTTCATGAATTCTCCCCCATAGTTAAAAATAGTAAAGAAAAGGGGCCGTAAACCTCACATGAGCAAGGTGAAATGAAATGATATCGCATTGGATAGTAAAGCCTAGTTGTGTCCTAATATAATAATAAGACAACTTAAGGTTTGTTCAATTGGGTAAGCGTCTATGTCACCCAACGAACTTGGTCAAGTCTTGACTTTGGTAACCCGTTAGTATTGTTGGAAATCTTTTGGAGATATTTATCGGCCAAATAAACAAGTTTAAGAGGCCATATTTATCGTTCAAACAAATATGTAATGCTCGAAAATATATTTATTTGTCAAATAAATATATAAGTGTTTAAAAAGAGTATTTATTTTACAAATAAATATATATATATATATTGAAAATACATTTATCGTCTAAATAAATATATATAAATGTTGGTTCGTTCGGGAAAAATATCAAGGGTTTATTTATTGATCAAATATATAAACATTCTCACCGGTTAATGCGACATGAAAGATAATATTTAAAGTTGTTAAATATTGTTACTGCTTTTTGAACAACTTAGAAAATAGTACAATTATTTATAGTCGACGTCGAAAATATACATTTTTTTATCATGTGTCAGTTACACAGTATTTTATATTATTTCAAAAAATAGTAAGGATCCATAAAATTAGTCTTATTTTAATTTTAAGTTAACCCAAAAATATAAATCGTTATTTTCTAAGTTTTCAAAGGACGGTTTTACACAAGATCTAAGTATCATGAGCTAGATACTTCAAGTTATTTCAAGTATTTTAACAGAATAGTGTTTCTTATGACATACTTCAAGATCTAATACTTCAAGAAATTCAAGATCTAATTCCAAAAAGTAAGCTTTTTAACCAAAATCTTTATGTTTTTTGTTCAAGACTTTAGATCCATATATGTTTTGTCACATGATGACATTTTAAGCATTAAAATACTTACACAGGTTTATAAATCCGAAAAATACTTATGGATCTACAAGTTAATTACAATAAGTTTAGCATTTTCATTAAAACACTAGGTTTAACCAAAGATCATCAATACTTGCAAGTGTTGTGACATAGATGTGTACACATGTGAAAAATATGAACAAGATCATGAAATAATTGAATAAGTGAAAGAAATCCTCACTATAAGAGCTTAGGGAACCGCAAGTGAGAGCTAGTGAGTTGTCGTTGCCTCCTTGTTAAGCTCCTACTCACTCTTTAACATTGATCTTCAAGATTGATGGATGATTTAGTGAAGAAATCTAGAGAGAAAGAGGGAGTGGTAACCGATGTTGGAATAATATATATATATATATATATATATATATATATATATATATATATATATATATAGGGTTAGGTTCAGATGAGAACTTTTTCTTTTGAAAACTTTTAAGAATTAAATCTCAACCACAAATTTAAGGGGGGGACCACTACAATTCATGGGAGGGGGTACATGTAAATAAACTTGTGGCTCAAATTAGTTCTCTTTAGTTCTCAAACCCAATTGGTTCTCAAATGTTCCTCTCCCTATATATATATATATATATATATATATATATATATATATATATATATATTTACGTATATATATAATTATATTATGGCCTAAATCATTTATCTTAAATAATCAATTATCTTATTACCTAATTTAACTCTATCAGGCATTTATTTGATGGACGTAATTGCCCTTATTGATATGATTAGGGTTTCCCCTTGGGTGTATAAATAGAGATCATAGGGAGAGATTAAACACCACCTAATCACCTACATACAATCGTGATCCTTTCTCCCTCTCTACAATTTGTGGACCTCATCCACCTCCACCATCCTAATCGTACACCCTAAACGGGAACTCGATCAGTGGCTAGATGGATTCTCCAAGCAACACAGACCTGAACGATCCAAAAACAGGTAATCTATATATTATTAATTGTTTACATATTTTACGATTCAGCATTCGTTCAACATGTGGTATCAGAGCAACATGTTGATTAAACGAATCATAAAACTGAAATCGTTCTTATTCCTTTTGTTGCTAATGATGGTCAGATATAATCTTTCGAAATCGTTTTCTGTATGGTTTTCGAATCAGACCTAAAATCTGAAAACTCTAAACAGAATATGGTTTTCATGATCTAAAACAGTTTTTGATCTTTTCAAAATCAAACTAATATTTGGATCCTAAACTATTTTGAAACGTGATTAATCCCTAATTCGTTTTAATCATAAAATCGGTTTTAATCACAAAACCCTAACTGATTTCGAGAGGTTATTACCTTTTCGATCGAAATACCAATTCTCTATCGAAAAGCTTACTTTTCGACCAAATTACTTACTTTTCGATCGAAACGGTGGCTTAGTCACAGTTTTTTGATCGGACCATATGGCTTTTCGATCGGCTTTTCGATCGGCTTTTCTACCGGATTTTCTACCGGCTTTTCTACCGACTTTTTTACTGGTTTTTCGATCGGATTCTGTGGCTAGTCCCAGGTTATCGATTCGATCGAAAAGTGGACTTTCTTGCTTTTCGATCAGAACACCTGCTTTTCGATCAGGTTACCTGCTTTTCGATCAGGACACCTGCTTTTCGATCAGGACACCTGCTTCTTGATCAGGACACCCTTTTTCGATCGGATACCCCCTTTTCGACCGGATACCTAATTTTCGAAAGAGGAACTCAATTTTCGACCGGAGACTCATTTCGACCAAGATCTTGTTTCCGACCGAAAACGGGGGCTTACTATTAATTGTGTTTTGTATAAACCTTATAAACTTACGTTTTTACAAAACCTAACACCAAATAAAATCAGCTAACAAATTGACTTGTTTTATTTAAGTTAATAAAGGACATCTAATAAGGTTTCCATTCTGGCCAAAGCTGACTTCTTACCTATATAATGTCATTTAACTCATCTTACAAGTCAACTTATTAACACTGATTCACAATCAAAATTAGATTAATTTATCAACTCGTCTTAATTAAGTTGATGACATCTTCAAAAGTGGTATTTCTGGCCAACGGTGATTTACTAGCTTAACTAATGTCATTTAACTTTACAATACAAGTTGATTTATTTAAATTAAACTAATTTATTTTCTTAACTTGATAACATCTTTAAAACCTCGATTCTGGCCAACGCTGATTCCTTGTTTTTACAATGTTTATCAACTAAAATTAAGCATTCGCCTTATACATACAAGTGTTTCTCTTCTGGCCAACGCTGATGAGTTGCACTTGTATTCAGCGAACTTATTTGTACATAAAGCTTAGATGTATCATTTCTGGCCAACGCTGATGTGATACATCACTTTGTGCACAAACCCCTATCTTGTTCATAATGCTTAGGTGATAGGCAAGTAACCAACGCGAAAGCCAATTCATTTAAGTAGAACCTAACTAGTCTGTTATTTTGGTGTTATAATAGACTATATCACATCTTCTTTTGTTTCATAATTGTATAATATTATTATTTATGATAATGCCATATTACTATGCCTTGGTTTATCATTATGCATTTTATTTATGCCTTAGTTCATCATACTGTATTATTATTATGGTTTAGTTTATGATAGTGCATTTTTATTATGCCTTAGTTTATCATTATTGTCGTGCCTTAGTTTTTTAAGTACCCCATAGAATCAATCATCTTCTTTTCATAATAACTTAACCTTTAATCTCCATAACTAATCCACTCTAAATTTATAACCACTAAAAGTTTCCATAAATGTTTTCTTCTCATCATAATGATCTTGATTATCTCTTAAGACAAAAGACTCTTAATTACTCTTTCTCATAAAAGATTTCCCAACTAGAAAATTAAAAAGTGAATAAAGGTGAGTAAAGTCTATTCAAATTGTCTATCATGATAATCAACATCCCTTTAAACAATGCTATCAGGGAGATGTTTCAGATTTTCTGATCTAAACATCATGTAAGTAATAAATTTTAAAAGGAACTTCTTAAATGCATGCAAACACATCTAATGATGCTTAATACAAAGTATAAATTAGGTTGAAGATTTAGTGAATAAATCATAATACTTGAAAACATGACCCTAAATGGGCTCAGACATGTTCCAAATTAAGGTTATTCTAGTGCATTTCTTAATGAATTCTTTCTTAGCACACTTAAAACATTTATTTTTTAAATCAGTCATCACTCACAAGTACCAAAGGAAAGCGAGTGTATGATAACATTGTGCATAAAGGATAAACAATGCCTTAAAACTAGAAAACCAGATTTGTTCACATCACTATCACTAACCCTTATACAAGAAAATAACTTAGATAAGGAGGATAGTTCTAAATTCTAAAGTAAGATACAAGAAAATCTTCCAGTTCTAAATCCTTAATGGAACAACTGGCTAACAAAGAATAATCAATAATGATAATTGTGTCCATTAATTCTCATACTAACACAGTGACTTACAACTAGTTTTATAAAGATCTCTTACAATCCATACACTAGAAACAAATCAAATAACAACTATAATGAGAGTAAGTGACAAAAGTTAAATGTCAAAATGTGTACAAACCATGAAAATCTATCATTGTACTGTGATAATCTCAAATTTCAGGTTAATATTTAATTATTATTCAAATAAATTAAGTATTATTTTTATGCATTTATTAACTATGGTCTAGTTAATTAAATATTTGGTCAGGCACTATCCGGGAAGAACATCTTTAATTTTTTTTTAAGCGTGTTTAAAGTCAAGATTTCAGGACAAAATATGAGTAGTCAGGGGTGGAAATATACATAAGTGTAGTGTTCATATTTATATTAGTGGGTATATATCTTACACCATCTTTATAGTACTGGATGACACTTTTTATACCCGGCTCGTTCGTGCTATAAATTTATATTTTCCTACCCCAAACGGGTATAAATTATACCACTTTAATCTAGCATTCTTACCTCGAAGAATCTTGCTTTAGACTTATTGTGACCAAACTCAAGACGTTTTGTTCGAGACTCGACACCCGACACCTAAAGGATCATCCAAGCGAACTGACTTAAGTTTTTTTTTTGTTTTTTTTTTCTTGGTTGGTTGGGTTTAGACTCATTCTTCCCTCGTTCAAATTTGTATCTAACTAAAAAGCATTTTAAGTTACATAATAATAATAATTTAAAATATCTTCTTATCCTTGCAATCATGAGATAAAGATAAGGAAAGACTTTAAGGGTATTCTTGCTGCAAGTTGTTGCTAGATATCCTACCATAACCCTATTTATAATAAATCATTCATGAAGCAAACATAATTTACTTCTTGTCTTTCCCTTTTACCTCTCGGCAGACTCCTACAATACCCAAACCCATCACTTTCTTTTATATTAGCAAACCCACTCTTGTTTTCTTGTGTACTTGGACAACCCACAAAACAAGCCAAACCCAATACTATTGTCAAAACAAACTAATCCATTACACAAAAGAAACCTCTAGCACAATTTTAACCATGAAGGATTAGTGCCTTAGCAAGTATTTCTCAAGTGTGATTGGAACTACTTTTAAAGGTATAAAACTTATATTATTTCAAGCACTTAGCTTAAATTTTGTGTTCATCCAAACTGAAAATCAAGTTAAACACACCTTTTAAATTACTATTTCCGTAACAAATATCAACGGTGATTATTAATCAAATGGCTTATCTAACTCATTAGAACTTACTTATACTTATTAAAAGTTGCATAGTAATTTTCTTGTTTGAGACTAAATTGGATCTGAAAAGAAAAACTTATGGCTTAAGAAAAATAAATAATAAATAAATAATAAATAAATAAATATTTATTTCATTGATTGCCGTTCAGTTGCTATTTATATATGAGACATTTGCCTCATATTTCACTTTATTTTTCAAGATAATAAATAATAATAATAAGTTACGTTCAAACAAAAGTTTGTTTTTCTTTGTCTTCCTTTTTTTGATTTATTTCGAAATCGACGCTAGTAAAACTAAAAAAGAAAAGAAAAGAAAATATACATATATATATAGCATATATATAGCAGTTATGTTATTTTGGGATCTTTAAAATTTATATATATATTTCGGTGAAAATATAAATGTAAACAACGAAAGTACTAATTTTATAAAATGAATTTTTATAAAATTAATCTACAATGGGACGACAGTTGGATGAACCTTTGGGTATATAATTGTGATAGAAAATATGTCTTAGAATTGTATATATATGTTATAGGACGCACGTAAATATCTTTCACTTCGGACCAGTTCAAGTATTTACAAGAGGTTAGCTAACACAGGTGAGTTCACGGCCCCTATTTTTTTTAAATGTATTTCTTGGGGAAGATTAACATACATAAAATCTTGATTCACATATTGCAAGTGGTTTATCTTATTACATGAGTTGATATCCGGTATAGCAATCGTAGTCCTCTTCAGCTTATAACGGTAATTTAAGGGATAAAGTGTGATAATTTTGAATGGATCCATTGGGTGTGACGACCCTACTCGTGATTAGTCGCTCTAATTTTGACGGGAGAGTCAAGCGAGTACCTAATTAGTCATTTCTGGTTGATGTGTGCTATATAACATCAGTGGGGCAATAATCTGGAAACAGGGTCAAGCAACGTTATAAGAGCTCATGGTAGTAAAAATAGTGTTACTATATAAATATATAATATCACGAAAATTCTCTGGAATACTTGTATATGTACTGGAAAACATCATTTTAAAGCTAAGCTTTGTTTTATCTAGTTATCAAAACCTGTGAATTCACCAACTTTATGTTGACTTTTCAAATATGTTAATCTCAGGTAATTGATTTGGCGTTGGATGTTGGAGTTGCAACTTAGGACAAGTCTGTCGGGAGGGATTTGTGTTAGCATTTGTTTGCATATGTTTTTAAATAAAATCCCGTTATGTTGTGAACTCATTATAATTACTTTGTTTTGTGTAACAAAAGTACTGTTTGTAAGCTATTGAAATAAAGTGTGGTTTTAAAATCATATAGTTGTCGTTCGATATAATCATAGATGTGATCCATGATCGTCACACCAAATGCTTCCACAAAGTTTCTGACGGGGTGTGACAGTACTAAACTTAATGATACCTTATTAAGTTATTATGATCCAACATTACTTGGAACTTAGTATCATTACTAAAGTAAGACATCGATGGTTATAAGGTTTCACATGACTATGACAATGTCACCATTACCTTAAACTCTCAAATTTGTTGGTTATACTTATCTAGTTGTCTTTACGTGGATTGAAATCTTATAAAGTATAACTAGACAATTCACGTTCACAATCATTGTTATCACATAAAGTGCGAACTTAACAAAGAGAATATATGTGTTAAAGGAATATATAAGTTTCCACTAAGAGTTCTAACTTACCAAAACTCAAACATATTAGTAGATCTTATCTCAAAATGAACTTAAGGGCATAAACATTTATCACTCACATAACTGATTATTTATTCTTGTACTTAATTAACGAGGAACATCTTTCTCACCTTAAACTTTTAAGGATGAAGTTGAAAACCAACTTAACCATAAAATGAAAGCTGTGAGATGAGATATAATAGATTAAATACTAAGATTTACATACAAATAATATATCATGTATGGTACTTCTAAAGATACATCATTAAGTTATGCATCTAAGTATCCTTATAGATATGATCATAAATATGTCATCTAAGTTATACACCTATTCCTATAGACCAAGGCTCTAAATACAACAACTCATATGCTAAACAAGGTTACCAAATATGTCCCTAAAATTCTTTATGAAATCCGGACATGAAGGAAACCAAGTATAAAGACATATAATTAGTTGTTAGCCATAATTAAACCTTAAAAATCCTCAACACTAAGCATATTGCATGCCTAGTTCCTAAGGAATTCTAAGGTCAGTGGGAGCAGTGAAAAGTTCTTACCCATGACTTGCCTGAAGTACAAGAGGCGGGGGGAGAGACAAAGTTAAATTTAATCTTTGAATTTAACTCCGATTACACCTCTTGTACACTACGCTACCATAACACTGATCAACTTCCACACACTTAGAAAATAATGTTGTTCATAATATCCCTGACTTAAATAATCAAGAGGAAATCTATGAAACTTTTAATGCTTTTGCTTCAATCCATTAGATTCAGCTTAGTAGGTCATCAAAGCATAAATTACTTATTAACTTTGATGATTATGAACCTACCATAATAAAGCTTACATGGACATTGGAAAGATTACTAATCATATCTCTTATACTAAAGCCACTATTATCAATCAATCATCTGATGGAATAAAGCTATAATGAGCTTAACTCCCTAAATCAGAATAACGTTATAGCTAAACTGAAATCCAAAAGGAGAAATTGAACGTTATAAACCATGGTTGGTTTCTAAGGGCTATTAACAAGTTAAGAATTCCTTTTCTAAAGGATTCGTTGAGAGAACATCGTTGTCCTCACTACTCACTCATAATTACGAGTGACATTTAACGGACTTATAAAATATATTTCCTTAATACTCACTTAACATAAAGACATGTTCATAACCAAAACTCAAGGTTTCAAGCCTGAAAGTTAAAGAACACTTAGTCTTTAAGATGAGTAAATTCATATAAAGGGTTAATATAAGCAAACTTACAAGTGATATTCAATGTCTGATGAAGTTATAAATGTAATCATTCTTCATCAATAATAAGTGGACAAAATGGGCCTACCTTAAGATGAGTGGGAGCAACTAATACAACACTTGCTCTTATATACATTATTTTAGGCAAATAATATGTTAGTTTTGTTGCATAAGTCAAAGCGACTTATTCTCGCATAATTTTGACATTAAAAGTCTTGAAGATGCTTCTTATACAATAAGCATCAAAATACATCAAGATGAACCTAATGAGACATTAGTTAAGTCTCATTAGATTTAACTATGTGTTCAGCACATTACAACATGCAACATTGCTCTTAGTTTGTAAGTTTAGTAACTAAAGGAGACTACTAATAAAGGTTCAAGTAACTGAGTCTTATGCTTCATTAGTTAGAAGCCTTATGTATGTTCAAGTCTACACTCGTTTAAGATATTGCCTACATTGCTGAAACACTAGAAATGATGAAAATCATTTCCTAAGTTTAGTTCATCTAAGATGGCATTTCAATATCTATAAGAGACGAAAGACTATAATTTGAACTATAGAAGAAGTGAGGAACTTAAAGTAGTTGACTATCTCTAAATTTTGACTTTATTGTGTTCAAATAATATGAAATGTCAACTCAAGGGTACATCCTTATGTCTGTGGACAGATTTATCTAATAAATCATGGAAGAGTCATAAGAAATTGATAACAACAACCTAAGCTATGACATGATATTTTGTCACTAAAACGTTGTTGGTAAATTTATCACTAGACTCTTAAACTCCAGATAAATAACATATTGAAGACTTACTGTGATAAAGTCAGCTACTCTAGTCTCTAAATATGTTACGCATGCATAAGTTACATATAGACAGTTTTATGTAAATCAAAGTTAAGGGCTTATTCTTGTCATTGATTCTAAATTTAAGTTGAATTTTAAATTTGGGATTGTAGTATGATTAATGGGGGTCTTGAATTGAATAGCCAATTCAATGACTGTATTTTTCTGTTGCAATTCTGGTGTAATATTGAAATGAGTATTAACCCCTGATCAGGCTTATCTAATAGCTCATCATAAATGATTACACGGCCAAGTGGAAGAATGTTGGAATAATATATATATATATATATATATATATATATATATATATATATATCTTGAATAATCAATGATCTTATTACCTAATTTAACCCTATCAGGCATTTATTTGATGGACGTAATTGCCCTTATTGATATGATTAGGGTTTCCCCTTGGGTGTATAAATAGAGATCATAGGGAGAGATTAAACACCACCTAATCACCTACATACAATCGTGATCCTCTCTCCCTCTCTACAATTTGTGGACCTCATCCACCTCCACCATCCTAACCATACACCCTAAACGGGAACTCGATCAGTGTCTAGATGGATTCTCCAACCAGCACAGACATGAACGATCCAAAAACAGGTAATCTATATATTATTATCTGTTTACATATTATACGATTCAGCATTCGTTCAACAACCGATTTTTAGAGAGTGGAAGGGGTGGTGGAAGCTACGGTTCTTATGAATAATGGAAGTACACTCTTAAGTGTTTATATATGGAGAGTGTAGATGTACATTAGAGTTAAATGTGGTGTTAATCACGGGTGAAGATTTGGGTGAGTAATCGGCCGTAAGTTTGAAGAATATTAGGTGCAAAAGCAGGGCCGGTCTTAAGGATTTAGAGGCCCTGTTCGAGTTTTAAAACATAGGCCCCATTCGAAAAAAACTACAAACAGAAAAAGTTCTTAAATAAAACAAAAAATAAGTTATATCAACAAACATAAGAAAATTATTGTTTTAAAATGACTTTCTAGTCGAAATTAGGCCCTAAATGCCCAAATATTTAATAACTAATTGGACTATCTTTTCTAAATTGGATTATTTTATTAGTTTAGGTTTTAAAATATAAAAGTTTTATTTTAAAAGAACTATATAAATATAATATATATAAAAGATTTTTAAAAAAATAGCCCCCCCTAAAATGATAGGCCCTGTTCCGTCGCACCTCTCGCACATGCTCAGGGCCCCCACTGTGCAAAAGGGCTAATAAATTAATGGGGTGAAATCGCATGTGTTATGTTTGGGCACCCACGTGAACTTGTGCATTAAAAGTGAGGTTTTAATTTGATGGATACCAAATTTAGAGGATAGGTGAATGGTTCTCTCTGTGAACAACTCACACAAATAAAAGGATATGTGTTTGGTAGATTGAGAAGTTAAAGAAAAATAAAAATAAGTTATGGCTTTGATTTAGGGGTGAATAAAATTGAATTCGATTTATTCGAATTGTTCGAATCGAATTATTCGAATTTTGAACTTCTAAAACCAAATTCGAATTCGATTTGAATTCGACTAAAACCAGTCGAATGCGAATCGAATAAGCATAGTCGAATTCGAATCTATTCGAATAAGGCTGTGTTTGGCGCGCCATAAGCTAGCTTATAAGCTAGCTTATCAGCTAGCTTATAAGCTAGCTTTTTGACGTTACCAAACGGAGCTTTTTTAATAAGCTAGCTTTTTTTAAAAGCCCTGTTTGGTAACGTCAAAAATCTAGCTTATAAGCTAGCTTTTGAAAAGCTAGTTGGAGTAGCTTTTCAACTAGCTTTTATAATATTTTCAATTTTACCCTTCCCTAACTTATAAATAAATATCTTTATTTACATTTATGACATGTACTTTTATGTCATTTTATATTTTTAAGCTAGTTTATCAGCTAGTTTTTACCAAACGTTATTTTTTATCAGCTAGCTTATAATTTATCAGCTAGCAGCTAGCTTGTCAGCTAGCTTATCAGCTAACAGCTAGCTTATCAGCTAGCAGCTAGCTTTTCAGCTAGTACGCCAAACACAGCCTAAGAGAAATTTTTAGTTTCATAAAATTATATATATATATATATATATGTATATATATATATATATATAGGGTTAGGTTCAAATGTGAACTTTTTGTATTGAGAACTTTTGAGAACCAATTCTCAACCACTTAGTTTTCAAACCAATTAGTTCTCAAATGATCATCTCCCATATATATATATATATATATATATATATATATATATATATTAACTTTTTTAATAACTATTTTATAACGATCCTAAAGTAACTTAAAAATAGTTCCAAACATATCCAAAACGATAGGTCCCAAGCAAGTCCCAAAAGATAATGTAATTAACGACAAAATAAGTATGAAATTACTAGATAAAAAACTAAAACAACAAGCCAAGGTCAAGCAAGCGACAACTCTAAATAAGCCAAAAATAAGCTAAGCGAACAACCAAAATACCTCCTCGAGTGGGTGCGGGAGGGTGCAACGGATCGATCTAGGGTTTTCAACATTCGATGGAGAATGAAGCGAGTAGAAAGGAGCGACTAGCAAAGTTAAGATATGACATTGTATTTTGATGGGCTTATGTTAAATACTTGAATGGTGAGTCCAATAATGCTAAAATATCTTAATCCTAATAAAGCAATAAAATTTGTGTCATATGTGTCATTTATAAAGTGTCCACATAATCACCGCCACATGTCAAACTCACATTGAATCACCAATTTAGTAAATAATCAATTAATATTAATTACCAATTTTATTAAAACTAAAATTTTATTTTTAAATTTTGATAAAGTTAATATAGATTTGATTAATTTACTCAATAGTTTTAATCTTTTGTGGAAAGTAATCAACAACTTGTCAAAATAATAAGAATTTTATATCAATCATAATTTTCAAATTTCTTAATTATTATCTTTTTCTTTGTATTTATCTAATATTATAAATTTATATTCAGCCCGTGTAGTACACGGGTTACTAACCTAGTTTATATAATATATTTATTTCTTATTCGAATTATTCGAATCAAATCGAATTTGGAAAATCAAATTCGAATTCGACTCAATTAATCGAATCGAATTAGGATTCGATTCGAATAAATCGAATAAGGAATTCGAATTTCTTATTCGATTCGAATCGAGTCGAATTTTGAATTATTTGAACCGGATACGAATAATGAACACCCTTAATATAATTACACATGGGTCTCAGGATTCCCACGTGGCTTGTAAATTTGCAAGTTACATTCAAATTGGATATATATCCAATTCGTGAAATATGTGGCCGACGAGGATTTTGGTTTGTGATGTACTGATGTAGACTACGGCAGAAAGTGCTCAAGAGAAGAGAGTGTGGCTTAAGTTTGCAAGGTGTGGGTTGTGGTGGAACTTTGAATGGGTTTTTTTATAGTGAGAAATAAAGATCTAATTCAATCTTTATACAATGGTTAAAGGTTTGGTCCTAGTGGTTTTAAGGATGCCAACTAATATGGATGTGAATGACATCTTTAATTAGGTGTATGTTTTATTTGGCATTAGGGTCTAGCTTGTATTTATTTTAATTAAGCAAGTATGTAGAAGAACTAGATGGGAAATAAATTGGTTAGCTAAGAGATAGGATTATTAAATATCCCTTTCAATATATGTATGGAACTCACGTGAGAGGGGCTTTAAGATTATGAGGCATTTAATTAAATTGTTATGCCCTTGATGAATGCTTAGTCAAGTGTCTCGAAATCAAGGGAAAATATAGAGGTTATTGTGCTACGTGGATAGGTTCTATGAAAGAAAACTACCATTTAATAAATTAAAGGGATAGATACATGGGTGATGTAAATCACAAGATAATAATTTGTGGTGATGATAACATTTACGTGGATTTTAGGTACTAGTAAATGGAGATTATTAGTTAACAAATGCCATATGTGGATGTGGGTTATGTTCGAACGGCAACAAGAGAAAACAATTAAGAAAGTTTATTTAATGTTTTCTTGTATTGTCATATGAATAATTTGCTAATGGTAAGGAGGAGGCTTGGAGGGAACTTTGAGGTGTGTATGGCCTGCTCTTGTAATGGTAGAAGCGATGTCGGGTCGGGTTCAAATGATTTCTAATAAGACGGGTTTAAATAAACGAATGAATATGATCGATAAGAAATGCAAGTGATGATCTCATATATTTTAGTTATAAAAATAAGTAAAATAATATTGGATATTTATTTATAACACACGGATAACGTCTAAGATAATTTTATATGTAAAGGTTTATAATTAAATAAAGTGACATAGTTTTGGACGTAAAATATTGTATGACATTTAAACTAAAAGTTTAAGTAAACAAACGTCTAGGAGATGGCGGGTTTTAATGTATTAGCTCGTAATACTAATTTGGTAGAGAAAATATAAAAAGACATTTTCATATTTCTTAATATTGAAGTTCCATCTAAAAGAAACATTTGAGCTTTGTTATTAACAAGTGGGTCGACCCGCGCTTCGCGGCGGAGTCGGGCCGTTATAAAAACTTAGTGGCGGAGTCGGGCCGTTATAAAAACTTAGTGGCGGAGTCGGACCGTTATAAAAAGTCCGTTGAGCTAAACCATTTAACACAACAAAATAAAAATAACATGACTTTGACCCCATTTAATTTCAAAATCTATAATAAAACACTAACATAGATAGAGCAAACTGGACATAGGTTGATCTTCTCTACTAAATGGGAAGGACAAGACCTTTTACATATAGGCGAACACGTTATAAAAGTGTGTGTACAATTTGAAGATGAACAGATGATTCAAAGACATCTTGATTTTCTCAACTAAATGGAAAGTACATAGGTTCTAAAAGTGTATAAACCCGCAGTTAATCATATGTAAGTTCAATCTAGATGAAGAAAGAAATTCAAACAACCACAAATAAATTTTTGTATTCACACAAAATGCAATTACAATAAATAATCAAAACTTGTTACCCTGTTGGTTTTGAAAAAAGAACACAAATACTACATTTTTTATAAACATATATGAAACCGCATTCATTAATTTTAATAAATCAACCAAAACCACATGCCCACCTCTAAGTTATGAGACTATAGTCATCCATGTTTCCTAAATCAACCATACAGTCTAGACAAAACATTTAAGTTCAATTTTATTTACAAAAACACTAAATAAACAACATTCTGTTGGATTAGTAACTAATTTGGGGGTCAATGTTCCTCTACTGCAACAAATTTATACCAGATCATTCACAAATCCAATTATATAAAGCATATGTTCTATAGATGTGTTAGAGCATATTCATATGCTAACGTGTGTCTCGTGTATTGTATCTAATCTAGAGCATCTGTGTGAGTCAAGATAGTCAACTGGCCGTACCAGATGGTACGTGCGTACCAAATGGTACGTGGGTGGTACGCTGGTCAGTAAGTAAGTGACTATAAATAGCTTGTTAGAGAGAGCTAGTTAAGGAGTTCTGTCATTCTACATCTTCTTAACTGTGCGTATTGAGTGTGTTTCTCTCTCTAGCTTGTATTCTCTAAGTGAATCAATAAAGCCAAGCTTTATTTACTTGTTTGTGTTACTCCGATTACCGAATCATGTAGTAGTAAGTTCGTCCAGTGGTTTTACAAGTGGTATCAGAGCATCAGGTTGCTCTACTGCTGTGATTTTGGTAATTTTTCGAGTTCTAGAGTGAGAAAGTTTGGGGTTTCTTTGTTTTTCATCAAATTCTTCCGATTCCGAGTGTTTCTGATGCTAAAAATGATTTCTGAGTGTTCCTAGTGTATTTGCGCATCTCACTGTATCAATTTTCAGTTCTAAAAGTCAAAATTCGCGAAAATTCGTTGAATTCAGCGTTGTACGTTTCTGGTCCGCCTCAAGAACAGCTGGTACGCCGCTGGTCCGCTGCTGGTCCGCTAGGCAATCTTCAAATCTAGTCCGTGGGAGTTATTTTGGTCCGCCGTACCAAATCTGGTTCGCTGAATTCTGGTCCGCTGATTTCTGGTCCGTGATCTGGTACGTTGAACAAATTTTGGTCCGCTGGTTGAATTGGTCTGGTGTTGCTACGCTGAGAACAAGTTTGGTACGTTGAGAAGGTTTGGGACGCTGGCAGAATACATGTGTTCACTAAAACTGACGTAACTTGAGAACCGTTAAGAGTTACGGGAGCTAATACCAGCCAAAACGTTCGTATCGACGAGATCTAGACTTTTATTGTCCGAACGACCAATACCCTCTGGTTTGACCCCCAAAATCCGCTTGGAAGACCATCGTTTTTTAGTTCGAAGTTTTGACGATCAATTTTTAATTTCAAGATGAGTGATTTTCACGCATTTTCAGCTGCTCAAACATTGTTACAAACAATGATGAATTATGATAACGAGATAGGAACAAATCAGAAGGTTCCTAAGTTGTTACAATTGAAAAAGTATCACAATTGGAAGAAACATTTTGAGTCATACATATTTTCTCAGGATGTTGATTCTTGGATCCCGATTGGAAAAGAATATGAGTATCCGATGATAAGCCCGAGAAAGCCAAAGATGATAAGTGATTTTGATGCTGATGAAAAGAAATTTTTTGTTTTGCTCGAGAAAAGAAAACGTATAGCTTTCTTACAATGGCTTTACCTAAAGACTTGATGCATCAGTTTAAGAATTATACGACTTGTAAAGAATTGTGAGATGCTATTGCTGAAAGATGTGAGGGTAATGAGCAATACAAGAAGACTCGGAAGAAAGTTTTAAAGAAATAATTTGATAATTTTGGACATTGTGCTAATGAGCAAATCAAAGATTTGATTGCAAGGTTTTCACATTTGATCAATGAACTTGAAGCTGTAGATGTCAAGAAAGAAAGTGATGAATTGAAAGAGAAGTTTTTAGAAGCTCTACCCGAAAAATGGGAGAATTTTGTTATGATGTTGACTAATGATCCAAATTACTCAAGTTGGACATTCAATCAATTGATAAGCAAATTACAAGCTCGTGAAATGGAACTACTTGTGAAAAAGTCAGCAACTCCGTCCGTTCGTAATCCTGAAGTATATTTTGGAGAAAATTTAACTACCATGCATGCTAAAACAAAATCACATTCTATTTCAAGCAGTAATCCACCAGTAACAGCATTTCTTGCTGGAAAGACTGAGAATACTGGTTATTCTTCGGGTTGTAGTTTTACTATTCCTGATAGATCATCAAGTAAATCTACTTCTAATCAAGCAACCGAAGATCTAGCTGCTTTGTTATGTGCTTTCATATCATCTTCGTCTAGATCCATATTTAGTCAAATTGGTAATTATGTTTTGGTTCTGAAGATCTAAAACAGATGGATGAGGATCAGCTAAATAAATTGGATTTGGATTGGCAGTTGGCTATGACTGTTGAAAAGGGAAGACGATTTATGGGCAAACATAGCCAGAATTCTGTTATGGGAGGAGCTATACTGGGTTTAGATAAGTCCAAACTGAAATGTTACAAATGTTCTAAATTAGGACATTTTGCTCGAGAATGCAAGCAATCTGCTTCTAAACCAAGTAATTCGGATAATCATGATCACAATAAAGAGGCAAAGGCTCTAGTGACTGAGGGAGGTTATGATTGGGTTGTAGATTTTCCGGATGAATCAGCATTTGTAGTCCATCCTGCAGAAAGTTATGCATTAATGGCAAATGTTGAAGTTGAATCGAGTGGGTATGCATCTGAGACCAATATATCTGAAACAAGTGATTCTGGAGTTAGTGGATATGAATCAACATGTGAATTTTGTGCTCAAAAAGACAGAAAGATTCGAGAATTGATTTCTGAAAAAGAAAGATTGATTGTTGAAAATGAGAAGAAGGAAGAAGAATTAGAAAGACTCAAGAAGAAATTTGAAGATTCTGATGAGATTCTCAAGATCAATGCGAACTTAGTTAGAGAAAAGACTGCTTTGATGGAAGAGTTTGTTGAGCTTCAAACAAAACTGAATGAAATGGTTAATTCAGATAAAGAACAAATTTTGAAGTTGCAAACTGAGAATGAAGAGTTGGTCAAAAGTGTTGAAAAATGGGAGAGTGAAGCAAAAGATGAGATTGGTGATTTTGATAATTTGTTTAAAAAATCAACTGCAAGAGTGGAATCGCTAAAGCAATCTTATGATAATCTCAAGAAAGAGTTTGATGAAGTTAATGCTAAGGAAAAAGATCGTCAAATGGAACATTCAACATTACTCGATAAAGTCACAACTTTGACACATGACAACAAGCTGTTGAATAGAAATATTGAGATTCATGAGGGCCGAGTGAAGAAAATTACCCAAGAAGTGTATGATGCCCATGATCAGATGAGACAAGAGAAGTTTTTATCAAATCGGGCTTCGGAGCAATTGATTGAATCAGAAAAAGCATTGGGTGAAGCTCAAAAGAAAATATCTGATTTAAATGTTGAGGTTTTGGATCTGAAGCGACAATTGAACAATTTGAGGAATTCACATTCTTTCACAAGTTACTTATGCAAAGATGAAAATTTCAATAAAGTGTTTGGAAGCGAAGCGTATAATCAAATTCCACATCCAGTTATCCCATCTGATGCTCTAGCTGATATTCACTCTTCTGACATAACTGGAGATTACACTGAATTTGAATCTGAAAAATCTGAAAAAAAGGAACCAAAGATTTCAACCAAAAAAGTGGAGAAGGATGAAAGTTTGATTGAACAATCTATTAAGTTTGTTTCTGGTGGAACTGGTGTTACTGATAAAGATATTTCTGATGATAAGATGGTGGATACAAATGAGAAGATAGAATCTGAAGAAAAATTGGCTGTTGAGCTTGTTAAAGCTAACAATTTCAAAAAGCCAAAAAGATTTTGTTTCTTTTTTGTTTTCGACCGATCGATACTTGATATAAAATTCAAAATTTCAAAACTATATCTTGGATTCTTGAAGACAAGTTTTGCGCCAAGAGTCGCGTTCCTGTCTTCTGAAATTGCAGGTTATCTGTGTGACAAGACTCAAGCATGGTGAAAGGGGGAGTTTGTTATATATCTTTCACAAGTGGATCTTGAAGTTCAAAGACTGTTCAAGATTGGTCCAGCCATGCAAGCTCTAATTCTGACAAGATTTCAAATTAAAGATCAGATGCAGCGATGCTGAAGATTAAAGACTGAAGTTTTGTTAGATATATAGATAGCTAGATACACTACACGTTAAGGGGGAGTTTGTTAGAGCATATTGCTATGCTGACGTGTGTCTCGTGTATTGTATCTAATCTAGAGCATCTGTGTGAGTCAAGATAGTCAACTGGCCGTACCAGATGGTCAGCCGTACCAGATAGTACGTGCGTACCAAATGGTACGTGGGTGGTACGTTGGTCAGTAAGTAAGTGACTATAAATAGCTTGTTAGAGAGAGCTAGTTAAGGAGTTCTGTCATTCTACATCTTCGTAATTATGTGTATTGAGTGTGTTTCTCTCTCTAGCTTGTATTCTCTAAGTGAATCAATAAAGCCAAGCTTTATTTACTTGTTTGTGTTACTCCGATTACCGAATCATGCAAGAGTAACATCGTCCAGTGGTTTTACAAGATGCATATGAGTTCCTAGCCTCATACATTAGTATTTAACTACCAAATATCATATAGGCAGATTGGCCAATATGCTAATTAAGTACACGGCACGTACGGTAGCTCAATAAAATATATAATGAAAATACTAAACCATTACACAACTGCAAACCAAGATTATTTAAAAAAAAGACAAAAATATTGTTATAACTGACAACAAACTGTATTCCTCTTATCTTAAAATGTTATTTTTTTTAAAAAGATAAGAATGCTACGATTTCCCGTACCTTGAATTGGAAGAACACGACTTTTGCCTCGGTGGCTGATGTGTTCGGAATGTACCCAAAAATAACTATTAATACCTAGACCTAATCCTAGACCTAGACACATCTAATTTTACCGAAACTCCTAAAACTAAACCGAACCTAAGGCAAGTGTACCTATCGGTGCCAGTATAGCTACAGAAGACCGGATATCGAACCCTAAGGACACTATGAACAAGACTCTAACCTAAGGGAAATGAATAGGAAAATTGAGTAAATTGATTTAAATGTGAATAAAGAATTAAATTAACTGATTTAATTAACTACTAACAACTGACCCGAAGAAACTTAAGACAAATTCGAAGATAAGAAATGTACCACCTAGACCTAGTAACGACCTCACTCGGCTATGATAATTCTGATGGAACCAGGATCTTAACACACAACCTATAGAAACTCTACGAGCCCCCGGATCACTCTCCGGATGTTACTGATAGAATATCTAAAGACTAGAATACGCTTACCGGTTTGATTAGTTCACCTTTTGAGTTCTTCCTAATTGATCACTCTAACGCTCGGACAAGTGGTTCACCTTTTGAGTCCTTCCCACTTCAACTACCCTAGAACACCCTCGAAACAATCTAAGGCACCCTAGACTAACCGGAGCTACCACTAATTACAGCAACTGACACAGAATAGCAACTTAGCTAAATTCCTAGGGCATTTCCTTTTGAGACAATGTTATCCTAGTTCATTAACCAACCCGACTACCTGGCCATCTATCATCTTTTTGAGCTTATTTAGATAAGCAGAATATTGAGTTCAAAGCAACAAGTAACAATCAATCCTATGATCAACTAGGTATAGTTAATCACACTAATTTGCAAACACACAGTCACACGAATTAATTACCCAACCCAACCGGAAGACATCCGCAGATTAAGCAAGTCTTGATTGTTAATTGGAACTCTAAATTCAATACGCATACGCACCAATTACAGTAATCTAGAGGAGTTTAAAGAATAATCAAATGCATTCAAAATATGTCATAAACCAATAAAAGTCATTAACACTAATTATTCATCAACAAAGGTCTAGGCGGTACTAATTAATTTAACCTGCACACATGTTCTTGACAGAAAAAGTAACAAAGTTCCATAATTTAATGATGAACATGGTGTAGATAAGTCAATTACAAAGAATAAACAAGAGAGATGAAACCCGGATCATAAGATTGTAGTCGAATGATTATTCCCAAATCTCCTCCTTGATTTCTTGCTATCTCTGTCTTCAAAATTCGTCCCTCAGTTATCTCGAAGTCGGCTGAAAAAAATTGAGTTTGTGGGCTTCTTTTTTCTGTCGTCCTCTCCAATTTGTAGGCCTCTTGATCGAATATATATAACACAATTTAGGGTATGCGGGAATTTTTTCGAGACTAGCTTATCACGTGCGGAAAATATAATCGGTTTCCACCGATTCCCTTCCTTTTTTTCTTTCCTGATCCAAATTCACGAATTAATTCCACCATTGTGAGCATTCAAACTCCTTGAATATTGCATTGATGTGTACACTATAAATAGATTACATATTTACACTTAGCCACCTATCACAATAAACCTATTTACAATGGTTTACCCTAATATACCCCCTCAGTCTAAGGGGGAGGTTGACGCACGCTTAGACTGGACCGGAAATCATCAAAGAGGATGCGTGGCAAGCCTTTAGTAAAAATGTCTGCAATCTGGTATCGTGACGGCACGTGAAGAATCCGCACGAGACCGCGCTGAACCTTCTCTCTAACAAAATGAAGGTCTATCTCGATGTGTTTCGTCCGTTGGTGTTGTATGGGGTTTTCTGACATGAAAATGGCACTAACATTGTCACAGTAGACAATGGAGGTGCGTGATGGCGAGTGGCCAAGCTCCATCAAGAGGTTGCGGAGCCAGCATATCTCTGCAACAACATGAGCAACTCCTCGGTATTCTGCTTCTGCACTTGATCTGGAGATGGTGGTTTGACGCTTGGCAGACCATGAAATGAGATTGTCGCCAAGAAAGACACAATATCCTGAGGTTGACCGGCGAGTGTCAGGACAGCCGGCCCAATCAGCATCAGTGTACGAGATTAGAGAGGAAGTAGACCCGCCCTGAATGTGTAACCCCATAGAGATGGTACCCTGAATGTATCGTAAAATGCGTTTCAACGCGTCAAAGTGACCGATACGAGGATCATGCATGTGCATGCAAACTTGTTGCACAGCATATGAGATGTCTGGGCGAGTAAATGTCAGGTACTGGAGTGCACCAGCAAGGCTGCGAAACAGAGTGGGATCATCGACTGGTTGACCGGCATTAGCACCAAGTTTTCCGGCAGTGTCAACCGGAGTGTGACTAGAGTTGCATTGAGACATGTTGGCACGTTGAAGGATATCCTGAGCATAGGTCTTCTGAGAGAGGAAGAGACCATTGGACGTGCGGGTTGCTGATATACCCAGAAAGTATGATAGGGGCCCTAGATCCTTCATAGCAAATTCCTTTGATAGATGCTGCATGATGGAGTCTTTGACAGAGGAGGTGGAAGTGATGAGAAGAATGTCATCTACGTAGAGCAGGATGTATGCATAGGTGGCGCCGTTGCGGTATATAAACAATGAGTGGTCGCAAAGACTGTGTCTGAATCCAAGGGTCGCAACAAAATCTGTAAATCGCTGGTACCAGGCCCGTGGGGCTTGTTTGAGCCCATATAATGATTTTCTGAGGCGGCAGACATGATCTGGATATCTCTGGTCGCGGAATCCCATGGGCTGATGCATATAGACCGTCTCTGCGAGATGCCCGTGTAGGAAGGCATTTTTAACGTCCAACTGTGTGACGTCCCACTGATGAGAAATCGCAAGGCTCAGAACAGTGCGTATAGTTGCTGGTTTGACCACTGGGCTAAACGTCTCCTGACAATCGACTCCAACCTGCTGAGACCTGCCATCACAAACAAGACGCGCTTTGTAGCGCTCAAGAGAACCGTCAGAGCGTGTTTTATGTTTAAACAACCACATACATCGGACAATGTTCATATTAGGTTGACGAGGCACAAGATCCCACGTCTTATTGTCGATAAGCGCGGTAAATTCATCTTGCATGGCTTGGAACCAAACAGGGTTGGACAAGGCAAGAGACGGGTTTTTCGGTAATGGTTCGATGGGTGCGGAAGCATGAAGGTTGAGAGGGTGACGTGGCTTAAAAATTCCGGACATGCTCCGGGTGTGGACCGTGCGTGCGGGAGGATCCGGGGAAATGGGTGACGGGCTGGTTTCGGGGGAGGTGGTTGAGCCGTCGGGTGTTGACGGAGCAGGAGAGGAGGTCGAAGTAAGAGGCGAGGAGGGTGCGGGTGAACCAGGGGAGTCGGTAGGGGCATGTTGGGCCGTCGAGGATGGGGAGTTTGGGCCTGAGGGATGAAGATTGGGCTGGGTGGCGGGGGAAGAGGAGGGGGGAGTGGGCTGGGCGACGGATGAAGGGGAAGAGGGAGTTGGGCTCGTTGGGCCTGGGGGAGGTGAAGGCGGTTTGTTGTGATGAGGGGGTGTGGGTGGTGGGTTTGGGTCAGTGGGCCATACAAATGGGTGAGGCTGATCTGTCTCCAAGAAATTGTAGGTGGGTTTAGGGACAGAGTGATTGGCAAAGGGGAATACATTTTCTTCAAATAGGACATGGCGTGATATTATAATCCGATGTGTTGCCATGTCATAACACTTTGAGCCTCGGTGATTAGTTGGATGACCCAAGAACACACACGGGAGGGAGCGTTCTTGAAGTTTGTGGATATTGGTGGGGGGAATTAATGGGTAGCATAAGCATCCAAAAATTTTAAGGTGTTGGTAAGTGGGGTGGACGTTGTAGAGGAGGTAGGTGGGGGTGAGGTTATTTTTTGTTTTGGCCGGTAGGATATTTAGTAGATATGTGGCATGTTGTAGCGCGTGGTGCCAAAAGGTGGTGGGTATGGATGATTGGCTTAGGATGGTGCGGATGATGTTGTTGATCGTCCGGATTTTTCGCTCGGACTTTCCGTTTTGTGGTGAGGTGTATGGGCAGGAGAAACGGAATTGGATACCGTTTGAGTCACAAAATGCATGAAAGTTTTTGTTGTTGAACTCCGTGCCGTTGTCACATTGAATTGTTTTAATACTCTTTTGGAATTGCGTTTTTACATACGCATGGAATGTGACGAAAACTTTGAACACCGAGGACTTGGTAGCCAATGGAAACGTCCACAAATGATTGGTATAGTCATCCAAAAAAAGGATGTAATACCGATGTCCACCTGCACTTGGGACCGGGGAGGTCCACAAATCTGTATGTATCATGTCAAAAGGTGATAAAGTAACAGACATAGAATTAGCAAAAGGGAGTTTAGTTTGTTTCCCAAGCACACACGGTTCACACAAAACATGTTTTGAAAAATCCGTTACAGAAATGAAACCATTATTATGTAATAAACGTAACGATGAAACCCCGGGATGCCCAAGTCGTGAGTGCCACACATCGTGAGTTATGGCGGCAAATGCGGAGGGTTCTTTATTAGGTAGATGGTGAGGTAGAAGCGGGTATAGGTCCCCGGTACTGTCACATCGGAGGACGGGTTTCCGCGTCCGGCAATCCTTCACAACAAAGCCACAAGAGTCAAATTCAATTGTAATGTTATTGTCTTTGGTGAGTTGTCGTACGGACAACAAATTCTTAATTAATGGTGGTGAGACAAGAACATTTTTCAATTTTAAAGGTGGGTAGGGGGTCTGTAGTGTTAGGTTGCTAGTAGAGTGGACGGGAAGTTTGGTTCCATTGCCAACAATAATGTAATTCGACCCACGATTATTGATATAAGAGGGGATTGTACCTGACTGATTGCTCATGTGGTGAGTGGCTCCGGTGTCCATGTACCAAACCGGGTCTGGGCGGAGAGTATTCGTGTAAACGGCCTGATCCACATTAGTGTAGTGACCCTCCTGAGCGGTGAAAGCATGCGGTGCAGGACCAAGGATTCCCGGTGCCGTATGGGTGCGTGTTGGCGTCGGGGCAGGCACAGCCGGGTATGGGCATGGCGGAGGGGCTGGGGCCAGTTGCCAAACAAAGCCGGGTGGGGCAGTAGGTTGCCACGAAGGGGCAGATTGAGTGACCGGTCCACGGGTTCGGCTACGAAACGACCCGTTCCTATTTCCGCGTTGGCGCTGACCCGAGAAGCCACCGCCCCTGCCTCTGTCTTGACTGTTCCGAGGGCGCGGGGAGGGTTGACGGTCGTACCCCCTGTCGTGCATGGGCTGTTGAGTAGTCGCTGAATGATTGGCGGCGAGCATGGCCGATGCAGTGGCGGCAGCTTGATGCGCTTTCCTTGTTTCTTCAAGAATCAAACGAGAACGGGCACCGTAAAAATCGGGTAGCGGGTGGGTTTGTTGAATGAGCATAGCAACACCATCATATTGCTCATTCAACCCCGCTATCATTTGCAGAACCATACGGTGGCTGGAGACCGGGGCGTTGACATTGCTGAGTTGATCCGAAATCTCCTTCAAGGCTTGGCAATAAGAGGACATATCCGGGAAATTGTCGAGACGAGTGTTGACGAATTGTCTCTCGAGTTGGAGTGCTCGAGAATGTTCATTGTCGTTGAAAATTTCGCGTAGGGCGTTCCAAGCTTTGCACGCGGATGTGTCTTCGGTGATGATGGTGCCAAGTAAATCAAGCGATATGGTGCCGTAGATCCATTGTAGGACTATGGCATCAACACGCTGCCATTGCTCAAGATCTACAGGGGGTGCGGGTTTGTCGGAGGTGGAGACGGGGGTGGGAGGGGTGGAGGATTCAAGATGATCCAAGCATTGGTACGCCTTACAGTGGATTTTGAAGAGCTCTTTCCACTGCGAAAACTTACCCGTCTTGGTATCCAAGGGAATGGGGATGAAAGTTTTAATGTTCGTGACGGTTTGGGCAGGATGAATGGGGGTGGAGGAAGACATGGAGACGAGAGGAGATGACGATTTTGTGGGGGAATGAGCGGTGGGGGAGGTCGCCGGTGATGAAGAATCCGGCGAGAGGGAGGAGGATGTCGGCAGGTTTGAATGTGGGGAGGAACTTTAGGAAAGAAAATCGGTGGAAAGGTAGGGAGGATTGGGAGGATCGCTAATTGCTCAATGATACCATGTGAGCATTCAAACTCCTTGAATATTGCATTGATGTGTACACTATAAATAGATTACATATTTACACTTAGCCACCTATCACAATAAACCTATTTACAATGGTTTACCCTAATAACCATGCTACTTTCACATAATTTACAATTAAGCCCTTGAACTTTCATTAATGCAATGCTGGTCCTCCATCTTAATCATGTATTCGTTTCAGCCCTCAATCTTTCATGACTAACTCTTTAAACCTTCACCTTTAATGTAATGTCATACCATCCCCTTGGCTCTTATGTCGACCTACAAACAAATATATTTGAACCACTTTTAGCGCATTTGACCTAATAAACACACTTAAAAAATAAAAGACTCAAACTCACACCAACTTACACAAAAAATGACTCAATACCACATTAAGACTCAAATAACTATAAAATAACTAAAAAGCACATAAAATGACTCAAAACTGACTCAATTATTATACAATACACAAAGGAAAATTAGATGTGTTTAGCACAAATCAAACATCCCCACACTTACTCTTTTTTCGTCCTCGAAAAATACCACAATGGAATCATAAACAGGGACTCAACTTCTAACTCTCAATTTTTTCCAATTTTCAATTTCAATTTTCCATTACTTATAGCGTAGCTCGATTACCGGTATTTCTATCCGACTAAACCCAACCACCAACCGTTCAGCCCCAAATGCATCAAATTAATTTTAGTTTAGCATACCAGTCAACTAATGGGTCCCACACTCAAGCCTTTCAATTCATCCTAGTCCCATTTTTTTTCTATTTTTTTAAGCATCTTAATATTTATGTACACATATATCTTTTTAGTAGTGAAATTTCATGTATGAATGGATGAGTTTTTATTTGAGCTATTTTTTTTTCTCTCTCTCTCTCTCTTTTTCATTTCTTTATTTTTTTTCCTTTTTTTTTTTTGAAATAGAATTGGACTTCACCTAGAGGAGCATCCATTGAGTAGCGAGCCCAATGGGTAGCACATAGGGTATTTAGCCCATACCTAACCTAGAGGTGTATCCTTCAAGTCGCTATCCCAAAGGGAAACACATAGGCTTCGGTATTTTATTCTATTTTATTTTTAGCTCAAACAAATGGAATGGATTTGCGGAGGCGCCACTATTTGCCGAATTCACTTTCGTAAAAAGATAACAGTGTGCCTAAATTACTAAAAAGATATACACATATGAAAATATTAAAGATGCAATTTTTTATTATTTTTCTAAACAGTTTCGGAATCCTCAATCAACCTAAGGCGGGAACCCACTAAAGTTTCATGATTTGCATATCAATTAAACACGTTTTATTGATTTATTATTATGATGATGCATAAAGATTTTTAAGCCTAATTAGTCAGCTGGGCCTACCAATACATCGAAACTAGCTAATAAAACAACCAACTATTATATTTTTCAACTAAACACATTCAATTAGAACATTAAACCCCCAGTTGTACTATCATCTTCCATTATGTTGCAGCAAAAATCAAGGACATTTTTTTTCAAATTTTTCAAATTTTTTTTTTTTTGGATTTTTTTCATTTTTTTGTTGTTCTTTTTTAAGACTCAAATTAACCTTAAAAAAAAATAAACACACGACTCAAGACTAAAGACGCAAAACTTCCCATCCCCACACTTAAACGACACATTGTCCCCAATATGTGATGGAAATAATAAAAATAAAGCACACTAAAATAAAATAAAAAATAAAATTCAAAAGAAAATAAATAGGAACAAACTCCCCTGAATTTGATATGGATGAAGGCGAGCTTGATTCCTAAGTCCTCCATTAAATCATGAATCGTGAACGCGCAAATATCATCGAACCTGCAAATAAAGACGCAAGACACAAAACTCGACTCGACCGAACACGTTAGAAACAAAATACGAAAAATAAAATCACGAAATTATAAAAAATAAGGACGAAAGAAAAACAAACAAAAACAAGTAGTAGAAATGGTGTACCTGGAATCCTTCAAACATAATTTAATATCTTGAACTTCTGGAATTTCCTGCAAACACCGAAAAACACAAAACACGAACACCAAAAAACACACAAAAGAAAAATAAACAAATAAGTTACATAAATTTTACAACTCGGGTTTTCCCGAGTATTCAACCAACTGCATCAGGTGGTTTTTCCTTAATGTTCTTACTAACTAATGCCCTAACCATCAAACCACTTAGAAATCCAAAGGCATTAACTAACCAATCTTCAAAAATCATACCTAACAACCAGTCAACCCACCAATGCTTAAATCTACCCGGAACTAACCTAATAATTACAAGAAAGCTTAACCTCGGGTCATTCTTACAACTAAATTCCTCTAACGTCCCCACACTTGGACTAAACACATGACCATCCTTATCACTAGCTAACCTACCAAGTGGGACGTCTCCTAACACCTCATCATCTTTCTCAACCGCCGGTCTCTCACACCTTAGCACGCCCCGAATGGAGATTGAGTACGGTTCATGCTTTTGTGCTTGAGCCTCACTAACCTCACAAAACTCTTCCTCGAGTGGGACGTGTTCACCTTCACTGTTCGGTTCCCCGTATAACATCTCTTCTAGCTTTTGCAAATCACCCTCCGGGTCAAACCGATCCTCATCTAACACTTCTGGTGACATCGTCGTCCACTCCTCACCAAATAACTCAAGCATGTGTGCTTCAAACACATCATTCGAATCGATTGTGGCCATGGCAAAAAAAAAAAAAAAAAAACACAAAATAAATAAAATACAAAAAATAAAAATAAAAATAAAAATAATAAAGAAAACAAATAGAATCGAAAACTAACCTAAAACTCTAGACACAAAATTAAAAAGACTCAAATTTCCTAATCACGACCTAGTTAATCTTGCTATTGCCAAGTGTCCCCGGCAACGGCGCCAAAAACTTGATGTGTTCGGAATGTACCTAAAAATAACTATTAATACCTAGACCTAATCCTAGACCTAGACACATCTAATTTTACCGAAACTCCTAAAACTAAACTGAACCTAAGGCAAGTGTACCTATCGGTGCCAGTATAGCTACAGAAGACCGGATATCGAACCCTAAGGACACTATGAACAAGACTCTAACCTAAGGGAAATGAATAGGAAAATTGAGTAAATTGATTTAAATGTGAATAAAGAATTAAATTAACTGATTTAATTAACTACTAACAACTGACCCGAAGAAACTTAAGACAAATTCGAAGATAAGAAATGTACCACCTAGACCTAGTAACGACCTCACTCGGCTATGATAATTCTGATGGAACCAGGATCTTAACACACAACCTATAGAAACTCTACGAGCCCCCGGATCACTCTCCGGATGTTACTGATAGAATATCTAAAGACTAGAATACGCTTACCGGTTTGATTAGTTCACCTTTTGAGTTCTTCCTAATTGATCACTCTAACGCTCGGACAAGTGGTTCACCTTTTGAGTCCTTCCCACTTCAACTACCCTAGAACACCCTCGAAACAATCTAAGGCACCCTAGACTAACCGGAGCTACCACTAATTACAGCAACTGACACAGAATAGCAACTTAGCTAAATTCCTAGGGCATTTCCTTTTGAGACAATGTTATCCTAGTTCATTAACCAACCCGACTACCTGGCCATCTATCATCTTTTTGAGCTTATTTAGATAAGCAGAATATTGAGTTCAAAGCAACAAGTAACAATCAATCCTATGATCAACTAGGTATAGTTAATCACACTAATTTGCAAACACACAGTCACACGAATTAATTACCCAACCCAACCGGAAGACATCCGCAGATTAAGCAAGTCTTGATTGTTAATTGGAACTCTAAATTCAATACGCATACGCACCAATTACAGTAATCTAGAGGAGTTTAAAGAATAATCAAATGCATTCAAAATATGTCATAAACCAAGAAAAGTCATTAACACTAATTATTCATCAACAAAGGTCAAGGCGGTACTAATTAATTTAACCAACACACATGTTCTTGACAGAAAAAGTAACAAAGTTCCATAATTTAATGATGAACATGGTGTAGATAAGTCAATTACAAAGAATAAACAAGAGAGATGAAACCCGGATCACAAGATTGTAGTCGAATGATTATTCCCAAATCTCCTCCTTGATTTCTTGCTATCTCTGTCTTCAAAATTCATCCCTCGGTTATCTCGAAGTCGGCTGAAAAAAATTGAGTTTGTGGGCTTCTTTTTTATGTCGTCCTCTCCAATTTGTAGGCCTCTTGATCGAATATATATAACACAATTTAGGGTATGCGGGAATTTTTTCGAGACTAGCTTATCACGTGCGGAAAATACAATCGGTTTCCAACGATTCCCTTCCTTTTTTTCTTTCCTGATCCAAATTCACGAATTAATTCCACCATGCTACTTTCAAATAATTTACAATTAAGCCCTTGAACTTTCATTAATGCAATGCTGGTCCTCCATCTTAATCATGTATTCGTTTCAGCCCTCAATCTTTCATGACTAACTCTTTAAACCTTCACCTTTAATGTAATGTCATACCATCCCCTTGGCTCTTATGTCGACCTACAAACAAATATATTTGAACCACTTTTAGCGCATTTGACCTAATAAACACACTTAAAAAATAAAAGACTCAAACTCACACCAACTTACACAAAAAATGACTCAATACCACATTAAGACTCAAATAACTATAAAATAACTAAAAAGCACATAAAATGACTCAAAACTGACTCAATTATTATACAATATACAAAGGAAAATTAGATGTGTTTAGCACACATCAGTGGCCTTGCTTGCAACCTCTTTTCCTTGAGCAGCCATATAAATCTATGTTTAGCAACACAAACAAAGCAAACAATTAAAGGAAAAAAGAGTTTCTCATCAAACACATAAAACAATAACCCTACATAAGGAGAAAAACAAAACAATATGAAGTGACAAATTAACGCATAAATATACCTCTCAAGACCTCGAACTGTAAAAATGAATCTATGATTGCATGAAGGCGAACGAAATTCTACAACCAACACTGCAAGATACAAAGCTGAATCAATTAACTTAGTGCAATAATATTCCATCAAATTTGTTGAGTAAAGAAAAAAATGTAAATGACCATTAATCACTCTCTCAAGGTAGACACCTATAATGATAAGTAACAAACAGGTCACTATATGGACTCTCAGAACAACCTAGAATGATTGCATCAAATCGAAAAATTCAGAATTTATGAATATCAGATCTATAAAACAATATTGTGCTTTCTCTTCAGTACCGAGCACCACTAATAATTAGAACAAATAGTCATCGACTTTTTTTTAACAAAATGAACTGAATCTGGGATTTTAACTTTAAATTTTCCACATAAATCACAAACATGAATTACTATAACCAACAACAACATACAACAAATATGTAGAAAGTATACCCTAAATTTGGGATTTATAACCCGTTCAAAAACCAACGATGAGAAACAAAAGTGTCAAGATTAGTGAAATTGACCCTTGAATTGAAGGGGAGAAGAAATGAAACAAACAATTACCGAGCAAATTAAGGAACCCTAGTAACTTAAATCACTGTCCATCTGATTTCAAGAAATGTGGGATCTAAACCAGTGTTTTAAAAAACCGGTTTTTTAGTTGAACCGGAAAACTTTCCGGGGCCAGTTCGACCGGTCGGACCGGTTAGACCGGCCGGTTGAACCGGTTAGGGGATTTATATATATATTTTTATAAAAATGTTAATAAATTTGTACACCACAACGAAAATAGTTAAAATACAATGATAATCCACTAAAAAATAATACCAAATAGGTATTTCATAAGAATATATAAGTTTTAAACTTTAAAAAATAATAAAAAATAACAATAAATTTAAAAAAAATATTTTTTTTTGAAACTGTCAGAAAACCGGTTGAACCGGAAAAAACCGGAAAACCGCCCGGTTCAAAACGGTCCGGTTATGTCCAAAAAACCGGGGATTAAAAAACCGGTATGATGACCGGTTGGCGGTTGAACCGGTTGAACCGGACCGGTTGAACCGGTTTTTAAAACATTGATCTAAACGGCTCACCGGATCTGAGAAAGGAACCTTAAGAATCAGACGGTTGCTATTCACTGGTAGATGAAAACAACAACCGGAAAGGTAAAGGTGTTGTCGGATCCGCATCGAATTCCAACTCTTTCGTAGTGGTTATGGACGTCGATCCGATCTATGCAAGGGAGATGCGTCACCAAAATCGTCATCGTCTCCCGCCTTCTCGAGCCACAAACACCGGTGCCGTTCGTCACCAACTATCGTCGCCGCCGTTTTTTATGGATATGAAGAACCGATCATCGCCGTCTTCTGCCTTCTCGAGCCAAAAACACCATTATGAATTCCGTCACTGCCTTTTCAGGAGCTCAGATCTGAGCGAATGAGATGGAGGGTTTTGGCGTTCTGATTTAGGGAATTACTGAAATAATGTGTAATATGAACTCGTTTGTACACACTGCCATTTATTTCTACCAACATTATTCACTTAAATCCTCAAAAAGTATTCTATATTTAAAACATAACATCTTTACATAAAGAGCGTTAAGGTTAGATATGAGATGCCAAAACCTATAAATAGTAAACATTGGATAATGGATCAAAACAGGTTCGTGTCAGACTGGAGATATTTGTTGTGGTATATAGTGGGTCATGACGGTCAGGTCAGGTCGAGTCTATCAAGAATAAAATCTAATTTCTTTTCTGAATATATTTTGTACAATTCTCGGCCAGTTTGAGCCGTTCTGTTTTTCTGAATTCATTGGAGGTAAATTATAGTCCACATCTATCAACCATGAACTCATTGATGATTAATTTAACTATGTTTAATAAAAATAAATCAATAAAATTAATTTAAAGTAAATATAAAACTAAACTTGTTTTTGTCCCTTCTGATTCAGCAGCAAAAGAAACACAATCAGTGGAGATCAGATTCTAACATATTGCAGAATTAGAAATATCACACATTAAATCACACACGCATATAGCAATATGTCATTCTCATGAAACATATAGAAATTAGTGAATTTGACAAACACACTATAACCATAAGAAGTATGGACATATAAACATAAAAAGGCCATCAAATTTAAGCAAAAAATAATACCTCTAAGACTATAAAAAGAGAAAAAACCATGGCTTTAAACATTGAATAGACTAATGAGGAAACCATACCTGAAATGAAATTGAACGCACACGATATGAACCTCCCTAAGAAGCCAATTGCGAACAGTGTAACACCTAAAATCCTACAAAATTGAACACCTTATGTACCATTAAATGAGCTCATGAAAATACAATAAAAATCTCCCACATACTAAACACTTAAGAAGATCAGTTATGAGCACAATTAATCAAAACCGAAAAAAACTTACAAAGGCAAGGAAATAGAGATAGAAACAGTAAGACAATCACACCTGCATAAAAAAAGGGTTGGTTAGTTAGTTAAAACATGCATTATCTTCATGTTCATCATTCATAATTAAAGTGTTTGTAGCAGAATGCATCTTATCCAAAGTTGGCCCCAATAAATACTTCCAAATCCACCTTTACCTAGCTTGTTATCATAATTAAAATTGTTTGTAGCAGAATGCAATTCCCTAATTTCCTTCAATGAAAATATCCTCCACGTTGACTCTTTCTTTATAGACGCCCACATAATCACAACTGAAATTTCAATTTTAATCACTTAAATTGATCTAAATCGGTTATTAGGAACTCGTTTCCTATGAATCTCTCGTTTCAATTGCATATTCTTATCTTAAAATTAGAAGCAGATGAACACGGATTGAAGATTAGAAGTACTTACAGCCTTCCCTGCATGGTTACTTGAGTCTTGTACGTTTCTTTTGTGGTTTAATGGTTTATGAAAGTTAATCTTGACAGCCATTGTATGAAATCGATTATATAACTGTGATGGTGTGAAGATGATTCCGTATGAAAATCTTGAAGGCGGCTACTCACAAATTTGTACGAATCTTGATGGCGGCCACTACAAAAGTTAGAGAAACTCTAGGAGGGAACGAACAAATTTCAGTTCTAGACCTAGAAATCATGCTTTCAAAGAGTTTGATTTACACATAAAATCGATACACAAACACGGATCAATTGATGAATATACAAATTAACAGTCGAAGAGAGAAGATCGAACATGTGATTGTGTCCTCGTCCGTTGCCGAGTTGTCGTTGTCTGCCGGCGTTCTCTCCTATTAAGTTGTGACGGGGATGAGGGTCCGACGATGGTTTCGTCGGCAGATCAATTTTATTGAGAAAGAGCCGATCGTTGTTTCTGTGGAGAGAGAGCAGAGTGGGAGATGATTTCTGTCAAGAAGAAAAGAGAGTTACGTGTATCATATACGCTACCTCACATCAACCACGCAAAAAAACAAAGCAATAGAGAGTGGTATGGTACAACAATTTTATGCATCCAAAAAGGGCGAGGTAATTTTAAAAAGTGATCCTGGCCAGATTCGAACTCAGATGGCTTGTACAAATAGCAAAGGAACTTGCACCTTCCTTTTAAATTTTGAGCTTCAAAAACTTGTACAACATGTTTAAAAGCTGGTACTACATGTGCATTAGGGGCTTATACATCATGTTTTAAAATTTGTACCATAAGTTGTATTATGTTAATATAGGAGAATAAAGGTCAATTTCCAAATACAGACGAGGGATTAGTTAAGTAATGTATCTGAGATGCACGTATGTTACCTAATTTAAATAAAGTTAAGTCTAATGCATAGATACAAAGATAATTATGTAGTCAAAGTTTAAAGGTTGACCTGAAAATTTTTACGGGTTGTCAGAACACATATCCTTCCACTCTCACTCTCTATCATTCCTCAATTTAAAAAAAAATAGGTTCTCCACAATCATCATCAGGGGCGGATTCATTTGAAGGCCAGAGGGTGGGAAGGCCCCCGCTCAACCTTTGCTTACTAATGTATATTTTTAAAAAAGATCGAGTAAAAAAGGTTAGGCCCCCAAGCTTTATATTATTAGGCCCCTGCTGCTGGTCGTATGTTGCTATCGTTGGAGTGAATTTGGAGTTATAGGTGTTGTCGTCGGAGTTACAGGTGCACCGGAGCTGTGGCCGGAGTTGCAGGTGGCTGGTCTTCGGAGTGAATTGAGAGAGAAGAAGGGTTGATAAATTAAATATTAAAAGAAATATGTTTTGGTTTTACCAGTACAGTACGTTGATTTGCTTTTGCAGGAGTAGATAGGTCCGTAGCACCAATACCAATGTTAGGTTTAGTTATTTTTGTTTTATTACTTCTCTATTTCTCTATTTTTTTCAGGTAAGTTTTTTTTAAGCACTCAATATATACATATACAACTTGTTGATTATACTCACAGGCTTCTTTTTTTTTTGAACAGCGAAAAAAACTTTTATTATACTAGCAAGGAGCTAAAAAAAACATCCTAGTACAAGATTACAACGAAGCAGAGATGCGAAATTGAGCCCAATCTTTAGACAGAGATTTCGCTCTATGATTTAGCCATAAAAAACAGTTCATTTTGATTTCTTCCACAATCCTATCCGGGAACGTATTGGCACCTTCAAACTCCTTGCGATTCCGAGCTCTTCATATCTCCCATAGAGTTGTAGAGGCGATGGTGATAAGCCATTTTTCTTCTTTCGGCAGGACTCGAGCATCTCTAATATTGGACAGTAGCTTGTCCACTGAAACACTGGTATTGGAATCATGGTGGCTCCATGTGGCAATTTTATTCCAAGTTTCAGCAGCCATCGGACATTGTAATAAGAGATGGGAGACCGATTCAGCAGCCCCATAACACCAAGAGCAAGCAGTGTTTGTGATCTTTACCCCCCGATTTGGGAGCTCCACCTTAACCGGTATCCGATTCATTCTTGCTTTCCAAGTGAAGATGTAAACTTTTGTTGGAACCCAATGCGTCCTATTGTGAGCAGAAACAGGCCCATTATTACCCGACTCAACTTGCTTCCGGATGAACGACGTATGAAATTTTCCATCAGCGCAACCGGTCCATGTCCATATATCATTTCCCGTCCTGAAGTTGTAATTACTGATTAGGGTTTCGATTTGATCTACCTGATACCGTAAATAACCAGGGGTGATGTTTTGTTTCCATTGCCATGATATTGAGACATTTTGAGCATTTGGCCGATAGACCCTTTCATTTACCTTACATGATTTGTATGCTTCAAAAGGATACAGTTCAGGAAACATGTCTTTATGAGGAACAGAAGTTAGCCAAGAATCGAGCCAAAACATTGTTGAATCCCCTAGCCCCACAATCGATTTGATTTCGTTCCAAAACAGGACGCCATCTTTTTCAGTCTCGCTAATGGCGTTCACAATGGGCTTCCAATATCCTGGTATGGATTTTTTTAGAGCAACATTGTCGTGTATACGAGGGGAGAAGTGGATCGATTTTATTACTTTAACCCAAAGATCATTACTACTGGATTTATGCCTCCATCCCCATTTGGATTGCAGTGCTAGATTTGCAGCTCGAAGGGATCCCACTCCGAGCCCACCTGATTGTTTTGGGGCCATGATCTTTTCCCAAGCCACCCACGGGATCTTTCGATTATCGCCAAGCTGTCCCCAGAAAAAATTCCTTCTTATTTTCTCCATTTTCTTTATCACACAGGAAGGGGCTTTGAAAAGGGAAGTAGTATGTTGGTAGACTTCCAAGGACTGATTTAATTAGAATTGCTTTCCCCCCTTGGGATAAAATCTTTTCTTTCCAACTGTTAAGTCTTGCATTCATCTTTTCGATCACCGGATCTCAGTTTTTCTCTAGCTTCATATTTAGTCCGATTGGAATTCCGAGATATGTGAAAGGAACTGAATCGGGCTTACAAATTAGTGTGGCAGCAAGAGAAGTAAGTTGGGCCTCATCTACCCCAAAACCAAAAATTCTACTTTTAGCAAAATTCACTTGGAGCCCGGATGAAAGGCGAAAACATCTCAGCATTCTAGCGAGAAATTTTGCATTGGATGTGGACCATTTTCCAATGAAAATCACGTCGTCAGTGTACATCAAATGAGAAATACATGGACCTATGTTGGGAAGCTGAACCCCTTTGAACATACCGTCCTGAACCGCCTTTTTTGTAGCTATGTGTAGGGCCTCCATACGAATGATGAAAAGGACGGGGGAGAGGGGGTCTCCTTGCTTAACACCTCTTTGGATCTGAAACTCTTCCGTTGGAGACCCGTTAACAATTACGGATACTTTGGAAGAAGTAAGACAGCCTTGGATCCAAATTCGCCAACGCGAGGGGAAACCCATTTGGCGTAAAGTTTGATCTAACAAATCCCAGTTGATACAATCAAATGCTTTCTCAAAATCTACCTTGAATAGCATCGCTTTCTTCTTTGCTTTCTTTATCCAAGAAATTGTCTCATTTAGAATCAATGGACCATCAAGAATTGATCTTCCTTCGACATATGCAGATTGGGTTTCACTAATGATGGAGTTCATCACCCCCTTCAGCCTGTTTGCTAATATTTTAGAAATGACCTTGTAGATCCCCCCCCCCCCCCTATTAAGCTGATGGGACGATAATGTGAGAATGACAACGGATCCTTTTTCTTTGGTATTAAAGTAAGGAATGAGGAGTTGCATCCGGGGCTTATCTCTCCTGATGAGTGAAACTGATTGAGGACTTCTAACAGAGGTGCTTCTAACAAGTTCCAGTGATGTTTGAAAAATTGCATATTAAAACCGTCAGGGCCAGGAGCCTTGTTAGGAGCACATTCCCAAATTGCATTTCTGATTTTAACAGCCGTGAATGCTCTGATTAGGTCCTCCGATTGTGTCTCAGAAATTTTCTTGAACTGGTTTGATGTAAAAGACGGTCTACAATTTAGCGGTTCGTAAAATTTCTCTTTAAAGAACTCAACAACAAGCTTTTTAATTCTTTGTGGCTCATGAACCTAAACCCCATTATGAAGAACTCCATTTATTCTATTTTTAGCTTGCCTGCATTTCAGTTGTCCATGAAAGAAGGCACTATTTTCGTCCCCGTCTGTGAGCAATTTCACTTTTGCCTTTTGGTGAAGATCTTTGCGGGAGATTTCATCTAATTCTTTTATCCTTTTCATGGAGTCCAACCTTCTCTTCTTATCCTCATCCGATAGACCAAGTACTTCCGCTTTAAGCTCTAAACCTTCAATTGTGTCACAATGAATTTTCCTCGCCTCTGTGTTTTTCCTTCGGGTCTCACTGTTCCAGGCTTTAAGAGCTTTTTTGACTGCTTTTAAGTTGTTCAGCAGTTTTCTATCCTCTCGTCTCTCAGGATCGATCTGTTGGCACTAAATGCTTCAGTGACTACCTGCTCATACCCTGGAAAACTCATCCAGGAGTTGAAAAAACGGAATGGCTGTGGACCAAAATTAGATTTGTTAGATGACAACAAGAGAGGGCAATGGTCAGACAGTTCTCTTGGTAATGCTACCAGTGAAGCGTCGGACCATTTCCTCATAAACAAATTCAAAACAATCATCCAATCTATCTTGCTAAACTTTTCTCCAGACGGAGACACATATGTATATTTTCGGCCGCCCATTTTGTATTCTTTTAAACCATTATTTTCTATGAAAGTGTTGAACATAGATGCATTTAATGAACAAAATTACGAATTCAGTCTCTCAGCAGGGAACCTAACCTCATTAAAATCGCCCAACAGGATAGCCGGAGTGTTTGGGAACGCGGTCAGCTGATCGCCAAGGTCTGCCTAGAACCGGGATTTGGAGGTGGAGTCCAATGGGCCGTAGACGTTTATAATTAGAAGGTTTTCATTTGTGCTTACCAGAGTTCCATAAGTTACAATAAATCTTCTGGCAGCCACAACGGAGATTTTACGAAATTTGGAAGGTTCCCAGATGCTAATTAACCCCCCAGATCTGCCATATGATTCATCAGTACAATAATCACATTCCGTGTTGCCCCATACCGATTTAATTTGCAAGGAGGAAGGCAATTGAATGTGTGACTCTTGAATCGCAATGAAATCTAGCTTGTGTTTTGATTTTAATCGCCTAATCCAAGATCTTTTATCAGGCCCCAGGCCGTTTGAGTTGACGGATAAATAATTCATTTTGATTGATGAATGGTCAGGGAGACAGGACAGGGATGTAGAGGCAGTTACTGTTTGGCGATGTTGCACTCTGGGATCAGGCCTCTTACATGTTGCGTGTAACCTTGCATACCGAAGCCAATGTTGTTACCAACATTAATGGTCTTAAACGTTTCGGATGAGGACCCTTGAGAGCTAGGGAGCGATTGAGACGGTAGCGGATTTGTGATCCGATGTGGTTGGTGCACTTTATTCCGCATGTGACCTTCAGCCCCCTTGTCGCGGTTCTGACGAGAGCCCTGAGGTCTAAATATAAAAGATGCCGGACAGGACGAATTACTGAGACGAACTGGAAGAGTGGAGTGTTGACGGTTTGGAGGTCTTCCCCGTGGGGGGGTTTGAGACCGAAGGTGGAAAGGGATTCCTTCCCCATTGGATGTGGATTTTGCGCTACAGTTGAGATCTGGGATTTCAGTTACTGGGGCTTGAGGAGGAGCAGGAGCAGGAGAGGGGGACGGATGTTGGATTGTTCTTTCCGATGAGGAGGAAGAGTTCTGGTCAGGTGGATGGTAAGGGGGAGATGGGATTTTTCTGTGGAGAAAATAGGTAACCTGAGGGGGAACGATGACGGAACGGGGACTTGTGAAAAGCGGTGGGTTCGAGTTTTTGGGCCAGGGTCTGAGAAAGCTTTTGAAACAGGGATTGGGCCACTCGGCTTGGACATGGGCTCAAGAGGACATTTTATGTGATGTTCTTTTAAAATTTAAATTGAACCGGGGGAGTCAACGTTATTGGGTCCATAGGATTCTGGGACGCGTGAAGGGGAATCAAGAGTTATTGAGCGTGGGTAGTGAGGGGGTGGGGCCAATGGAGAGGGGGGAGGTGATGGGATACGAGGTGGTGTGCTTTTTGGGGACTGGGCGTGAATTGATGGTGAGGGGTTTCTAATTTCCGATGTCGGAGGGTAATGAACGGTTGGTTTGGGAGTCGAAACGTCATGACCTGACGTTGTGTCGTCGACGGAATTTTTCACCGGACTGATCGGTGTATCCAAGTATATCCCGGAACAAGTTTCAGGCAGGGAGACGAAACTGGGGACTCTGATTTCCCCTTCTTCAATATCATTGTATAGTGAGTCCGCCGATTCCAATTTAAGATTTTCTTCCGAGGACTCTGAGGAAGAGGACTGACATGTCGATAAGATTGGAGGAATCCATTGATCTGGGCTTTCACAAACCCATATATCATACTTAATGTTGTTCCAGTTTAGAACGACTTTTCCTTCATTCATTTCAAATTTGTTGGTAAGGATATAGCAGGTTCTTGTTGTTACGTCATATGCCGACCAATCAAAGTCTGATGACTCCATGATTTCGCCAAAAGCTTTGCCGATGGAGTTGAAAGTATCCCTGCATCGGAGATGGAAAGGTACCCCTCTGCAAATAAGCTGAGCTACCCTTTCACTTTTGAGGGGTTGCCCTTCCCATATATATAGACTCTTGAAGATTTCCTTCCAGACATATTTTTTGTTATTAAGGAATTCCCTTGCTTCAACAGAGGTGCTGAATTTAAGTAAGAGGCATAAACCTCCCACGTAATGGGTGGCTAGGTCTGTGATCCCTTCAGTGGAAAGGATGAGATTTGCGTTGTATAAACAATGAACGTCTATGGCCTCCCCAATCAAGACAAGTTTTTTCCAAATGGTTGGGACAAGGGGAGGGGCAGATGAAATATTGATTTGAAGTGGGGGGGGAGGGGGAGTTTCAGGATTTGGCTTGTGCAGGGTACCGTTAATTACATCCCTGTAGGTGATTTCGTTTCGACCCGATCTGATAGGGGGAGGAATGTGGGGTGGGATGGATGTATGGTTGTGGGTATGGGTGTGTAGTGGTGGGTAGTGCTTCGTTAAGGGTTTGTTGTGACGTGCTGTTGGACACCAGGGGAGGTTGGATTGTCGGTAATTTGGGAGAGACGGAGGTGGAGGGGGTGGAAGATGATAAGGCAGGGGTGGCTTGCTTGACTTTGCGATCACCACCGAGTGTTTTGTATCTCCCAGGTTCACTCTGCTGAGGTTTTCAATCATGGCTTCATGGTTTTTGACAGCATCATACCGGACGAAGCCGTAAATATTTCCTCTCCAGTCTCTTTTCTTCGGTATGAAGGCATCCCTTAAGTTTCCAAGGTGGCAACACTTCCTCCAAATTGTACCAGAAGTGCATTCTGGTGAGAGATTGATGAGAAGGTAGAAGGTGGTGGTTATGGGGGTGATGGGTGGCGGTATCTGGAAATGGTGGCTAACGGTGGCTGGGTGGCGGCAGTTCTCGGCGTTCCTTGGCTTTCTGCGTGTGACGGTTCTCCATTCATCTTTAGCTTCCATGCCGGCGACTCTGCTCCAAGTGGAAGTTTAGATGCTATACTCACTGGCTTATTAAATATATTTAACTCATAAGTTATTATTATGATATATAATGATTAAGAAGCGTATACATAACTTGTTGATTAACTTTTTATCATCTCTTTATGGTATTAAAATATTAAGCATGACGTAAATAACATTTTAAAGTAATTTATATATATTAATTAGTAACGTGAAGTTTGTCCTCCACTCGAGGCCTTACGATTAAAGATTAGAAAATCACAATTTTCTTCTGTAAATTTAAACTTTTTGTTGATTTGCTAATATAATTGTTTAGGATGCATAAATTTTATTCTTTTAGACACGGTTCATTTTAGCATATTTGGCGGAATAAACGATCATTATTTAACCCTTTTTTAAAAGATACATTTTGCCCCCGCTCACGAACATTTCTGTATCCGCCACTGATCATCATCATCTTCTATTTTTTATGATTTCGACGATGAGCTAGAAGACGAGATAGTTTCATACGTGATGCAGATGGAACCACCTCCCGTTCCTCGTCCGGTTATTCGAAGAACACAAATTGAGCACGATCGTGCGGCGGCAAGTGATCGTTTGATGAATGACTATTTTTCTGCCAATCCAACCTACCCAAATCCTAACACGTTCTTTACTCGTTTCCGGATGAGTAAACGTATGTTCCTACGTATAGTACATGATGATGAGTGGCTTAAAAGTGCATTTTATTCTATATTAATCATCCCCTAAACACATTGAGTTGGGTCTGAAATATATATATATTTTAGAGAAAAACACGAAAATGACCATTGTTGACTTTGAAACTATAGTTTTGACCCTTTGAAATCCACTTCTCCAAATTGATCTTCACCAATGGAACAAAGACAAATCACCAGTTCCGTCTAAAAGGTTTGTGTAAACATCCAATTGAAACTTCACCCGTGTACAGTTAGTCATACCGGCGCAATAATGGACCCCGCCCAGATCATTTTCTTGCAACTTTATAGCCTCACATTCCGAAGCATCTGAGGCAGACACGTGTCCACGTATAAAACCCAAATACCACACCGGCTGAATACCTTTTAGCCGGCTAATTTCAGCCGCCCAAGCCGACAACTTAATTTAGACCGGTGGAGATATAATTTAGGCGGTTTCTTCACAGTTATTAATTCCATCGAGAAGATTCGGAGCACAATTGGGGGAAATCAAAATTAACCAAAGGCGAGTCTCTTTGCTGGTAATTTGGTTTTCATGGTTTTAATGATTTCATCCTCTGATTAGAGTCGGAGCCACCTACACTCTGTTTCACCCATCTAAATTTAATTTTAATTCTGTGATTGCCTGTTTGTTTTTTGGGTCCCTTGTTTTTTTTATTGGTGACATGGTTTGTCTTGACAACAGGATGAGTTCATACGTCCCTAGTTTCAGGACAATTACTTCGATTATGGAGGAGCCATCAGAGGGTCCTGAACCATGGACCAGTGCACAGGAGGAGGCACTCGTACAGAGCATGGGTTTTTGTTCGACAAACAAGCCCTAATGTGAATACGCTAGAATTCTGGGATTTGGTTCAGAAACGGTTTCATGTGATACTTGGAGGTGAAAGGTGCAGGAACAATCACGAATTTATGACGAAGTGCCTTCATCTCCGACAGGTGATGTTGTTTTGGAGGAGCGTATATGATGATGTTTACAAGGAGCGTGTGGAATAATGGAATGAAACTGACATCTGGGAGATGGCCCAAAACCTGTACCGAAAAACCAAAGGTACCAGTTTCAACCATCTTGGTAGTTGGGAGGTTGCTCAAGGGACAGAATTCATAGAGTAACTCTTGGTGAAAATTGCTACATTTATTGTTTTATGTCTAATTTGTATGGATTTTCACTATGTTTGTTGGTTATGAACAATCCTCTGTTATTTGGATTCATAGTTAGAACTGTATCTGGTCCAATCTTCAACCGCTTCAAACTTAAGATTGTCATTTTCTACCGCAAGAAATTCATTTTTTGACTACAGCTGGTCCAATCTTCTACCGGAAGAAATTAAATCCTTACTATTTAATAAATATTTAACAAATATATTTAAATTGAGTATACAAAAACTTAAATGTTTAATAAACATATATATATAAATCCGGTCCAATCTTCCGACTCAAATTCTGGTATATACCCTTTTTAATATTGTCATTTCCGTGTCAAATTTAATATATATCAATGTAATAATAAGATTCTGACAGTGTAGAGTTGTAGAGTTGCTAGTTAATAATAAGCACTTTACAGCTGGAGTTTTTTCATAGGTGTATTAACAAAATAAAAAAAAACTTTTATATAAAATATCTAAGACGTTATAATTTACTACAGTTGTTCCCGTCCCAACTTTACTTTTATAAAACTTTAATAAATAAATAAATAAATAAAACCAAAATTTAATAAATAAATTAGATCATATTTAGATGTTCATATCGCTGATGATAACTCTAAGGACTTCCGATTACACTTTTAATATATTATATATTTTCACTATTAAAAAAATTAGTATCTCTATAAAAAAATTATACAAATATAAATTTATATAATAGTCGTTTTGGAATTTTTTTTATAATTATTAGTATATGACGAGCCTATAGTACAACACAGAGAGGGTCTTTTTTACTTATTGGAAAATTATTTATTATAAGTTTGACTAACTCTTAAATTTTGTGGGGATGACGAGTGTATTTTTTAGGTAATTAAAGTATGAAAAAAACTTTATGTTTATTAGATAGTGTATATATATATATATATATATATATATATATATATATATATATATAGATTATTTTACACCCCACCTTCTCACGCAACCTTCTGCTACACACCTTCACCCGGAGATGAACAGTGTGGAGTAGATAGGCTTCCGTCCCATCATTCTGACGTGAAGTTATTGTCATTTCCGCTTCAAATTTCACCCGGATATTAGAATATAATTCTTAATTTAAGATTGTCACATTTCCGACTAAAATGTAAAATATTTAAAACCACTGCAAATTCATTCTACCGGAAGAAATTCTATTTTTACCACAGCTGCTCCAATCTTCTACCGGAAGAAATTAAATCCGTAATATTTAATAAATACTTAATAAATATATTTAATAAATATTTATTAAATATATTTAATAAATATTTAAAATTGAGTATAAATAAATTTAAATATTTAATAAATATATATATACATCCGGTCCAGTCTTCCGACTCAAGTCCTATAGGTAATAATAAGATTCTGACAGTGTAGAGTTGCTAGTTAATAAATAGCACTTTACGGCTGGAGTTTTTTTTACCAGATAGGTGTATTAACAAAATAAAGAAATCCTTTTATATAAAATATCTAAAACGTTTTTATTTTATTTTATTAGGAAATCTTCCTTTACTTTTATATAACAAAACTTTAATTAATAAAAAAATTAGATCATATTTAGATGTTGATATCGCTGATGACAACTCTAAAGGACTTCCGATTCAAATTTTATCTGGAAATGTTATAAATTACTACAGTTGTTCCCGTCCCAACTTTCATCCGGTTTGTTAAGATGGCCACTTCCGATACAAATATTTTTCCGCCTATACCTTTTTTTACAACATCCCTCCGAAGGAACAATTCTTAAATATTTGAA
>JBCNJP010000010.1:78640510-78664967 GCA_039602395.1 Deinandra increscens subsp. villosa | reverse complement strand
TTTGTAATAATATTAAATTTATTTAATATATTTTAATTGCTGGAGTTTACATCAGTATATCACCAGATTGTTTTAATTCAAAACCAGTATTTACAAAACCTAAGTACGGGCTGTAAGTTGAAATCAAAACATGATAAAATGTGGCTAGACAACTTAGGAATACACAAGTGAGCTTTAAACTAAACATCATGAGGTTCTTTTACTCTTTCTTTATGTTTTTGGGTGCTTTAGCTTAAAAGCATATGCCACATACATTAGAAAAGCTATATGAATACATAGAGGATTTAAACTTAAAAACATTTAAAGATTACGGTTCAAAATGCTCAGTGGGTGTATAAACTCAATCCCAATCTAAATTCCAATTTCATACATGGAAATCTAAACCTTGTGCATATGAAAACTTGAAACAAATCTTCCAACATTTAGATAATCAAGTCCCGTGCACATTCGTTCTATCAAGTTCTACTATACTGTCAGAATCTTTGTTCTTAAGATCCATTTGATGAAAATCATGGTTTTCATTGACAATTACAATTTAACGAGTTCCTACTGTTAGCTGGATTTTCAACCATAATGTGAGATTTGTAATATCAAAACCACATGCAATTGATGCCACTATCTATACAAGTTTCTCCACCATCTTATCACTCGTGAATATTTGTGGTTTTTAAAGTTATTTGTGAGGATGAAGGTCCTTAATTTATGCTTGTGAGGATCAAAGTTCTCAATTTACACAGTGCGAATCATTGTTCTTAGTTGTCATATTTGTGATGATCATAGTCTTTAAGGCCATACTTATCACACTTAGCTTATCCAATTAAGATTTAGCATGCTGTTCACATCTAGATAGACATAAGTCGAACTACCAAATTGGGTAGTTGCATGGAAAATAAGTAATTGAGCAAATACAAACGCACCTATCCATAGAATGGAAAATTCAGTATTTACATTGTTTTAGAAAGCTCTATGTAGTCTACATGGCAATATAAGCTCCAAATTGCCCCCCAAATAGTGTTGACCCCGTAAAAGTCAACAACATGCCATTTAATCTGCTTCTTTGAGCACAATTGACATCTAGTTGACCCTATGACCATTTTTATCAAATTCATGACCAATTCAACTTGTATTGTTCTAATTACCGTTTGGTCATGCCTTAACACTATGTGTGGGTTTGAGCTCCATCAGCTCAATGGTCACCAAGGTCAACCTGTTTGTTCTAACATGTACCAAATTGAGTTTCACTACCTTGCATACTAACCTTTGACTTCAAAAACACTTATTTGAAGTATAACTGATAAGTCAAAACTGTTTTAGTCAATTTGGCCGGTGGATTAATTTCCATTCCGAGTCAAATTTAGTCAAAATCATATTTGTTTCTGAAAAAAACCAAAGTTTTTGCAATTACATCTTGGATTATCATTAAAATCAATGCTAATGGTGATTATATTCCATGACTCACCAAAGATTGTTTCTCTCTTCTAAATAGTCTACCTCAGTAATTTCACATTCAATTTTCTGAGTTCTTCCTGTTCACCTTTGGTCTGTTCTTCTACCTTTCTCAAATCAGTTCTATGTTCTTCCAATAAGTAAAAACCAACCTAAGGGTCCTCCTTTTTTAATCCAGAGAATTGAAATGGTTTATAATTAACATAGTAAGTCTATAGTGTTATTTAGTTGTACTTTGAGCATAGAAATTAAAATATTTTTACTTTTAGCCCTCATCTTTTACATTTAATCACTTTGATCCAGCGATTCACAAAGTAAAAAATGAATTTATAGCAACACAATCTAAATGTTATTAGTTTATGAAGTAATGAATTTCCAAGAATACACTTGAAATTTGGGACGTTACATTCTTGTTGTAGTGAATATGAAGAGAAGAGACCATTCTTATATCTTTCTGATTCATGTTATTTAATGGCAATATTGGATCTTAATATCAAAGGTGGTAGAACTGGAAGAAGGACATTTGAGTTTGGAAAGACATATGTGGTAGAACCTAAAGGCAAACACCTGGCCACCATTGTGTGGTTGCATGGCCTTGGTGACAATGGCTCGAGGTAATCCCGTTGGTGTGCTTGTTTTTTTATGGGGATAGTTGGATTCAAACTGTAGATTATGCTCATTGTTACGTGATTTTGACAAAAGTAGACTTTCTGGAAATATGCATCATTCTTCGTGTGTACTTCTTGGGGGAGAAACTGTCACAAATAAGACAACTTTAAAATTTACCTAATCCAAAAGAGGTTACATATGGTTTCTGATATTAAATTTAAGAGAAATTCTATACGAAGGAGGAGTTCACTAATAACATAAAATATTTGCCAACTTTTTACTCTGATGAAATAAAAACAACAAATGACTTCAAGAGATTTTCAAAAGTGGATGGTTTTTATAAGAACACCGAGTTGAACACGATGGTAAGACTCGAAATAGCTCTCTTTTGGACAAGAAAATTGTGAATAGTTTCCATTTTGGTACTGGGAGAGCAATAGGTTTTGAAATCCTTAGTTACTCTTTTGAATTTGGATCCCTCAATTTACATTTTTACATGATTCTAACTGACAGTATTTTCCTTTCTTATGTAAGCAAGATCCTTGAGGTTTAGCTAGCATTTCCTTTTTGTGTCATCTGCTACAATGTCATGAAACTTGGTTTTTTTTCCCAAACCTGTATCTGTGTTAGAAGTTTATCTTGTTTATTATGTGAACGATGATTTGAAGGTTCTAATTCATTATTTGCAGCAACCCAGTGTACCATTTAGGTGTTATGACTTATGAGATCGTTAACTGTGAATAGTATAATTAGTTTTATCTTTAAACCCCTAATTCATGTTAAATTATATAATTATATTGTTTATAGCATTTGAAGTAAACCATCTACAAAATTGTGTTTACTATAGATTTGCATTAATTGCTTATGCGATTTTCTTTTGTTCTTTAACGTTGTTTTTACCCATTTAGCGAGTAATGACTGAGGTTCACGTTCTGTTTCCTGGCAGCTGGTCCCAGCTTTTGGAGACCCTTCCTCTTCCTAATGTAAGCACAAGTTTGTTTATATATTCATTTAAAGATCCATAAAGTAAGTCATTTACTCTTGATCCAATCACAAATTCTGTAACTTGCGGGCCGACCCAAGAAAACTGATAGAAATGGCCTTGACCAACTCAAAACACAAAATTTAGCTTGGTTCCTCAGTCTTCGTTTTCATCTTATTTGATTTTGCTCCTGGGATAGTTCAGTCCTTGACCAATGGTCACTGTAGGGGTTAACATCTCACATGCTGACCAGAGAAAATCGATAGAACCTACCCAAGATCCACCCGTAAGTCCGGAACACACAAAATTGGTCATCGGTTCTTGTTTTTCACCTTATTCGGTTTTGGGCTGGGTTCGTCCGGTCCTTGACCCTTAATCCCCCCAAATGTGTGTACAACAATTCTACTTTTGTGTAACTAATTTATTAATATGTAGTTTACTAAATGTGATGCAGATCAAATGGATATGCCCGACTTCTCCTTCTCAATCCTTGACACTATTTGGCGGCTTTCCTTCAAATGCATGTATGGTTCTGTTTTTGCTTCTTGTGGGAAACTATTTATATCTTATGATGGAGACATTATTACAGCCTTCAAAAGTAAAGTTGCATGAATCTGCACTTATGAAAGTAAACAGATAATGTATACAGAGTCCTCCCAAGTATTCAACTTTTTTTCACCAAGCATATTGTGAAACTACTTCATAATCCATCGGTTTCATTTATCCCAGTTTTTGCCAAAACTTGCCCGATGACAAAAATGCCCTTAAAAGTCTTGGAAAGACAATGTCTTAGGTCAAAACTGTTTCTTTTTTTCCCTCCAAGAATTGAAGGGTTTTACATCATTTGGCATGTTTTTGGTTGAAATTGATATAAATGAAAGAAGATACATACCTGGGTAGTCTATAAAGTAGTTTTAGCATGTATGTGGCCTTATGAAGAAAAGCAGAATACTTCGGTGGCTTCCACATACATTATCCCGAAAAGTAAAAAAGAAGGATTTTGTAGTTTTGAATTCTTTTACAGTTTGCATTCAGCAAATATTAAATCAATCAAGAATAACATGTATTGCATAATTAAAAGAAGGTTTCATGGATTCTAGGGTGTGATGTAAGTGACCTATCTGAAAATTCAAAACAAGATGTAGAGGGACTTGATGCTTCAGCTGCTCATGTTTTGAGTCTACTCTCAACCGAGCCTGCAGAAGGTAAGTTTTATTTCTTTTGTATGGGTTGAGACGGGCCAGGTTAGGTGTGTTGACCTGATCATCTAAACACTTTAAAGTCCATATTTTTATTATATAGTAAATAATTATTTTGTTATATATGACTAGAAACATTATATTATTTCAATGGTATTGTAATTTTTTTAGATATACTGATTTAGCTGGTTTTTTGATTTAGAAAAGCACTTTAAGTGACTTTTGACCGATTTGACCCGTTTTGTTTTAGCGTTTTCTTTTATTTTCAACTTATGGTTCGCTGGAGATAAAACCTAACATGAATCTAGTCATTTGTATGTAAATGGGTCAATATTGCCAACTCTATAAGAATTAGGGGCACCAATTCTAGAAAACTGAACTAGGTTAGGTTTGGGGCGTAACAGGTTACGGTCGTAAACTGGTGGAAACAACTAGCCAGTTACGGTAGTAAATGGGTCAGGTTCAAATCTTATAAATTTAATTGTTTTTCTTTTCCAAAAATTTTAGTGTCAAATATTTTGTGGTTTTTTTATGTTTACTCCTTAACATTTATCATGTACCTTGACTACCTTCAAAGGATTATATTGTTGCTTATCCCCTAATATTAATCATGCACATACAAATATTACGAATGTCACCTGATATATACAATGTACCTTTTGATTCTAGTACGAGTCATAAACAGGTTAGTACGACTAATCCATTTATAAACATGTCCACATAAGGTTTTTTGACACACTTGACTAATCAGGGGGAGTTAGGGTCAAGTTAGGATACACGAACCAACCAACCCTTACTCGACTTGTTTTTGTGAACACCTTATGTTAATTGCATGATTATAAATCTAATATAGTCATTATGTTTTCCAGTCAAACTTGGTGTAGGAGGCTTCAGTATGGGTTCGGCACTTGCTATGTATTGTGCAGTTTGCTTTGCCCATGGAAAACTTGGGAATGGCGATTCTTTTTCAGCTCGTCTGGATGCAATTGTTGGGCTTAGTGGCTGGCTTCCATGTGCCAAGTACTCACTATTTCAACCCATTTACTTATAATTGGGTTGATTTGGGTTGTATTTTCTTTCAAATATGCCGAACGGGTAAAATCATTAGTTTTAGCTAAAAGGGGAAATGGGGAATGCGTATGACGGGTTGAAAGTCCCCTGATAACTTAACCCATTTAATTATGAATGGGTTGTTTGTTTTCTTTCTAATGAGTCATAAGTCTTTTCTCGATACCCACAAACCTCTAAATCATTTTATATACTAGTAGATTATTTTTAGAATATTACGATTTTTGTATTCTTAATTAAGACATTAATTATTTGGAAATTGTCATGGAATAGCAATATACTTTGCTAGGGTTCTCATTTTGGTATATATATATTTTCATTGTTTTTGTAATTCCAATATTTTTATTGGTCCATTTTGGTAGCTATAGCCTAAAAATTTATAAAAAAGAAATAATAAGAGATAAGGGCAAAAAACTTATTTAATCACTAGATAGGGACCAATAAAAAATTTAGTTACCATAAAAAAGTTATAATTACCAAAACTCGGGTTGAAAAGTGTTACAGTTACCAAAATTGACCACTGCCAAAAAGTATATTGCATTTTTTTTGATAACTGTCATCAATCAGTTTTAACAAATTTAAAAATGGACAAAAAAGGGTTTGCGGGGCAGCGAGACCTGATCTGTCATAGAAAATGACATGCTTCAACCTGAACCCTCAATTGACCCGTAATGATCCCCGCCTGACCTGGACAACTTTGTTTCTGCCTCTAGTTAGTAATAATCATATGATATTAATAATATAAACAATATATTCTGTTAGGGATATAACTAACAAGGTCGAAGGTGAGGAGGCTGCGGCTCGAGCATCATCCTTACCTATTCTGCTTTGTCATGGCAAAGGTACCTTTAACATTTTTATAGTTTATTCTTGAAAATTAAATTCTTGGTTATTGAACTTCTTATTTTTCATTTTGGGAAACGGATGAATGCTTAATACATAATCAATTTTAAGTAAAGAAGTTGAGAACTGCATATACACATGCACCGATTATTTTAAATGTGATACATAAGACGCCACATGTGATTATGTTTCATGAAATAAGTAAAGGGCTCAGGCTAAGTGTAATGGTTAAAGCCCCATAAAGCCCCACAAGGGGCATTATGCGCCATGTGGACGCTGACTGGGCAAGGGGCTTTATGGAGCTTTATGGTGTAGTGGATAAAGCCCCATAAAGCCCCACCATCATTACTTAATATTTATTTATTTATTTTTTTTTTTAAAAAAAACTACTTTCATAAATATTAAAACTAAAAAAAAAATATTACAACTTAATTAAAATAAAACATACAACTACTTAAAAAAAAATTGCAACTAATCATCGGATGGCACGTCGTCGTAGTCTTCTTCATTTTCTTCATCGTCACCCGCATTGAAAGCGTCCCTTTGGAAACATTTGTATATTTTTGCGGATATCAAAGTTATAGCTTTATCTATTTTCCATTGCTACAAAAATTAATTCACCAGATTTCCTTGTTTCTGAATCATTTAGAGGGCATTTGACTAATAGTGAAGCAAATTATAGAACTGTCTTGTCAAATGTCAGGCCTCCAAAATTTTCTTGGAGGGTGTTCAGGGCATTTGACTGATAGTCAAACAAATTTTCCTTCTAAAAAAATAGAACAAATTTATAGAACTATCTACAAAAAGTGATTATGTGTAAAATATATTTACAAAGGTTAAATATATGGTTTTCTGATGTGATTTCAGTTGATGATGTGGTTCTTTTTCGCTACGGTGACGAGTCCGCAGAGAAACTAACTTCAGCCGGCTTTCAGAACTTGACCTTCAAAATCTACGACTCGTGTGTATCCTTCCGCCATCTTGAATTTATATAATTTCAAAACTAATATATTATTTTATTGGGGGGGGGGGGGGGGGGGGGGGGGGTTGATTCGTACCATTGTTGTAAAACTCGTCCAAGGCGACCGAGTACTTGATGAGTACTCCCCTGACTAGGGCGAGTACTCACAACTCGCCAGTCGACCGACTTGGGAACGCCTAGCGACTTTTGCAACCATGATTCGTACACCATCAAAATTAGGGGTGAAACTCGGTCGGGTCGGGTCGGTTATGGGCCAAAACCAATGTTTATAATTATTAAATTTCATTAATGGTCTGTTTGGTTGCAAAAGGTTTGTTATTGGAATAGGTGGTTCGGTTAATTTGGTTAACCGCCAGTTCTAAATGTGGGTCGTTAGAGCCATTTTAGTTTGGTTTTGGGTCAAATAAAAAGTTGTTACTTTATAGAGGAGGGGCAGGGAAACGAGTAACAAAACTTTTTCAACGTATAATATATTATTTGTAAGAAGTATAGACATTAAGGTTGGTTTTAATAGTCATTCGGTTCAGTTGTTTAGTTGATTTGTCTTTTGGTTATTCGGTTTCTATGCCCACCCCTGGTGAATAATATTATGCCCACGACCACTCATGCTATATTATACTCGTACCATGTCCCGTTTATATTGTAACTAATCCGTCTTTAGGAAGGTTACTGATCATCTCCCATTATTACATAGTGCTACTAGGTTTGAGATTGGTTCCTAACCCTATACCCCCGTAAATTGGTTCCGACTCAGTGTAACCCAACCCCAATCGATAAAAACCGGTTTCAGAGCTGATATCAACAAGGTTATTTCTCCCATAAAAACCGCTTCTAAACCCGAACCTGTTTCGACCAAAAAAGCCGATTTCAATACCTCTAGTGGGTGCGTTTATTTGTTTGTTTGGATAACATATAAACTATTCATAAATAAATGAGTCAGAAATTGATTATAAGAAGATCATGCATGTATAATTTCTTTTTACCAAAATGCAGGCTTGGCCATTACACGATACCTGAAGAAATGGACGACGTTTGTTCATGGCTAATTTCAAAGCTAGAGCTGAAGAAGGAGTCGTAATTTCATCGAGCTGAAACAGACCGCAATGAAAGATATGTGACCAAATCTACCAAACAATATTTTGTGATGTGATATTTGAACTTAGTGTGAAAATTTACCATCACAGATCTGCATATTGCATCTGTGCACTAAAAAATATTCAGTGGCCTTCGTGGCCTGTGGTGAATTCATGTCATGCTAATCGTACGAAATGTATTGAATTTGACGTGTATCATAAGTGTGTGACACCCTACATTTGCTGTTAGTTATTTCGGTTATAAAGAGCACAATGGGGCTCGGGGTTGAAAGTCAACGCTGATTTTAGCCCATATTTCAACCTCAACCTTTCAGAGTGGAGGAAGCAGGATGATCTTGCAATTCTGTCTGTATTAAGAAGCAATCTTCACTCTCGGTCAGAGTCAACGACGTGTTTGACCCGTAAGTCAACCCCTCTCATTTGTTTGAAGCTGTGCATTTTTGGATGCTTTTGCTTGTTTTTCTTGTATGTTCATGACTTATGAGTTCGTCTGTGTTAGTTGGGTTCATATTGGTGGTTGGGCTCAATTTGTGAAAGACTTTTGTGTTGTATTCTCATTTGGGAGTCAGGACATTGGTAGTTAAAAAGGCGGGCCTCGGACTAAAGGGGTTTTGTCCTATCGGTACCTTATGACTTTCTATGTGAGAGGTCGTGGGTTTGAGTCTCTCTTGGAGCAATTTGCTCTCGGAGTCTGGGTTGAGCTAGGGGGTTTTCCGGTGGTGGGTTTCCTTTTGGGTGGTGGATGGGCCGGGTCTTCACGCTTAGCGTTGTAAAAATTGGTTAATATCAATAACCGGTTACTAACCGTAACCGATTATTGGTCAAATCGGTTATATGGTTACTAAACGGCTGCTTATGGGAAAACACACTAACCTATCTTAGCGGTTACTGATACTAACCGGTTAGAAACCATAACTGGTTAGAAACCATAACCGGTTAGAAACCAGTTACTACTATTTAAAAAACTTTTTTTTTTACATCAAACACATTATATAAACTTATAAACGTACTTTTTCATTGGTTTTTAAAACTAAAAACTAAAAACATTACATAATATATGAAGTGGTTCGAGATAAAAGATTACATTTAATATTGTTTTTAAAATAAAATACTAAATATTCTATGTCGAAACTCGTCAAATTGTTTAAGTGCGAGTTAGCATCGGAAGCTGGGTTGTTCATCTTGCGATGTTTGGTCAAATGAAGTCTTAAATTGGAGTTGGTATCTCCTTTAAGGAAGTGACCGCAAGCCTTACACCGAGCTCTCATGAGCCTTTTCGACAACAAATACCAATCGAAATGTTGAAACCTCGGATCTATCTTGGTTTCTAAGATCTTCACCAATGTCCACCCGTCGTTTGCACTAGCATCAACGGAAGCATTACTTTGAGCACTTGAACTTGCAATTTCGAGTGAAAGAAGTGAGCGTTTTTAGTGGTTTTTATATATATTTTTGATTGATTTTTTTAGGGCTAAGTGGAGTAATGAAAATAACACAACCAATACTTGTATATATACTAACAATTAAGGTTAAATTGTCAAAAAGTGGTTCTAAATGGCTAGAAAACGGCTATATAAGGATATAACGACTATAAACAGCTATTTTTTTTTAAGTAATACCCGGTTACTACCGGTTAGTGCTTGAAAAGTGGTAACTGGTTAGTAACATCCGATTGAAACCGGTTAGGATCAGTTAGAAAAACCGGGTTAGAAGTCGATAACTGGTTAGAAATTTGCACATCTATCCATACTCTGTTATTCGTGAGGAAGGGTGATCCATTTAACAGGGTAATTCAAGGTGACCGTGCTTTTGCTGTAAGAAAAAAGGCGGCTCATGTGTCATGTCATTAGGTGAGGAAGAGCGGCTCTTGGTCACCGATTAAACCACATTGTTGCATGCTTGATGTGCAACATATTCAACTCACTATACAACCAAAAAGAAATGAAGGATGTGAAAGATAATCATTTCAATTGTTCAACGACCAAATGAGAAATCTGATGTGATACTAATACAAAAAAAAAAAGAAAAAAAGTGTTGTGAGGTAAGGATCCAAGGGTAAAATATTCATTCTCAATAAGCCTGCCAATATGGACAAAGTTGTTACTTATTAAACAACTTGTTTACATCAATAGTATACTAAAAGCACATCATCAAAACATGATATGATACACCAAGTTCCAAATCCAAACACTCAATGTTTTCCAGATTCTAAAATCTCCCAAAATGAGAAAAGAAAAATACAACTCATTTTACAAACATAAGTGCAAAAAGAAGAAAGAAATAACTCGCAATCAACAAACTTACCCTACCGAAGCCGTGTACTTTCAGTGGCCTCTTTAACAAAAGCTACTTCACTCGAGCCCGATCCTGAGAGCAAATGTTTATCTTGTTCGGTATCATCATAAAATTCTAATGGTTCTTGAGCATTCGAGGTTGACATAGAGGCAGTCCCGTCTTCCTCTGCAGTTTGAAATAACCCAATGTTGAGGTTTTAGGCTAATGTCATAGAATAGCAACATACTTGTGCTTTGTTTTGGTAAAGTGCTACTCGATAATGTTTGGCCTTGTAATCATACTTTTTTAAACAATACTCAACACCGTCTTTTTTTAATGGGCTAATGAGGTTTTTTTGAACCACGGGTCTCTACAGAAGCAAGCTCTTTATCCTTATAGATAGAGGTAAAGTTTGGCCTCATCTATACCCTACTGTTCAAGTGTGACTTTTGCTGCGTATATTCCTAATGTTCAAGTGTGACTTTTGCTGCGTATATTTCTTTGTACTTATAAAATAGGATAGTTTGGTAATTATACTACTTATCTAATTATAATTCCAAAACTCACAATAAGGGGTGTTTTGGATTGCTTATTGTTGGATTAAAGATCGATCGATTACACAAAACTTTGAGAGAATTTTGACTGAACTTGAAAAAGTATTATGATGAATTGTTGATGTCGATGGTCTGCCAATCGATATATACATACGTACGACACATACAGGGAAGTTGTAGACTTCCAGTTTTGACCAAACAGACCCTGAACTAAATACATATTTACATTGACACTAGACTTTAACTTTAGACATTTACACAACTAACCCTTGGACTTTTATAACTTAATATATATATAGGTAGATGAATATGATTAATCTCACATTCACCCCCTTAATCATATCATCTTCATTCTTGATTCTTCAAATCTTGAACGCCAAGCAGTTCTCGCATTGTGATAAACTTGACTCTTGCTAGTGCCTTCGTCAGTATGTCTGCTCGTTGAATTTCTCCGTTTACATGTTCAACTTGAATCTGGTCATTCTCTACACATTCTCTAATGAAGTGATATCTTTTATCAATGTGCTTGCTTCTATCCATACAGTGCCTTTGAGAGCTTGTATACTTTCTTCTCGGTTCCTGGTTTTACAAACCCTTCTGGTTGTAATACGTAGACTTCTTCCTTTAAGTCTCCATTAAGGAATGCGGATTTTACATCGAGGTGATGTACTTCCCATTCATTATATGCTGCAAGTGCTAGAATAAGACGAACTGTCTCTATTCGAGCTACTGGTGCAAATACTTCATCGAAGTCTATTCCTTGTTCTTACACATAGCCTTTTGCTACTAAGCGAGCCTTATGCTTTGTAATCTTCCCATTTGCATCTCGCTTTGTCTTGAATACCCATTTAAGACCTATTGCCTTTTGATTGTAGGGTAAGTTAGTTAATTTCCATGTATTATTCCTATTTATGGATTCTAACTCACTATTCATCGCTTCAATCCATTTTCTATCTTTAGCAGCTTCTTTATAATTTTTTGGTTCTTCTTCTGCCAACATTAATTCTCCATAAATAACTCGTGGATCTACACTTGGAGCCTTTTGGGTGATTTCAGCCAAGTCCCTAAATCCTTTTAGTGGTGTGTGATCAAAAGGTCTTGCTGAACTTCTGTTTGAATTATACACTGTAATTTGTGATGAGTTAGGCTCGTAGGTATACGTGTGAGGAGTGTTGGTCCTTGAGCTATTATGAGGCGTGTGGGAATTCTCAGAATGATTCAAAGGCGATTGATGCTGATCATTCTCATATGCACCTTCTCCTTCAGATTCATCTTCTGAGTTAGATGACTCTTCTCTTTGAGTAACGTGAGTAGTCTCTAACTGTTTTCCTAACGTTACAAAGTCAGTCCATTCAGCATTCCCATTATCCATATCATCCAAGTATTCTTTCCAGTTCCATATCTCATCTTCCTTGAACTTTACGTCTCTGCTAACACAGATTTTGTAGTTAACTGGATCAAATAGCCTATATGCCTTTGATCCCTCTTCAGATCCTAGGTAAACCATTTTAACACTTCTATCATCTAACTTCTTCTGGTTAGGAATAGTTACCTTGGCATATGCTATACAGCCAAATATCCTCAAATGATCCATTTTAGGTTTTCTACCCTTCAAAGCTTCGTAAGGAGTACTGTTCAACACAGCCTTGGTTGGAACTCGATTTAGTATGTAAATAGCATGTCTGACTGCTTCAGCCCAAAAATCTTGTGGCATTTTTGTAGCCTTTAGCATACTACTAGTTGTGGACATTATTGTCTGATTTCTTCGTTCAACCACTCCATTCTGTTGTGGGGACTGGGGAGTATGGGGCAGTAAGTTGTCTTGCAATTCCATTGTCTTTGCAGAACTTAGTGAACTCGTGAGATGTGAACTCTCCACCTCTATCTGTCCTTAGCATCTTCAAATTTGTCTTTACTTCGTTCTCCACCTTAATCTTGAATTCTTTGAAAGTCTCAAAAGCTTCGTCTTTTGACTTAAGAAAATACACCCACATGTACCTTGTACAGTCGTCTACTAGAAGGAACATGTATCTCTTTCCTGAAGGTGTTAGTGGTGATATAGGACCACATAGATCTCCATAAGTCTAAAGGTTCTTCTGATTTGAATTTAGCCTTTTGTGGGAATGGAGTCCTAGTGTGTTTTCCTAATAGACAGGCATCACAGATTTGGGTTGTGTGACTGATCTTAGGTATCCCATGTACCAGTTCCTTTTAAGTCATCGTCTTGATTGACTCGAAATTAAGATGTCCCAATCTTGCATGCCATAACCATACCTTATCCTCCAAACTTGACATTAGGCAGGTTGGTGACACGATCTTCAAATTGATGTTGTAAATTCGGTTCTTCGCACGTTTGACCTTTAGTAGAAGTTCCCTACTAGGGTCATAGAGAGATAGGGTATCGTTCTCCGTAATGACTTTGCAACCGATTACATATTGTTCATGACTTTGATCGACCACTATATACAAGGAGAATGAAAACCGTAACCCTCCTTGAATCTAGGAATTGATCACGGCGTTACAGTTATCAAGAAAACTGCCTAACACCGTAAACATCCTCAAGGGATCGGCTGGGCTCAAACTCGACGCATGGACTGCACATTGTTGCTTAAGGTGGGCTAGTTCTCTAAGGCCCAAACACCCTTTCTAAACTAAAGCAACTTATTCTTGACCCACTTGACCCAATAGTCTAATACATAATAAAACACAAATAAAATAGATGTTCAAGACTAACTAAATTAATGAAACTAACAATCTCCCCCTTAGTCTTGACATCTTCACCGCTTCATCTTGATCTTCATGCTTCAATGATGGTGACCTTGTCACCGTCCACATGCACATAACCTTCGAGCTCTATGACTTGATCATCCTTGTCTTCAACTTCTTTGACTATCTCCACTTCATTTTCATCATGCCCTTCAACCGGGTCGTCTTCATCATCTTCATCATCAAACATCTTCATTTTGCCAACTTGCATGTTGCCAATTGGACCGCATCCGGGGGGAAAGTCTCGAGTAGCACTAACTTTTCGCTTCTTCCACTTAGGTTTATCTATCTCCTCTTCTTTCACTTCTATCACCTTACTTTCTTTGTCGTTGTCTTTGATGACTAGGTAGTGCATTTCCATCATGTCTAGGTAAGACACATAAATGCCGAGTAGAGTGGGTCCTTCCTCCCATGGTGTTGCCATAATATCACATACTTTGGTCCACTTGTTTTGTTTGATCACATCTTTGTAACCACCCGCTTGTTTCACCGCCATGTAGAGAGATCAAGTAAGTCCACTTGAAAACCATTTCCCGTAACCGGTGGGAAATCCTTACCATGCACATCCAAACAACTTTCAAAGTACCAACGTACCATGTCTTCGAAATCCTTTCTAAAACTTTCCTTGTGCTTATCAACAAACATGTTAGTCGAGATCATATCTAAGAAAGTAATAAGAGTTTGCATATCGTTTACCTCGATTGGTTTTTTCTCCTTGTTGAATATTGGTTCTTCAACCGCCATTCCCAAATATTCTTCCATACATTCTTGTCGATCATAATACCCATGCAAATAGGCTTCAAGTTTCTCTCTTTCTCGATTATAATCACATTCTTCACTTAGTTTTTCAAAGTAGTTGTTTAAATACTCTTCCTCCAACATTTTACCATCTTTTTTCTCAACCACACTTTCGATTTTGTTATTCTTACCAAACATTCTTTTCAAACTACATTTGCTTCCATCACAAATGGCTTCAACTCCTTGATGGAGGAGTTGTTCCATACTCAAAACATTTTTATCCAAATTTGGTAAGTAACTAACACAAGAAATTCGTTTCATTTTCCCTTCGATTTCAATATCAATTTCTCCAATACCGTGAATGAAAACGAAATCATTTTCTCCCTCATGAATGTTAACTCCAAATGTTCGTTTGAAATTAACAAACTTGTCCCTATTGCCACTTACATGATTTTTAAAGTTTGGATCAACTTCCCAAATATCCGACCATTTTCCCGTGTCGGTTCCCTTCACTATGTATGATTCCAAACTATTCTCCATTTTATTATTCAGAAATTTTGTTGGACACATCGATGCAATGTGCCCATTCATGTGGCAATAGAAACACTTAAAGTTTACCTTATCAATCGGATTCTTGCTTGAACTTGCACCCGGCGTCCCGTAGTACTTCTTCATCTTTGCCTTTTGTACAATTCGTTTTGCGAGACTGATCTTCTTACCCCTTCGAGGCACAAAAGTCAGAGGCTTCTTTCCTTTGCGATCCTCCTTGCGTCCCAAGCCCATTCTTGCAAACCCCTTCGTTATTCACTTATTCCGCCATCTTCCCTCTTGGATTTGGCCTTTCCTTTGCGGTTTCTTGTAATGCGACTTGAACCTTGAGTCTCCAAAGCGAAAATACGGGCGTCTCCCTCCCCTCTAGAATTCTGTGTGTCTCGAACAGGGCCCTTTGCTCTGATGCCACTGTTGATCCCAGACTCGCAACAAACTGCGTGTTTGCAGATTGGGTTGATCCCACCGATATGATTATCAATCGGTAGATCATCATCATGATAGTAGCAAGTATGTTTAGAACGTTCCATGATGATGTTATGTACTCAGAAAGATAGAAGAAGTTTATGCAGAAATTCGATGAACAATAAACAAGAATCAAAACAGAAAATTGACACTAAGAACGATTTGCATTCACTGTGAAGAAAACAAACCGATTACATATTGTTCTTGACTTTGATCGACCACTATATACAAGGAGAATGAAAACCGTAACCCTCCTTGAATCTAGGAATTGATCACGACGTTACAGTTATCAAGAAAACTGCCTAACACCGTAAACATCCTCAAGGGATCGGTTGGGCTCAAACTCGACGCATGGACTGCACATTGTTGCTTAAGGTGGGCTAGTTCTCTAAGGCCCAAACACCCTTTCTAAACTAAAGCAACTTATTCTTGACCCACTTGACCCAATAGTCTAATACATAATAAAACACAAATAAAATAGATGTTCAAGACTAACTAAATTAATGAAACTAACACTTATTAAAACTGCTCATCTGTTTATTTCATTTTAATTCAACAAAATGTTTCGAGTGTGTTTGAGATTTCTCCCAACTGCTTAACTGATTATTTGTAAGTGAAATAAGCAGATAACCAGACATCATAAGCAATCTTAACGTCCTCTAAATCTCTAATTACTATAAAAAACACACATTCAAAGGCCAGTTCGATCCATTGCTCCTAACCTTGACCCAAAAGGTTGCAAAAGATCATTTCCTACTGGAAATGAAGAGGTAGACCAATACTTAATGGTCAAAGCTTGTGAGAGTTAAATGAAACCTACGCTAAACGAAAGTACTACACGTAAGAAGATGTTAGGTTAATAAAAAAAAATATCTATCATCATTTGATATTGAAATAAGTAAGCTGGACTACCCAAAAGTCAAACCGCACTACTGTATATTTGGAGCAAAGGGGTGTGACAAAAGAACACATACCACAATTATGATACTCTGGGAGCTGTTTAATAGTAGTTACTTGAAGGCTTTCGGGAAGTAGACAGTTGCATAGAGCACCTGAAAAAATTACAAAAAATCATTTATTAACTAATTAAGAATACACCAATGATTCAACTTTTTAAAATGTAGGTACTTGAATGTTCAATTCCAAAAATAAAACTTGTAAAAAAGCAAATTTGAGGATACGCGTGTTTGTGCCTTGAAAATGTAAAATGGAAAGAAACAAGAGATGAAGTATATCATATTAGTGTATGAACAAATAATAATATACTTAAGCAATTACCCTAGAATACAAATCGATATATGGATCTAAACTCACATTCATGGTTTGACCATAATGCAATTCACTTTGTAAGAATAATCATAGTTAGGCGTCACAAAATGGGGAGCCAAGGGTCAAACCATGTATTTTTTCCTATATGATTCGAAATAGATTGGGTCGGGCTGAGCTGAAACACCTTTTTTTACAGATTTTTTGTTTTTTATTTAATTTTAAATCTTTAGCGCGTTAAATATGATTACAAAAAATCATATCATTTGAATAATTAAAAAAGATTAATTGGTTGTTGCATTAGAAATACAATTTAGGGAGCATCAACCCATTTTTCCCATTACTCCACTAGAGATAAAACAACTAAATCCTAGGTAGCAAAGTTGTTGAGTGTCGCCTAGACGCAAGACACAAAAAAGTGCATGTGCGAGAAAAAAGTTGCGCAACAAAAAAATACGTATAATAGGCATACAAAATTAATACTGTTACATAAATATAATAAGAAACCCCAGTGAGTGTGTGTATAACACAAGTAAATTAAACAAAAAAATACATATAGAAATAAAAGGAAGTGATTAAAAAATTATTCACACCTAGTTTAACAAGTCGATAAACCCATCTTAGAATTGACCCATTTGACCAATTTCCTTTTAGCTACTTTTATCGACCCATCATAAGTTAATGGGTTGCAATTGCACCTCTACTTGGTTGTTTTTTCAGTATGCTATAGCGGGTTTATGTCGAATTAACAAACCAATTTTCCTACTTTTATTGATTTAGTTCATTAACTTACAGGGATTCATAACACAAATATGTTTAAAAGAATATAAAAATGAAAAAAATATATATTTGTACATACCTAGTTTGGCGAGTCGATTAACCCACCCTGGAATGTTTTTGCCCATTAATCTTTTGGAAATATCATCAGTAAAATGATTGCAGTTTTTGGAAATTAGGTGATAAGTGTCCCCATGGTACTCTGAAGCAACGGTTTCAATAAATTCCCTAAACTCAGCAGGCGACATGGTTACATGACCTAATGGGATTGAACATCTGTAAATAAAGCCTGGGCAACTTTTTGGTTCAACTTCAAACACCCCACTAATTGGAAAATCATGAGCTCCAAACCCATATTCCTTGCCATACACTGCACAAAAACCTGTTTGTTAATTTTTTTTATTAAATAGATAAACAGTTATATAAGTTAAGCTCATTTTCAATAGCATCAATGATTTGTTGTGCACATTATATCATTAATTCAAACCAAAGATGAACAAGCAGGTTGGGTAACCACTAACCAGTCAAAACGGATCAATTTTAGTGTGGGTCAAACAATGATATTTAAAACTATTGGTTTGCAGAATATGATGCTAAAAGTTATATTACTAGAAAATATTCTAACTTCTTTTAGTAAAGTGATATAAGAAGTTTTTATCCATTCAAGTACAGTAATGATGACTTTCAACCCGTTCGACCGATTTGACCCAGTAAACCTAAAAGGAACGTACTTATAACAGAATCCCAAAGTAATCCATTAACGATCTGTAACTTTTTACTAACAAGTTTCATTTAGCATACACACAATATAAGACAAATCTAGAATTTAGTTGAAAGAAGATATCTCCCATAGATTTAAGACCCCTAAATGACTTGCAAACAAACGAATAAACATAACCAACAAAATCTCACTTATAGTAGGGTATGGGGAAGGTGAGATAGGGACGAGCATTGCCTCTATCCCATTGGATAAAGAGGCTGCTCCCAAAGAGACCCGACAAACTAAATGATTTGAAACTGGTAAATGCAATCAAATAGAAATCACTTCAAATTTATTTCGAAAAGATTTTTAGTTTCCTACAAATTTCATAAAACATTTTAGTCATAATCACCTATGAGCCTCACTTAGAACACGTCTTCTAAACTCAAGAACTTAGAATACGTTAATTTAACGGGACCCCATTTGAGTTCTGATTCATTCTACAAAACCTATACCATTGTTTGCATACAATTGAAGTTCTGAAGATTGAAAGAACCGGATGAAGAGTCAAGTCACGATCACCAATAAACTTCATAAAGAGGACAATTTCTAAAGCCCAAGAACCACTATTCAAAAGCCTCAAAAAACATTAGATTAAAACAGCACACGAAAGTCTTAAATTTTTCAGAAATACTAGTATCACCAAGAAGTTAAAAAGTAAATAAAAGAAAATATATATATATAAATCTTTTTTAATAATTTGAGATTTCAAATAACCTCAGAGGTCATGATCACCTATAAACCTGATCAAGAACACATCTTTGGGAGGTCAAGAACCCCAATTCAAGAACCTTTCAAAACATAAAGTGATAATTAAAAGAACCATGAAAGTATCAGATGATTCTACAAAACAAACAAACAAGTATACGAACCCGATATATGTTGGATATCAGGCCCCAATTAATACCAATGAACACACAAAAACACGAGATTATTTACTTCTGAAAACAACTCTTCCTTTTAACTTTCTGTTTTCATTCATTCATCCTCAAAAAACTAACATAAATAAGGAAAATACTTGCTACTAAAGAAAAGGAATAACTTACCCACTAACCCTCTGCTTGCTAACTACCCATGATATATAAACAATTAAACCATGTGATTTAAAATAAAATGCTGTTGACCAGACTTTGAACCGATTAAGATTACACCCTACAATATAATCTCACTCATAGCAGAGCGATTTGATTCTAGATTATGCATATCACCAAATACAAAACAAAAGAAACCCCAAATCATCACACTCATAGGATTTAAAGTACCCAATGAAACATAAAGCCAAGATCGATAAATCTCATCAAGAACACATTTTTTTATAGTTCAAGAAATCCCAATTCAAAAACCTCATAGTATTTGAATCTAAAACAAAATCCCTTAAAAGTTTCAATTGATTCCAAATAACCCATAACACCAAATACAAAAGGATAAAAACCAAATTATTGTACTTCTATTATTTCAAAATTTGAAAAAAAAGGCTATGAAACATCAAGTCATTATCACCAATTATTCATATCTTCTAGGCTCAAGAACCAGGATTGTAAACCTTATTAAACAAACAAACATACATTCATAGCAAAAATCTCGCTCAATAAACCTTATTAAATCGCTCTACAAAAACCATGTCACCCAAATTATCTTACTTATAAAGATGGAATTAGAAAAGAACCAATGAAACATATCAAGTCATGGTCACCAATAAAACTCATCTTGTTAAGGCTCAAGAACCCGACCATACAACATTCAACTAAATCAAACAAAAAACCCATTAAAGATTTAAACCACTATACAAAACCCATATCTATCTTAAACTCCAACAATTTCAAAGATTATCAAAATAAAATCAGATCAGAGTCGGGTTTTTCCTCACCTTGAATACCCGAATGAAAAATACCAAACCCGAACCAGATGCTGTATGAATTAATAGGAGTAAGATCATATACATTCAAGAAAACTTGTGTATCCATGTTACTGTAATCTCTTTCTGGGCTTGTTGAGCTTGATGATGTACTCTCTATCCCCATTTACTGATCTAAATTTTTTTTTTTCTCGCAATTAAAAGCAATTACTTTTCAAGAAGAAAAATTGGGATCGAAAAGGGTTGGCTGTTAAAAAAGGGAAATTGATTGGAAAAAGAAGGTAAAATGGGAATATGGTGGTTTCCGGATAGCTGCACAAAGTTCAATTTGGGGATTGTGTGGGATCGATCATGGAAGAGAACGAGTTATGACTCGGTGTGTCACTTGGTTTATATGATGGGACTCGATGAGTAATTGACAGAGTGGATTCAATTAAGAGTTAAAGATTCTTTATTGTGGGGTTTTCGGGCCCAAAATTATAGAAGTTGCAATTCAAATTGATGTCAGGGGCCATTAACGGATAATCATAAGATATGCACTTGGCAGTTTGGGTGTAAACCTGAATTTGTGTAAACTCGAGCTTGATTCTTTTAGTTTAAGCTCGATTATTTTGAGTTTGATGTGTAAATTTGATGTTGTTAAGACCTTATGTAGTGACTGAGTGGTGGAGCCGTGATAGGCGAAAACGTCCTTCAACACCATCCACCTAGACAGGTGAGGGGGTTTGGGCCCAAACTCATTCATGTGACATAGATGTCATGATGTTCAAATGGAGAGGAATGTGACATAAAATCTTAAGGTTCAATAGGATCTACAATGATATCCTTCAAAATCAAAACAATAAAGTTTTGCTCAATGTGCTTTAGAAATTTCGGTGGGAGTTGGTTAGGAAGAATACACTTACATGATTAAATGTATGTTAAATATTTAACTCATTTCTTTTTAAGTCTTTAACTGATTTCCTTTTTAAGTTTTTATGCATTTTCTTTAATTTAATAGCAGTTTAATCATATTTTGGTTTGTTACATATGTTAAATTTAAATACATTTATGTTAAAAAAGTAATACATAAAATACTAAAATTTGAGATCTTGACAGAAACCCTGGGACTCACGAAACCTAGGATCCTGATAACACATCAAATACTACTTTTTTGAACACTAACAATTTTGATCCTATGCAGGATGCGAGTGTCAGTCTTGCTACTACTAAGTAGTTGAAGAAACTAAAGGACATGATTTCAAGCATGCCTAGAGTGGTGCAACCAATTCTTGAGGATTCACCCTCTAGTCACAGAGTCTCCAGATTTGCTCCACCAATATGTGGCACAGAAATCCCCAAAAGATTCCAAACTCCTAGCATGGAGTTGTACAATGGAACCGCGGATCCTGAAGAACATGTTGCACAATATAGGGAACGAACGGAGATCATCCCGATCCCGACTAATCTTAAGGAAGCATGCTTATGCAAAAGCTTTGGATTCACACTCACTGGATCTACCCTGAAATGGCTCATTAGCATCCCACCATACTCAATAACTTATTTCTCTCATTTAATTAATTTGTTTAATAATCAGTTTTCTTCTAGTAGATACTTTGAGAAGCTAACTAGTGATCTTTACAGGGTAACTCAAAGTGGTGATGAATCCTTAAGAGATTATGTTGTTAGGCTTGGACGAGAAGCACTTGACATCCCCAACCTAGATGTCACAACACCGTTTAAGCTTTCAAAATGGGTCTGAAAAAGGACTCGACATTCTATGAATATGTGGTGATGAATCCTTGGCAGAAGTTGGATGAAGTCAGAAGTAGGGCATTAAGATCTATAAGTGTCACACCCCCAATTTCCACTAACGGAGTTTTACCGTGTGGGGTGTGATCCAGACCAGGACCCGAGTCATTAGTTACAATCAAATGTTTAGTAAAGGTTTCAAATATGATGAATTCCAACGGGGATAAGTTAAACCAGAGTTACTATATATTTGCGGAAGCGTAAAACTCTAGTTTGCGCAAAAACAAGGCGTCTGCTATTAAAAGTGTATGCATAATTATTATGTAAAAAATGCATGAGGCAAACGATTCCCGAAAGTTTTTAAGACAAGCCAAACGTACGCGTCCAAAAACGAATACTCCTAGCGACATGTAAAGAATGCATAAGAGTAAGTGTCAACTAATGTTGGTGAATTCACAAAAGCACATATGTATATCTAATATAAATATGCGGTACGATACAACAGTCTTTATTCGTATGTAAGTGTGTATATTACAAGTACAATCCATATCATAGGTAGCGAGCCTAAGTTCATGTCACTAAAACGTTTGCAACCGAAGCTAACTAAAAAGTGTAGGATTTCATCCTTACGTGTATTTTCCTTCTCCGTGTCTACTTGATCACGGTAAGTTAGGCTGACATTGTCCTCAGTCCGACCGCCAGTCGGGTGGTGCATCTCGTGCCCGCTGAGTGTGGTTTGTCAGAACCCAGTAGTACTACCCAATATCCCCCGCTATTAACACCTAACGGTTCGATTTAGTAAGAACTTAAAAGATAAAGCAATTTACGTGAGCATGTGATATATACTGGATTTCTATTTTAATCATACATCAAAAGTTGTCGTGTTATCACCCTAACCTGGGTGTAACGTGTTTGTGTGTGTTATCGTCTAAACCCGGACGTAACGTAAGAGGTTGTGTAACTCACCTTAGGGTGCGTTGCTAAAATTTAGTAAGACTTCGAGTCTTGCATAACTACTGAGCAGCTATAGAATTTACATATGTAAGTGTGTGTTCGAACATGCGCGACATAGCCTAGACAACGGTTCCTTGACAAGTAAGTCCATATGTGACGTAGGTGACAAATTTCAAATCATGATAAAAAATCGTTTGTTCGAATGTAGTCAAAATGACATTTAATCAAGGACACAAGGATTTACAAAAATCAATATGAGTATGTTATCCCAAGAATAGATGTAGAGAAGATCGGGTAAAACATATGTGTTCTTAAATTTATATATAAATATATGGATGTAGTCAAAAGTGTGAAAAAAAACGTCCTATATATATATATATATATATATATATATATATATATATTTATATGCCGTGTCAAAATTTTCAAGAGTTTAAAGAAAAATATTTAAAATGTACGGATGTATATAAGTACATGACAATAAATCATATATATATATATATATATATATATATATATATATATGAGAGAGAGAGAGAGAGAGAGAGTTGGGTTAAAATACAAAGTAGTTTTTGCGTGAGAAGTGTGAGACGTGCATGGTGTTTGAATATTAATGCATGGCGTTATCTTTTAATTGTGATTTTGGCAAAAATATGGCAATCCTATATAAAAACATCATTCATTGGATTCCAAACACCACCAAACACCATTTATTAAGAATTTTTAAAAAGACATTGTGTTTGGATAGTAGTATATTATGTTTACAATGTGTTTACATTGTGTTATCCTATAATTCTAATTTTGATAAATATATAACATTTTAAAAATGGAAAAAATAATGTATAGTGTCATATATTTACAAAAAATATAATAAAAAGAAAATACCATGCATTCATATCTAACACATCATCCACTTCTCACACTTCTCACGCTGAAAGTACTTTGTATTATAACCCTACCCTATATAATATATATATATATGTTTAAAATTAATTTTTTATTAATAATAACGAGACTATTAAATTTCGATCCATTTAAATCATAATGTTTTCATAATATAATCATTCAACGAGTACCCTAACGGGGTCTATGGAAACTTCACGGGACGAGATTTAATAGTCATGTAATAGTAGTTTTGGGTTTTGGACCAAGAAGTGCTTAAAATCTCTACAAAAAAAAAATTAAAACAACAGAAATGGGGTCACGGGACTCGAACCCGTGACCTGAAGGTTGTAGCACAGTGCCCTAACCACTAGGCTAGGGCTCGGTATGTTAACTGGTTCACATCCCAACAGTTTTATTCAAGCAGCGACAGGGAAACTGGATTAGAAAAAAAAACAATAATAGATTTGAGGCTGGATAGGTTCGAACCCGGGACCTCTCGGTCTCTAGCGCATGCCCCCACCAAATGCGCTACTAGTCATAGGCGTTTTTATCCAGTTATCTAAATATATAACCTGTTACCACCCGCCATCATCTTCTTCTCCACAACTCCGGTGGCCGGAGTTGTATTCCGGTCATCGAAAAATCGCAAAACCGGAAACA
>JBCNJP010000010.1:78537975-78640010 GCA_039602395.1 Deinandra increscens subsp. villosa | reverse complement strand
CCAAATAGTCACTACAATTCATTCTAAGACTTATGGTACGCCACTAACCAAATAGTCACTACAATTCATTCTAAGACTCGCTCACATAGATACAATACACGAGACACTCATAGCATAGGAATATGCTCTAACAATAGTACCATCGATGTATCCGAAAAGATTGAGGAATGGTTCAACGATAGACTTCCAATACCCAAAGTTGGTAGGGTTTAGTGTGAATGCGAATTTGTTAGAGTTATGGGCCGTTGTTCTCTTGGGTTGAGAAGGCTGCAATGGCTGATGTTAGGCTGGAATTTACGTCAGCCAGGCAGGAACTTGCGTTGGCAGGTTTGTGACGACAGCAAAAAATTGCAGGGAATTAGGGTTAGGCGTGATTTGGTTCTGATACCAAATCAAACCACCGATTTTATTACTAAAATAGAATATTACCTCATAAATATATAAAAAAGACAATTATAATTTAATACATTCTAATATAAAATATTTGTCTAACTTAAAATTTTATCTAACATGAAGCGTTAGACTAGGCACAACGGTGCATACATGACAGTGCCCTTGGGTTCCATGTTGCTTGTGTGGCACAACCCTTCCAAAAGGTATTATTGGGCCTTCAAGCCCTTGTGAAATTTTGAGAAACAGCTCGTAGACAAGGACGTTGAAGGGCTAAAGAGGATGGGTCCCCCATTTAACTTAATTGAATTTTGTTTTAACAAAAATCTAAATTAAATGTCCCACATTCAACTTTAAAGCATTTTGTTTTAGTAAAAATCTAAACTAAAGATATAAACCGGTTATATCTAAAAATAAATATTATGTATATAATATAATACAATTTATAGATGTATTAAAAAAACTAAGTTTAATAATTAACATTATTTAATTATAATTTCTTTTAATTATTAATTTTACTTATTTTTCTTGTTTAGTTCCATAACAGCAACTTTTTTTAATCCTTTTTTTAATACTTTTTTTAATCCTTTTTTTTAACGGCTAGCTATTTTTCTTAACTGTTGCTTTTATGGGATGATGATTCCGACTCTGATGTCGAATCCTGATTTATGGTACTTTAGGAAATAAGTAATGCTTTATTTTAGGAAATGTAATTTTTTTAATTTTATGAAACGTAAGTTGTGTTTTTAATTAATGTATTTTTCTTTAATTTACGTAATTTTTTACTTATAGGAAATGTAAGTCTAATACTAATTAAGTTTAAATTATTAATTATTTTTTTAATTATTTTTTTTTAACTAGTTATGGTATAAAAGAAATAATTAATTATATAAGGATTAATTTATTTAAAAAAAACATAAAGAAATTGTGATATAGAAATAAAAAAAAAGTTTGTGAGAATGACATTGTTAGGATCAAGAACTGTTTATAAAAAGAGCTACACACAAACTTTAATAGTTTAATAATACTTAATACATTTAGGGGCTGTTTGTTTACCTCTTAATGAGGTCTAAACTGAATGGAATGTATTTTTCGGTCAGACATTTAATTAAGGGGTGTTTGGTTGGTTACCCCTTAATCTGAAAAAAATAACATAATGAATAAGAGTTTAGGGACTAGCTTTTTCATTCAGAAACCAAAAAAAAAAGAACACAGGTCGCTCTCCTCCCACACGCCGTTGACCAGGCTTTCTCCTCCTTCACTCTCGCCGTCCGGCTGCCACAACTCCGGCGACGGCGCTCCGCCTCCATCTCCGGCGTTCCTTTCTTTTCCGAAGGCGCCTCCTTCGCCGGTGACGGCATGTCACACCCCGGTCAACGGTTTCGGGTGTGAGCGAGAATGGAATCATAGTCGAGGATACGTAGAACACTTCTAATAATTTAAAAACTTCATAAAACATTAATTCGTTTCATTGCAGCGGAAAGAGTAGTGGAAACATTAATGTCTTACAATTTAAAAACATAAGTCTTAAACGATTATTAAAAGCTTAAAACAGTTAGGTTGGATAGTCGGGACTATGACTCCAGGGACAGGTCCGATAGCGTTTGTAAGCTCCATTTGCATGTCTTCAGAAAGTCTTGTCAATTACCTATGAAATCACGAATATAAAACGGGTCAACATAAAGTTGGTGAGGTTCACAGGTTTAGGACTCGATAGTTAATCAGTTGTAAAACAGTCGTAAAACAGTTTCGGTATACTTAAATATTATCAGGGTTTATTGTTGTGGTTGTATGATCTCACCTGAACCTTGATTTCAAATACTAACGGTTTACCCACCCGGCATCTCTTGCCCAGAGATGTTTAAACAGTGCAGAATAACTGACGTGTACCCCCAGACAATCCGGAGTCAGAACTGGAGCTACCAGTTAGGGTAGGGTTGTCAACCCAAATAGATCTACTCACTAGCTATCGTTTCGTACAGAACTAATTGAAATCAATTAATGATGGGATTTTCGGTTGTACAAACGTTTATAACGATAATGTACCAAGTTGGGCAATCAGTAAGAGAACAAGTAGTCATACGGCTAACAAGTAAACCATAATAACGGCTAACAATTAAATTTGTTTGAGATTGGGCCTAAGCCCAATCGGCTTTTATTTGAAAGAATGGGCCGAAGCCCATTCGTTTTTTAGTGGGGACTGGGCCGAAGCCCAGTTGGGGTTTGCGAGGCGGATTGGGCCGAAGCCCAATCGGGTTTGGGTCGGGCCGGTTCTCGGTCCTGGGCCGGTTTGTGGGTGCGGGCCGCGGAGAAGAGAAAGGAGAGGGATTTGGGCCGGTTCGGCCCAACGCGATATGGGCCGCGGGTCGGGTATCCGGGTTCGGGGTTTTGCTCGACTAGTTGATACGAACATTTGGTTAAATTTTTGGGTTAATCCGGACATTTTTGGGCTTATTGGGCTTACCGGGCCCAATTGGCTAAGCGGTTTGTAAATTGGCTAAGTCTTGACAACGTAACACTTGTTTTATGTTCGTAAAACGTTTTATCGGTTTTTAACGGTTTGATAAAATATAAAATGTCAAATTTTATATTTAATTTCTTATTATTAAAATTCCATTAATAATAATATAAAACATTCATAATTCACAGTTTTTCAACGCGAATTTCCATGTTGGTTAATCGGTTATTTATTCGTAGCTAATTATGTAATTTAAACAATTAAATCACGTATTTATCACATAATAAAAAGTCAACAAAAGTCAATGGAGAGAGAGTTGACCTGATTTTGGTCCGGTTGTCACATTCTCCCCCAGTTAAAAGAATTTCGTCCCAAAATTCAGTTGTGGTTACTGGTGGATGCGACGTTCTCAAACAGGCGTGGATACTTTCGGCGCATTTGGTCCTCGCGTTCCCATGTGTACTCTGGTCCTCGTCTAGAGTTCCATCGCACCTTGACTATGGGAATGCGGCTATGCTTCAGCCTTTTGATTTCTCGGTCAAGTATCTCCACGGGTTCCTCTATGAAGTGTAGGGTTTCGTCAACTTGGATTTCGTCGAGGGGAACGATGAGTGTTTCATCGGATAAGCATTTCTTAAGATTACAGACGTGAAAGACATTGTGAACGCTGCTTAGCTCGGCGGGCAAGTTCAAACGGTAAGCTACTGGTCCGATGGTTTCGGTGATTTCGAAGGGACCAATGTAACGAGGGTTGAGCTTTCCTCGTTTGCCGAACCGGATGACACCTTTCCAAGGTGACACCTTTAGCATGACGCGCTCACCCTTTTTGAAGGCCAAAGGTTTGCGTCGGTTGTCGGCGTAGCTCTTTTGCCTGTCCCTGGCAGCCTTCAGACGATCTCGGATCCGGAAGATTAATTCGGTTGTTTCAAAGATTAGCTCGGGCCCAGTCAACTGACTGTCGCCAATCTCATTCCAGCAGAGTGGGGATCTGCACTTTCTCCCATAAAGTGCTTCAAAAGGGGCGGCTTGGATGCTGGTGTGATAACTGTTGTTATACGAGAATTCGGCAAGAGGGAGGTGCTCGTCCCACTTGGGTCCGAAATCTATCACACATGCTCTCAGCATATCCTCAAGTGTTTGGATCGTTCTCTCACTTTGGCCATCTGTCTGCGGATGGTAGGCAGTACTCATATCGAGTCGAGTACCCAAAGCTTTCTGTAGAGATTTCCAGAAGTGTGCGGTGAATCGACTGTCTCGGTCGGATATGATGGATTTGGGCACACCGTGGCGCGAGACGACTTCTTTTATGTAAAGCTTGGCTCGCTTATCCATCTTATCCTTCTCATTGACCGGTAAGAAGTGTGCTGACTTCGTCAATCGATCGACTATCACCCAGATAGCGTCATATCCTGATCTGGATTTAGGCAATTTTGTGATAAAGTCCATGGATATCTCTTCCCATTTCCATTCAGGGATTACTGGTTGAGTCAACAATCCAGAGGGCTTCTGGTATTCGGCTTTGACCTTTGAACATGTTAGGCACTTGCCGACATAGGTGGCTATCTCGGCTTTCATGTTAGGCCACCAGAATTGTTTCTTCAGACCGTGATACATCTTGTCTGATCCGGGATGAATGGAATATCTTGATTTGTGGGCTTCATCGAAAATCAATTGTCTTAACCCTCCATAGACAGGTACCCATGACCTATCCATGAAGACCTTGGTTCCATCAGGTTTCTCTTCCAGTTGTTTCTCCATTCCACGTAAACCTTCTTCAGTTAGGTTTTCCGGTTTAAGGGCTTCAACTTGTGCGTTGCGCACTTGGGAATTAAGGTTTGAGTGGATGGTCATGCCTAATGCTCGGACGCGGCGAGGTTTGGCATGCTCTTTCCTGCTTAAGGCATCGGCTACAACGTTAGCCTTGCCTGGATGATAACGAATCTCGCATTCGTAGTCATTTAGCAGTTCCACCCATCGGCGTTGTCTCATATTCAATTCCTTCTGATTGAAGATATGTTGGAGGCTCTTATGATCGGTGAATATGGTACATTGGGTACCATAAAGATAGTGCCTCCAGATTTTGAGAGCAAAGACAACGGCTCCGAGTTCCAAGTCATGAGTGGTATAATTCTTCTCGTGAATTTTCAGTTGTCGTGATGCGTAAGCAATGACTTTCTCTCGTTGCATCAATACACAACCTAAACCTTGATGCGAGGCATCGCAGTAAACAACGAAGTCTTCGATTCCATCGGGTAATGATAGAATCGGGGCATCACAAAGCTTCTGCTTCAGTAACTGAAATGCTGCTTCAGTCTTGTCATCCCATATGAATTTCTTATCTTTCTGGGTCAGGGCGGTGAGTGGCTGGGCTATCTTCGAGAAGTTCTCGATAAATCGGCGGTAATAGCCAGCAAGACCTAAAAATTGTCGAATCTCGGTTGGAGTCGTTGGCGTGCTCCAATCCTTGATTGCCTCAATTTTTGTGGGATCCACGTGGATTCCTCGATCATTGATCACATGACCCAGAAAGTGAACTTCGCGAATCCAAAAGTCGCATTTGGAAAATTTCGCGTAGAGTTCTTCCTTCTTCAACAATTCCAGGATAAGTCTCAGATGTTGTTCGTGTTCTTCCTTACTACGGGAGTAGATAAGGATGTCGTCAATGAACACGATAACGAACTTATCCAGGTAGGGTTTGCATACGCGGTTCATCAGATCCATGAACACTGCAGGTGCGTTTGTCAAACCAAATGGCATTACGAGGAACTCATAATGGCCATAGCGTGTTCTGAACGCTGTCTTCGAAACGTCTTCATCTCTAACTCTGAGTTGATGGTATCCTGATCTTAGGTCGATCTTGGAGTAAAAGCTCGATCCTTGAAGTTGATCAAACAGGTCGTCGATCCTAGGAAGCGGGTAACGGTTCTTCACAGTTAGTTTGTTCAGCTCCCGGTAGTCGATGCACATCCGAAAAGTTCCATCTTTCTTCTTGACAAATAGCACGGGTGCTCCCCACGGAGAGTGGCTTGGTCGGATGAAGCCTTTATCTAGCAATTCTTGCAATTGGCTAGATAACTCCTGCATCTCAGAAGGTGCCAGACGGTACGGGGATCTGGCTACGGGGGCGGCACCTGGGGCTAAGTCAATGCGAAACTCTACTTGTCGCGTCGGCGGTAAACCTGGCAAGTCTTCGGGAAAGACTTCCGGGTATTCGCGGACAACGGGAACGTCTGCTATGTTCTTCTCCTTTGGTTTCTTCTCAGTTACGTGTGCTAAGATGGCATGACATCCTTTACGAAGGAACTTTCGTGCCTTCATGCTAGATATGAGGTTTAGTTGGGTTCCACTCTTTTCGCCTTGTACGTTAAGAGTGTTGCCATCTTCGAGTGGCATCCTAACTATTTTCTCATGGCACACGATTTCCGCACGGTTCTTAGATAACCAGTCCATGCCTATGATAACATCAAAACTCCCTAGTTCTACAGGCATCAAATCAATGCTGAAGGGATGATCGGAGAGTTCTAGTGAGCAATTGGGATAAATAATGCTAGTTTCTACTAATTCTCCGTTTGCTAATTCTACTGTGAACTTAGTGTCTAAGGTAACAGGGGTAATTTCAAGTAATTGACCAAATTCGATAGACACAAAGCTCCTATCAGCACCAGTATCGAATAAAACGGAAGCATAATGATTGTTTAGTAGAAACGTACCCGTCACCGTGTTAGGGTCACGGCGAGCATCTCCGGCATTGATTACAAAGGCTCTTCCTCTAGCCTGATTCGGATCCTGGTTTCCTGCCTTCGGGCAATCCTTCTTGTAGTGCCCGGTGGTTCCGCAACCGTAACAGGTGCGCTTCGGACAGTCTCGTGCTACGTGCCCTTTCGTCTTGCAGATGTTGCAGTAGACGTTGCCACAATCGAGTGTGTGGTGGAGATTGCACTTGTTGCACAGAGGTGCTCCACCGTTGTATCCAGTCTTTCGGACAACGTGGGTAGGGGTGGTAGCAGCAAAGACCTTCACAGTTTCAGCTTCCTTGGCGGGGGCTTTATCATCGCGATTCCTCCAGAATCCGCGTTTCCGCTTGTTATCAGGCTTCTTGTTGGTGGAGGGAGTGGTACCGGTTTCAGGGGCCTTGTTCTCAGACTTCTTCTTGTCAAGATTCACACCTTGACGGTTGGCTTGGTAAACCAGGTTGTGTGCCAGGCGCACAGCATCCTGAAAAGTCTGAGGGTTTGAGGAAAGGACATTCCCTTGGATATGGGGTGCAAGTCCCCAGATGTACCGTTCAATCTTCTTGTAGAGAGGAGTGATCATGGTCGGACAGAGATGAGCGAGCTCACGGAACCTCTTGGTATAGCCGGCAACGTCGGCTCCATTCATGGTGAGGTTCCAGAATTCAGCTTCGAGTTTCTGAAGCTCTTCTCTAGGGCAGTACTCATCGCGAAGCAGCTGTTTGAGCTCGTCCCAAGTCATGGCGTAAGCCAAATCAGTTCCCATAGCATCGGCATGGGAGTTCCACCAGGTCAGAGCGCTATCAGTCAGAGCGCAGGTGGAATACTTGACCATGTACTGCTCGGGGCAGTTGCTTATGCGGAAGACGGACTCCATTTTCTCAAACCAGCGAACTAAACCTAACAGCGCCTTCAGAACCCTTGAAATTCGAGGGTTTGCAGTTCATAAAGTCCTTGTATGAACATTCACGGGGGCCTGCAATTGTTAGATTGAAACGTTGAATACAATTTAGGAAAATTGTAATCGTGTGTTTTTCTAACATTGGTTAATTCGTACTTACCGCGCGCCCCATTGTCGTTTTGACGTTGGGCTTCCGCAGCGGCAACAGTTTCTGCTACGCGATTAGCAATCATCTCCTCGATTTCCTCGGGAGTCATAGGGGGAGGAGGTGGAGGAGGTGAAGAGTTCCTGGTGGTTCGGCGTCTCGGTGGCATGGTTTTGCTTTAAGTTACACTTGTCAACATAAAGAAAAATTTAGATAATATGTAAATGGGGTTATTGCATGCTCGAGAATAACTGCCACGACATACATCAATTGCCAAAACATTTTCACGCAACACAACCAAGAACATAAGATAGGAATGGTGAAGTGATACAACATGTCATAACGATATAACTACACAATCACAACATAACTATAACATGAACATAACATAATCATACACATCAATCATAACATACCAAAAGATTTTTCCCATAGCATAATCATCGGAATCATACATCAAGTTTGTTACCATATTACAGACAAAACATATCCAAAATAACAAGTTTGCATCGTGGGCTCGCAGTCCCAATCCTGACTAATGCTAACATGTTTCATCTATAAAACGGCTATCAAAAGATACTAGGTCTCATCTACCTAGAATGCTGGTGGGGGTGGTGGAGGTCCTGGGGGCATGAAGAAGACCGGTGGTCTCTGGGTCAAGGCCTGGAGAGCGGCGAGAAGTCGTCCGGAGACGAACTCCAAAGCAGAGACTCTCCCCTGCAACCTCTCGTGCGAGAGAAGCAGGTCAGTCGTGGCCATGCTGACCCCAGTCATGTGGGCATGGAGGGACTCCATGGCGCCGTCAGTGGCGCGCATGCGCCCGGTCAGCTCGGCCATCTGGTTCCTGAGGTGAAACACCTCAGTGGCTGCAGGTAGCTGACCGATATCAGCATTCAGCTCCCCCAGATCGGCCTCAAGGCGTCTCAAACGAGCCACCAGTAATGGGACGGTGTCAGGGATGGGCTCGTGAGTAAAAGGCGAGATACCCAGAGGCACTCGGCGGAAGGGATCAGGAAGTGAGGACTCTCCCCGATCATAACAGCTCGGGAACTCCTCGATGATCCGCCAGTGCTGGATCTGGTCGGGTATCCAGGCGAGGTGGGGTAAATCGAACACCTGGCGCCGCTTGGGCGCGGGCTCACCAGAGGTACGTCGGACCTCCCTAGTCCGAGATGGGCCAGCTGCCCGTCCCGGGGTAAATCCCCGTCTGCCGCCACCAGGCGTGGCGACAAAGGTCTTCACAGACCGATCTCGGCCTGCGAAGGGGTCGGCGGAGCTAGAGGCATCCGCAGTGGCTGCACCGCCAGCAGTGGCGGTGGGAGCAGGGTGGTCGGGGGTGTCGTCGGAGGTCCTACGCCTGATAGGACTCAAGAAACCTGCTGGTATAGGGATCGGGCGTACGACTCCCACAGTGGCGCCCTCTGTCTCGGGGCTGGAAGGGATGTAGTCCTCTGGTGATGGCGTGTACTCAACACTGGGCTCCTCCTCGGAATCGGCAACGCAAATGACCTCTTTCGAAGCCATCACTGCGAAAATATTCCAAAAGGAACTGTGTCAGTAACATCATGGTAGAGTGGTAACACATAAGTAAACATAAGTAAACATATGAGATCTTGACATGCAATTGGTAGCTTCGGAGTGGGTTATAGTCCAGGCTTGGTTTTCGTTTTGTTTTGTTTGTTTGTTTATCCTGGTTCGCTATAACCACGGCTCTGATACCAATCTGTCACACCCCGGTCAACGGTTTCGGGTGTGAGCGAGAATGGAATCATAGTCGAGGATACGTAGAACACTTCTAATAATTTAAAAACTTCATAAAACATTAATTCGTTTCATTGCAGCGGAAAGAGTAGTGGAAACATTAATGTCTTACAATTTAAAAACATAAGTCTTAAACGATTATTAAAAGCTTAAAACAGTTAGGTTGGATAGTCGGGACTATGACTCCAGGGACAGGTCCGATAGCGTTTGTAAGCTCCATTTGCATGTCTTCAGAAAGTCTTGTCAATTACCTAAGAAATCATGAATATAAAACGGGTCAACATAAAGTTGGTGAGGTTCACAGGTTTAGGACTCGATAGTTAAACAGTTGTAAAACAGTCGTAAAACAGTTTCGGTATACTTAAATATTATCAGGGTTTATTGTTGTGGTTGTATGATCTCACCTGAACCTTGATTTCAAATACTAACGGTTTACCCACCCGGCATCTCTTGCCCAGAGATGTTTAAACAGTGCAGAATAACTGACGTGTACCCCCAGACAATCCGGAGTCAGAACTGGAGCTACCAGTTAGGGTAGGGTTGTCAACCCAAATAGATCTACTCACTAGCTATCGTTTCGTACAGAACTAATTGAAATCAATTAATGATGGGATTTTCGGTTGTACAAACGTTTATAACGATAATGTACCAAGTTGGGCAATCAGTAAGAGAACAAGTAGTCATACGGCTAACAAGTAAACCATAATATTAAGTAAAAAGCATTTAATCAGTTTTTCATGATTTCTCCCCCAAGTATAAAACAGTTAAAAGGAAAAGGGGCCGTGAAACTCACAGTTTAGCAGATAATCGGATTTTAAGCAGCGAAGGACGGTAGCACGTAACGTCCTAAATAATTAAATAACATATGCATAAGGTCTATGATCATTTGAGTAACACAAGTCACCCAAGTGATACCGGTCAAGTCTTGACGTTTTAAGTCCGTTTGTATTATTGAAAACTCGTTACTTGTATTTATTTAATTAAATACGTTCGTGGTTGTTTATATTTATGTCCAATAAATGTAAACAAATAATCATTTTCAATAATTAAATCAAGTCCTGAACATCGAGTAAAAGAAGAAATAATAATGTTTATTATTATTTTCACAAGTTCGAATAATTATTTTAATTAAATAATTACTTATTCGATTTGTTAATCTTGCAAGTTATAATTATTTTAAATAATTACGATTAACAATTATTTGGTGAATAAAACAAGGTTTAAGTCTTTTGCAAACAATTATTTGTCAAAAATAATTATTAACGTTTGTTTTATTTATAAAACATAAACCTTTAGGAAAAACATTTAAAGTCTTTAACATTTAATCATTTCCAAAGATTAATTAATATTTCAAGTTCATGAAATATCAATAGAAAACGTTGATAAGAATATTTATGACGACGCTTGGATTTATAACATTAGTTTATAAAACTTGACTTTTATTTAAAATCTCCAACGAACGTTGGTTCATTTTTAGATACTTTGTTTTTATCAAAGTAGCATTAAAAGTCCTTGTAGGTATTTTTTTTAAACCAATGGTTTGTCTTGGTTTATTTTTATAAAAATCCTTTATGAAAACATTTATTTTCAAATGAAATCTTTTTATAAAAATGTCCATTTCTAGCAAGTTTCAAGAAAGGTTAAAACTTGTAATAAATCCAAGTATTTATGTCAAATTAATCATTTGACATAAATATCATTCTTATCAAATCTAGCATTTATTTTTATTCTTTTCGTCCAATCATTTAATCATTAGTAACACATTAAATATGTTACCTGACTTATTTTAAGAAGTATATTCTTTTTGTTTTAGTCATAGGTTACATATGTAACTTTTATTTAAATAAGTCCATGATTCTTAGCTTATATATTGGTTTATTATCATTTCATGTAATAAGTTAACATAATATGACATGGATAAACAAATAATCAACCAACATATATGTGTTGGGACCAAATATATATTTAAATGCAATCACTAACACATTTGTGTTAGGACAAGAAAATAAATACAATCACTAACACATTTGTGTTAGGACAAGGAAATGTAAATAACAATCACTAACACATTTGTGTTAGGACAAAGGAATATAAACATGTAAAGATTGTTAGTTAACATTTTATATGAAGAGGCTTGGAGGTTTGTTTTAAAACAACTAACTTATGAAACTAAGGTTTCATAAACAAGATCTTGGTGCACACTTGTTACTTTCCAAGGATTTCACAAATGTGTTTCACCACACTTCATGGCTAACTTTAAGCCTCAAAGGCACCAAGAATAAGTGTTTGATCTTTGAAAGAAAGGGGGTTAAAGAAGAGAGTTTTTGTTAGTTGTTTAACAAACACAAGCATTCTTTGATTATTTGGTTTAGTTTTGATGGTTTGTTGTCAAGACTTGAGAGGTTTTAAAGGGTGAATATATGATAAAAGAGTGAGTTAAAAGACTCACAAAAGATGAAGGGAAAATTTGATGGTGGTTGGCGGCGGTTCCGGCGGCGGAGTAGCGGCGGCCGGCGGTGGCGGAGGGCGGTCCGGCGGCGGCGGTGTGGTGGCTCTCGGCCGAACAAAGGGAGAAGAGGGGAGAGATGGTTGTGTTTGAGTGTTGAGGGACAAGGGAACAAGTAGGGGGTTTACCTCCTTTTTATAACAAAGTTAATCATCATTAACCATTGGTTAATGATGTGTTGTCAACACCTCAAGATCTCTAGCAATTCTCAAGAGTTGGTGATTTATTTTTATAGTTTTTATAAAAGTTTTGATCCTTTTATAAAATATAAATGGTTTAAGAGTTTATAAAAATAATAACTTTATAAAATATGGCCCAATTATAATTAATCAAATTGAAAGATGGTTTTTATTTTTATAAACATGGTTAACCCAAATTTTATAAAAAATATTAGTGGTTTTAAAAAAAATTTGGTTAAGTTTTATAAAACATGTGGGCTTCAAAACAAATAATTAAATTTGTTTGAGATTGGGCCTAAGCCCAATCGGCTTTTATTTGAAAGAATGGGCCGAAGCCCATTCGTTTTTTAGTGGGGACTGGGCCAAAGCCCAGTTGGGGTTTGCGAGGCGGATTGGGCCGAAGCCCAATCGGGTTTGGGTCGGGCCGGTTCTCGGTCCTGGGCCGGTTTGTGGGTGCGGGCCGCGGAGAAGAGAAAGGAGAGGGATTTGGGCCGGTTCGGCCCAACGCGATATGGGCCGCGGGTCGGGTATCCGGGTTCGGGGTTTTGCTCGACTAGTTGATACGAACATTTGGTTAAATTTTTGGGTTAATCCGGACATTTTTGGGCTTATTGGGCTTACCGGGCCCAATTGGCTAAGCGGTTTGTAAATTGGCTAAGTCTTGACAACGTAACACTTGTTTTATGTTCGTAAAACGTTTTATCGGTTTTTAACGGTTTGATAAAATATAAAATGTCAAATTTTATATTTAATTTCTTATTATTAAAATTCCATTAATAATAATATAAAACATTCATAATTCACAGTTTTTCAACGCGAATTTCCATGTTGGTTAATCGGTTATTTATTCGTAGCTAATTATGTAATTTAAACAATTAAATCACGTATTTATCACATAATAAAAAGTCAACAAAAGTCAATGGAGAGAGAGTTGACCTGATTTTGGTCCGGTTGTCACACGGCAGCAGCCCCCCATTCTCCAAGTAAGTTTATTTTAGGGTTTTTTTTTTTCAAAATCTATAGATTTTCAACAATGGCTTCCCCTGCCCTAACTGTATGAACGTCTCTCTCGTGAATTCCCAGCTTATTTGCAAGGTTATTGTAGTCTTTATCTTCAAAATCCAATCTTTTTCCATAAACCATAGTTGGGTATCTGTTATTGGTCTACAGTTGAAGTGGGTTTACATCAATTTTTGCATACGAAAGTCTCTCTGTATGTATATGATTGTTTTATGTTCATCTTTATCAGTAATTCTTGATACCTTTTTCTTTCATGACTTGCTTCCTCTTTCTGTCAGCATACCATGATTTGGGTATATAAATTTTGATGCATTTGTGATTCTGTTCATAATTGAAATTCTATTTGAGTATATAAAAGGAGAATCTGTTAGTTGCTTGAATTTGTGCTTGTTTTCAAAGATTAACCCTCGGAAAACTTGGTTTTTGAGATTTGATGATTATACTAATCTTGTCAAAACCATTGCAGATTTGGGATGTTTTGAGCAATGAGGAAGTGATTGAGATTTATGTGTAATCTGGATTATTATGCTTTTATGAATTTGTAAGGATTTATGTGTAATTTGGATTTTTTTATGATGGTTTGTATTTTTTTTTTCTTTAATAACTATTAATTATTTAGGATTCTGAACAAACAGATATATTCCATTCAGAGATCAAACCAAACAGCACTTAACTGATTCATAATCTCTTATTCTTAACTGATTCAGAATCTCTTATTCTTAACTGATCAGGGAGCTATAATCTGAAGTCACAGGTGTGGTCTTCTTCTACAATCTGAGAACCAAAAACCTGCATCAATTAGTTGAGTGTTGTGATGAAATTATAAAGTAAAATATAAGGTTTTGTTTATAATTGTTGTCTTGAAGGTTTCAGAAGTTTATGAAGACTAAAATTTGTTTTGGTAATAGCCCTGCTCAGGTTGAAAATCTCAAACTGCCGCAATGGAGTGTTAAATAAATTATTGATTGTCAGTGAAGGTTGAAGGTAAATCTTGTGTGTAAAATGTAGTAGATGAAGTAATAACATGGAGAATTGATGATGTTCATAATGTTTATGTTTTATGGAGAGAATGTTCTTAGGAAGTTTTTTAATTGCCAAGGGGGGATTTCAGTTGTCAATTTTGGATGATTTATAAACTATTTTAAGACATGGGTATTTTTGTCATTTTAATAAATTGTATTTCATTCGTATAAGTTAACCAAACATGACAATAGAATGGTAATGATTTATTTCATTCCCTTGTTCATTCCATTCCTTTATCCATTCCATTCCCTCGTCCATTCCATTACATCATACCAAACAGACCCTTAATGCTTTAGTTTATACCGACTTAAGTTCTGAAATACCATATAAAAGCAGAAGCTTTAAATACGTAGCCCGGTCATACTTGTGCCCACCCGCCACCTCTTGTGTAGAAAAACAAACCCATGTTCAATTTCGCCTTCGGTTACCCTCTTTTTCTTCAACAAAATTCATCAGAAAAACCCTCTCAATTCCACAATCTTCAATTCTCACAAACACCCAATTCACCGCAATGTCAATAAACCTCAAATCTCCTGTTTTTGCTGGCAATCCAATAAGATCAAAAACCCCCAAATCAACCGACCCCTTTTCACCCACACCGGCATTTGAAACCCTAAAGATCTTAATTTCAGGTCAAACCCATATCCAAGAACCATCTTCAATAAGTTTCAAGATCTTACCTTTTAGAAAGGGGCGACCTTTAGCTGGATCAACCGGTGATTTGGTCACAAAATGGAATCTGGGTTGGTTGAGTTTAGCTGATTTTAAGGATGTTTTGGAAGGTTCAGAGGTTAGTTTGAGTGAGGATTTGCTGGTTTATCTGGGATATGAAATGGAGGGAGATGAAAAGAGTGTTGTGTATTGGGGAATTGATGTGAGTTTAGGGGATAGTTTGGTGGAGAAATTGGGTAGTCAACAGCTCTGTTTTGTGCAATTGACTACTTTAATGGTGGCTACTGATTGGGCTGATGAGAATGCCATGGGTGAACTTGCAATTGCTGGTCATGTAAGTTAGTTATTTGGTGTGATTTTGTGAAATCCCAATTTCATTTTTGATAGCTGGATGAATATATACATATATAACAAACATACATATATATGGAGAGAGAGAGTTGCATTCAATTCATGACCATTTTTTAAGTACAGAATCTCGCAAAAACCGTATAATAACTGTATGTAATGCGGATTAATCATACTACTTAGAGTGAGATTTTGTTGGGTATGTTTGTTTATATGCAGCGCACAATTGAGTCTTAGATGGCTTGTTTTGAATTGTAAGGATGTGCTTTTGAAAATATGGAAAAGTAATGGGTGTTTTTCTTGAACTAGAATAACAAACAAACATAAGCAGGATAATCCCACTCATAGCAAAGTTATTCGTAAGGTCTAAGGAGGGTGTGATGGGGGTGAGCCTTACCTCTAGAGCCTTATACTGTTTTTCTTGAATAAATAGTATAAGTTCCATGAAAGAAATATAGTTTGCAATGAGTGAATATGAACAATGGTGTAAAGGGGTGTTTGGATATGATGCTAAACTTATTGTTGTAGTGTTTGAACTTTGAATGTATTTTCACCGCTTGAAATACAAATAATCACACAACCAGTTTTGATGCTGTTAATTGTTTACCAAATTTTGGTTGTTTAAGAAAATAATAGTAAAATTAAGGGGTATATAAGTAAGTTTGGCATTTTGCTCTATGTTTGGTAGTAAGTTTTGATCTGGCTGGGTTAAGATGACACATAGTTTGAGCCTAAACTAGTTTAGATTGTCCTAAGAAGTGTTTTCACTTGAAATTGCTTAGTTACATAGTTACTTTCATAACGCACATCTAAATTTCATTTTACTAAACTTTTGGGATCTTTTTAGGCAAGGGCATTACTAGAATGGCATAACACGACTCGTTTTTGTGGATCTTGTGGTCAAAAGGTAATTCCTATTGAAGCTGGTAGAAGAAAGCAATGTATAAATGAATCCTGCAAAAAGAGAATATACCCGCGAGTTGATCCGGTATGTTAACTTATATACTGACATCCCATTGGTGGTTGGTTTAAAAAAAAAAATTTCCCTAGTCTTTTTACACATGGCGTATGTAAAATGACCGTCTTGCCCTTGCAACAGGCTGTAATTATGTTGGTCATAGATAAAGAGAACGATCGTGCACTTCTTAGTAAACAGTCAAGATTTGTGCCTAGAATGTGGAGTTGCCTTGCCGGTTTTCTGGAGGTATGTTTCATGTGAACTCAACTAATCTTAATTTATTTATACTACATTAAAAAGCATTTTTGCCTCTGATTTTAAGACCTCTTCAGTTCTAAAATCACACTAATCTTAATCAATACTATAACTGTTAATCAAATTACAATAAATACATTCTTCTGTTTAAATAGTGAAAAGAAGTGAAATGTTTTTGGTTTAAACCATGTAAGTTTGTTTTGGAACTAAAAGATTATTACATATCAAGAAATCTCATCGATAAACAATGTAAACAAAAACAAAGATGCCTAGCAAAAATCTCAATAAAAGTATTATCTATCCTATGGGATGAATAGGCTGCTCCGAGAAAGACCCCGGGCTAAGGTAAACCGCCTTTTCTTTTTCTTTTTAAAGGAAAATACAGACAAAAATATAAAAAATGTTGTTCACATGATTTATCCCGGTGTGTTTTTCTAATTTTCTTTACCTTCTTTTAGCCCGGTGAAAGCTTGGAAGAGGCGGTGAGGAGAGAAACATGGGAAGAGACCGGCATTGAAGTTGGTGAAGTCGTTTATCATAGTTCTCAGCCATGGCCAGGTAAGGCTATCATATTTATTTGATGTTTCTCATTTAGAATTTATCTCACTTTAAAAAAAACTATGATGTTTCTTATTTAGAATTTGTCTCACTTTAAAACAAACTATCTTTTGCCCATTTCTATTTTAGCCCTCGAAAATTTCTAAAAACCACAAACAAGGGATCATACTCTATTCTGGTTGTGAGAAAAACTGAAATAAAATGCAGTGTCTTAATTGTGCCTAAAACGTTTTGAACACTAATATTATTCTTGGTGAATAAATAAGTTTTTTTTTTTCTTTTTGGAATAACATTGTCAGGAGTTTATTTGCAGTTGGAAGTAGTAGCATGCCATGCCAACTAATGGTAGGATTTTTAGCATATGCTTCATCAACTGAAATCACTGTGGACAAAAAAGAGTTAGAAGGTGATATTTTCATCTAGAATCCCTTTATTTCATGAAACTTGAGAGCCTTTTTTGGTGTTAAACATGTGGTATATATGTTGTTGTGAAAGATATATATGTTGTGAATTCAATATCTCCGGAGACGAATGGATTAGTTTTTAAATACTGATATTGGACAAACCTAACTCTTCAAGGCGAAGTAATTTTACTTATTTACCCTTTTTAACCTAATCTGCAATTCCGCATAATCATTTTATGATCTCTTGTGTTCTTAATTTGCATAGATGCTAAGTGGCACAGTAGAGAAGAAGTGAAGAGAGCGTTGGCTTTGACCGAATATGAAAAAGCACAAAAAACAGCTGCATCAAAAGTTGACCAAATCTGCAAAGGAGTGGAAAAAGGTCAAAATCTTGCTGCAGATTTCAATGTTGAAAGTGGGGAGCTTGTGCCCATGTTTGTTCCTGGGCCTTTTGCAATTGCTCATCATCTTATATCATCATGGGCTCATCAGGTCAGTTTTGAGTTTCTAATGACTTGTGTTTTAGAAAGATTAGGCATGAAAATTTGTTCGGGTTGGGTAATGGGTTAAAGCGGGCTCTGGTTTTAATTTGTAAAGTATAACGTGTAATGTTCAGTAGAGTCAAAACACATTGGGTCATGTTGGACTAACTACGGATGTAAATGAGACAAGCTGAAGCTCGGCTAACCTTGAGCTTGGTTCTTGACTTGTTTTGAGCACTATATCCAAAGTCGAGCTCGGCTTGTGAATAGTTTTTCAAACTTGAACTTGGCTCATCTATTATTTAATGGTTTTATTTATATACATATATAATCTTTTTGTAATATTTATAGTTATAATTTCATATATAGCGTATAGCGAAACATACTTAGTATAATTCTCACTCATAGCAGAGCCAAGGGTCTAGGGGGTGTAATGCGGCGAGCCTTACCTCTATCCTAGATGTAGAGAAGCTACTCCCGCTAAGGCCTTTGGCTTAGATGATTTAGCTAGAGTAGAGTATAAAATACAACAATAGTTTTTTTATAATTTGTATATATATACTAGGGGGCGGTTCCGGTGCGGACATACATTTTGCCTACGAACAGTGCGGACAGGCATAAAAACCCGTTTTTTTGTCCCACGATGTAGTTTTAGTGCTGGTATATTATCAGAAATGGTGCTAGGTAGATGCATACATGTACCAGTGCGGTTTCTTGATCCTATCCTTGATGTTTTCTTAAGTTATAAATATACCAACACAGAAAAATATACCAGCACAGCATAAAATTATACCAGCACAAAATTTTTTGTGCATGAGCTAGCACCACTTTTGATCATACACTAGCGCCATTTCTGATCATATATACGTACTAGCACACATTCCTGATCATATACCAGCATTAAACTACATCGTATGACCGAGAAAATGTATTTTTATGCGTGTTCGCACCGATCTTAGGCAAAATGCATGTTTGCATTTCAACCTCCATCTAACATACTATATGTTATTTAGATACTTTATCACAATTATGTATATAATAATATTTATTAGGAAAATTGGCTGATATTAATTCTAGTTATCCCATATTGGCCGATAATAATTCCAGTTTTGGTTTTTCCCCACAATAATCCCAATTATTAAACCATTGGCCTATATTAAACCGTTGTTAACCGTACATTAACTCAGTTAATGTCAGGGACTGTTTCGTAATTTCTTAAAATTAAGGGTCCGATTTAGTAAATTTATTTAAAACTTGATGCCACCTCATGGTGGAGGAATCTCCCGGCAAGAAGCTCGTCGCGGGTAACAATGGCAACCACTTCCGCCACCGCTGCCACCTCATTGCAACAAGCTCCGATCATGTTCCCTCGTTGCAACAAGCTCCAATCACGTTCCAAACCCGCACTCCATCAAACCAGTTAAATTCTCGTTTTCCGGCGGTTTATGGCTCCTAAACCTATCAATCAAACTCACCGGTAAATCAGGGCGCAGCAGCCGCATCAAGTTACGCGAAAGCATTAGCGAAGGTAGCCGTTGCAAACGGAACGCTATATCGAACCGTCCAAGTGATACGAAATGATAGATTGAGCTCACGATCTTGCGATGGATGAACTCTGATTAATGATCAAAGATCAAATAAAGAAGAATTGATCTTCAGATTGAGTTAATCTAGTAGAAAGAAGAACTAGAGAACTGAGAGATAAGAAATTTCTATTATTCATCGCATACCTAGTTCATCACCAGTCGTTAGCCTTATACATAGCTACAAATCAACTATTACAAATTGACATAATTGGCCCCTCTATTTTACTAACTATGACTAACGAAGTCACAACTTTTTAACATAATTTCTAACTATCTATAACTTCGTATCACCAAGATCTCGATATGATCGAATCGCAATTTCAAACGAATCGACAAAAGAGTACTTGCGGAGAGAGCTCCTTTAAACTAACGTACATATTTTCTCATTTAAAGGTTTTTTTTTTTAATTTATTTCTCCTTTTTGATAATTTTTATCTTTTGTTTAAGATTAAATTAAACATATGTGTGGAGTTTGTGATCCAAGTTTAATCAGTTATAATCAAAGTTTAATTTCCCTTTCTTTCTGATATTAGGACAGGATTGATCGATTGATTGGCCTATGATTGGCCTATCAGGCGGAATTGAATTAGATTTGAATATTTGATAGATGGGGTATATCATTGTGATATCGTTATAGCCGATCGTGAAGCTGGAGGAACAATTACTTGTCACAAATCGCGAAACAGGTGTAGAAACTCATCGGAGCTGAGAACCGTGATTACAAAAATCAACTCAATCCCTCAATTTTAAAAAACAATCCCTCACACTAACTGGGTTAGTGTATAGTTAACGACGGTTCAATATAGGCCAATGGTTTAATAATTGAGATTATTGTGGGGAAAAAACAAAACTGGGATTATTATCGGCCAGTGTGGAATAACTGAGATTAATATGGGCTAATTTTCTTATTTATTATGTAATGTATATAATTATATTAAATATAAAGTATTATACTTATACAAATGATAGGTTTGTTTATGCTCATGAGTCTAGTGAAACTCGATATATGAAGCTCAGGTCTTTTCTAGGTCTTTTCTGTTAATTAACTGAGCTTCAATTTAGGTCGAGCTCAAGCTCGTTTAATCTCTACTCAATTCGAGCTTTTGGTGAGTCGAACTCGAGTAGTTAACGAGCGTCTTGGCTTATTTATGCCCCTAGGGTCAGTCACAATCACTCATTTCTGTTTTTTGTTAAATCTATATAAAAGGTAATGTCTAAAGAAAATGTATTAGTAGAATATAAACACTTTTGGATGGCTTTCTGTATTAGTAGAATAATAATCTCTCTCTTTTTTTTTCTCAGGTTTAATCAACTTGAGGTTTCCTTGACGCGGATCGCTGTTCTATTGAAGTACCATTTGGTCTTTATGATACTGAAATCGAGTTCATAAAGTTATGCTAGATCTAAGATGGTTTGAACCTGTAAATTGTATATGAAAAAACTTTTACATCTAATAATTGTTGTTCATTTACACCTTCAAAGCAACTTTATTTTAGTTTTTTTTATATATATATTTTGTGTATAATGCCCAACTAAGGAATAAAATATGTGTGTGCTATAATACATGTTTGACATCAATGAACAAAACTAAAACCCTATCTAATGGTTTTGCTGCACAAGTATTGATTACCATTAAATTTGGAGGTTATGATTGTTGTCATATCATGAGTTTTACGCAACTGAAATTGTAACTTGACTGGTTATATTGAGATTGAAAAATGTCATTAGGCATGAATTTGGGTTATGATTTACACAGTTTAAGGTCTAAAAACTTTAACTATTATTTGAGCGAGTTTTATCATTTACAAACACTTGGAAATGTGGTATATGAATGTGCCAGTTTGTTGTGGGATAATTTGTGTTGAAACTACAAGTTTAAGAGATGAGGAGTACGAGATTTTAAATCATAAGCGCTCTAGACATAAAGTAGACTTCTAATAGAATTTTTAGAATATAGTGTCCTTCGTAAAGGGTTTCTCTATAATGTCCGTGAATAGGTGCTCCTGGAGTAGCCAAATAAGGCTTAGCTGATCGTATTACCACAAAGTCAACTTGAATAATTAAAACTTGACCTGATTTAAAATGCGATTTTTTTTTTTTTTTGCTATACATTTTTTGCTATACAATGAATAATGGATTGGGCTTGATGACAATCATACCTTACTTTGGTTTTCTGTAGCCTAACTACCTAACCGTCACCTCAACATCAATATGGCCACCACCGTCCTCGACACCGCCATAACAACAACTGCCACCGACACCACAGTCGCCGCCACCTCCACCATCAACACCATCCCCTTCGTCTCCGCCCCCACCGTTGCCACATTCACCACTAGGACGCCACCGCCACCTTTTAATCTCAGAGTGGTAACGAACTACATATTTACCATCTTTTATACTCACATAAGAGGATGTCCTTGTAATTTCACAACACATATCCTTTTGGTCGATTAGTTTGCTAAAAGAAGTGGGGGCAAGTCAAGTATCTCTGTGTGCATATACTAACTCATGATTTTGGAGGAAGTTCGAAGAATATCCGAGTACTTTGAGCTCGGATAGATAGGTTTTGGGGGAAGTTTCGTTGGTGAATCAAACCCGGAGAAGGGATTTAATTCGTGTTTTGACTTGTTTGAGCAACTATAAGTGTTTGAGAGAACCATCAAACCAATGCACGAATGTGTATTTATATTTTGTTCATAGTTCAACATATAAGTGGACATCCAAATCGGTACCAACCTGACCCAATTCCCAAATTGGTTTCACTAGAACCGGCTTCCAATCTAACTCAACATGTGGTTTGAGAGCAGTTTCAAACTCTCATGTTGAAACCGGTTTCAACTAGATTTAACCCGAACGAATCGAATCATTTTCCCTGTAAAATCAGTTTCAACCTGAAATTGGTTCTTAGAAAAACTTAATTTAACTTTTGTTGACCTTACCTAAACTGATTTGGGCCAAAATAAGATTTGGAGAGCTCCACGGCTCTAGCCTCTAGGTCAATGGATGGTTGAAGTCTTTGAATAACCAAGTAAAGAGGGTAATGATTATAAGGCATTGGCTTAAGTTGACTTGTATGCACTAACTGAAATATATTGTTTGTTTGAATTACACTTGACAATTGGTTGGTTTAGGTAATATTCGTTTCCTAAAGAATTGATTTGTCTAAGTTATAGAATTAGTAAAAAAAAAAAGAATTACACTCTTATAAAGCTTGCATCAATTAGATCCAAACTCCAAATGAATCACACCACCAACCATCACTTTTTTGCCACCGTCACAACACCACCTAACGGTCGTTACCAATCACCACTGTCTCTATTACTGTCACAACCACCATGTTTGTTGCCTCCGTGGTCATCACCTCCGCGTCTTTCTACCTAAAATGACCGCGAGCTCATTTTGGTTGGGATCCGAAGTGACCCAAAACAAACTGATACTTTTAACAATCTGTTTTGACCAAACCCAAATTTGATCCGAACAGATGACCTGACCCGCTAGTTTTGCTCGACTTAGTTTAATAACTATCAGCCTACTAGATTTGTTCAACAATTTAAACTATAACAAAAATGAGGGCAAACAGCTTTATTATTATGAATTTATGATCATGTATGTTTCTTTTTTTCTAGGGCTATGAAATATGTATTTACTAGACAGCTGAAATGAAATTTAAACATAAACATGTTTAAGAACTAGGCATGTACCAATGCAGCAACTTCAGTCTTTTGCATCTGCAATTCCTCCTGGTGTTATCTGAAATATGTGACCATTTTTGTCAAGAAAATAAAGATGGGATCACAATTGGCAAATTGAGCAGGTTGGCAACGAGTTACTAAGGGTTTGAATTTATGTCAGGTTACGAACCAAACATTGAATTCGCAGGTTTGGATTTAGTCAAAAGAGGTCCATACACATTTAGCTAAACGGGTTGTTTTGGTTTGCGTTTGACCCATTTAAAACATAACATAAACCTAACATAGAATCTGAGTGCTTAGGTTTAGTCTGAAGAGATTTGGATCTGTTTCGGGTCGAACCCACAAACACGTTTAGTTGAAAGGGTAGTGCTGGTTTACGCAATTGACCCGTTTTAACACATTTATTTTTTAATACTTTTATTAAAAATCTGTTTTATGTCAATTTAAACCGATTGGGCATTTTAAATTGAAATTTAGAAGACAAAAAGGAAATGGTCATGAGTTTTATAGTTCAAACAAACATGTTTTATATACATTTATATTTCTTGTCGTAAATTTTTAGTTTTAGAGTATTAATATGAAAAAATTCGAGGTTGAACGGGTTGTGTTGTTAGAGTTCGTGTGTCTGACACGGTTTCTGATTAGTGCTGGGTCAACCCTTGAACACGATTCATTTCACACCCCTACTCATATCATTAGGCCGTGTCAAGGTTGGGTTGACCCAAACACTTATGTTCACCGACAGACTTTCGACAGTTATAACCTGATTCTTTTTTAACCAAAATATAACCAAATTGGTAGCATGTAAGGTAAAACGGTTTGTAAGGATATAGCTTCAGATTCTGGGAGATTTGGGGCATCAAAGACCTTGCAGACACGCTGTTCACCTTTACCCTTCCTAAACATTAATCTCACAGTGGCTGCATGAGCAAGAACATGACCTCCTGCTGGTTTCTTTGGATCTGATATGAACACCCCACCACCTGGATCAGCTATCACTGCAACAAACATTCAGAAATAGATCGTGTAAGATATTCATAGTTAATCAAACAAAGTATAATGTTTGGTGTTGGTGAAGTAGAACCTTGGTTTGTCATATACACTGACACATTGAATTCTTCAGCGATCTTGGTCAAACGAGAGAGCATCTGAGCCAGCTTTTGCTGCAAATGATGATGAATTTAGGGATGGAAATGGGTCGGGTATCAGGTAGGTTTTGGTAATACCAGTCCCATACCCAGTTATAAAACAATGTCTCGTACCCTTTACTCAATACCCATCGCATATGCGGTATTGTGTATATTCAGTTATGATCTTATGTGGTTAAAACTTACCTGTTAGGTTGCCCATCACACAAAGATCCTAAATTCACCTCAACAACCAACTTCAAATATTAAATACTTGACTTAGGCGCTACTCATTATATAATTTAATAATTGCCAAGTTTCTAACAACTTCAAACAACTATTAATTAATTTTTTAAATTATATAATATGTTAACATATTTAGGTAATTAGGTGGATATCACCTGACCTTAAACATGTCCGATACCCGTGAAAATTTTTAGAACCCGTCCTGAATGTTTCAGGTTTTGGGCTTCCCTAATGATGATGATGACAATGACGAATGCCATATGCACGGTCGATGTCACTTTTTAACATAAATATAGAAGGACATACAAAATCAAAACTTACCTGACGCTCTGCAAGTTCTCCTCTTCCAGTGAAGTCCACTCGAAACAGTGCAATGACAGAATCAACAATCTGGGAAATAATTGGAATCAGAATGTAAATTGATACTCAGAAGGAATGTATCAGGTTTGAGTTATTATTTGGGTCAAGAAAGACACACTAGTAGTCTAAAAGGTTCTTCAGACATCTTTGCTGCCAACCCAAGGAGCAGATTGTATTGATGTTCATATGTATACGCGCGTGCATATATTATCTTCAGTACATGTGAGGGAAGATGCAATCAGTTAATATACAAAAGAGCGATGTAGTTTAAGAAAGAAGGTATTGTTTAAGAAAGAAGCGTTATTACATTATCGAGAACAGCTCCAGCATCCATACCAAACCTTTCAGCAATGGGTACAATACGATCAGGTCGGCTGCAAGCACAATTCGTTAAGGAATAACTATCATGAAATTAACAAAGGTAATAAAGAAGCCAAAGGATACAAAGTTCCCTCAGTATCTATATAAGCAACTTTCCCATTTCCTCCTTTCATGCTAGTAGGGAGCTGCATGAAAAAAGTAAGGATTTAAACATTTGGTCAAAATTAGGGAAAAAGCAAGTCTTGTTATCACTACATGTAGGGATGTAAACGAGAACGTTCAATGAACCCTTTGGTTCAATGAACCCTTTGAGAACCGTTTGGTGTGAAGTTCTTTATGTTCATTTATTTGATAAACGTAACGTAAAGAAAAGCTTTATGTTCCTTCATTGAGGTTAATCTGGTTTGTTTACATGTTTATTCAAGGAGGCTGAGTCCAACCCATCTTAAAACCATTGGCCAGTCCAGCCTGGCAGCCTATAATTGTTGTTTATTTTTAAAATGCTGGATATTGTTGAATAGTGGTATTTAGACTTTGATATTGTTGTTTACTTTTAGTTGTGTTCGTTTATGCTCGTTTTGAATATAATGAATGAACATATATGATCACCAACACATTCCTCTTCCTAATTAACAAAAACAAACAAGAAAATCTGTTTGTTTAAGTGTTCGTGTTAGTCAGTTTGTTCGGTTTTAGTTAAATGAACAAACACGAACAAGCACCTATCCATGTTCAGTTACTTTTTTACGAGCCTAATGGAATAATGACGAGAGAGGGAACCTGTGTTGTAACACAGAGAGTATGAGCCAGCTGCGTCTTTCCAGACCTGAATAGTAGTAACATTAATGAAGAGATTATAAGACACAGATCATAAAGATTCATACATAATGCCATAATCCAGTAAATGATATGTTTGTTCTCACCTAAACTCGCCAAAAGCTTCTGTAATTTGCAAAGTTTCAATCCCACCTTACCAAATTCACAAGCAATCAGTTAATCCTTTACAGTTCTAATTGTTGTGTGAAAGATATCATTGTATGAACTTAGTTTATATCAAGTGTTCACCTCCTAAGAGTTCATCAAGTGCCTGACTTCCAGTAGTGATGCGGACAACAGCCTTTCTCTGTTTAACATAGGATAACAGAATATCATTTCATTTCTGAACTAAACTAAGATATCTGGTTAACAGTTAACACAAATCATTCGAATCATTCAGAAAATAGAAGTTAAACAAAAGAGCAGTTTACTCTGAGTAGACAATCACTTCCAGTGATGTAGCCATAGTTCTGAGTCAGAAAACAAGAAACCAAAACCCTTATATGCTATATATAAGATAAGATCAACAAGCAATTTGTAATTATCAACAGTCCACTAACCACTAGTTTCTCAGCAGCTTCACAAATTTTATCAACTTTAGCCTCAGACAGACCTTTTATACCAGTCAAACTCTGTAACATAAATCAAATTTAACCAGATGTTACCAGACACTCAATAGTAATCCAAAAAAGTGAAGGTCCTGATCACCTTCTTCGTGTGCATCATCAGGCCATTGCATGTATATATTCCTGCATCTTGCAGCTTCTTCACATCTCCAGCATTTATTCCATGAGAAGTCACTGGATGAAGATACACATGAAATTAGGTCACACTTCACACAGAAAATTTAGCTTAATTCTAGCTCCTAATCATGAAGGAATGGAAGGTAATAAAATCATCCAGTTCAAACATGTATAGAGACTTAAATGTTCTAAACATTTCCAGCACCTTGCATCATTTACACACACACGCACACACAGATATCAATTTACTAGCAAATCGAAGTACTACAAATTCGATTCCATAACTTTGAACATAAACACGATATTAGGTCATACTTCACACAGAACATTTAGCCTAATTCTAGATCTTAATCATGAAGGAATGGAAGGTAATCAAATTATCCAGTTCAAACATGCATAGAAACTTAAATGTTCTAAACATTTCCATAACCTTCCTTGCATCATTTACACACACACGCACACACAGATATTAGTTTGCTAGCAAATCGAAGTACTACAAGTTCGATTCCATAATTTGAACATAACTAAAACGATTTTGAGTTTGAATAGAGCAATTCGCATCGTAATTAGAATAACGAGTTACTTCAGGCAGCAAACAGCAAAATATGATTCACGAAAACGAAGAGAATTTCAGATAACCGAGGTAGAGAATACGAGATAATCTATACGAATGTACTTACGCTTATCAATCGCTTCAAACAGCTCTTCATCTTCATCGATTTCTTCACGTTCCACGAGCTGCAATTGGTTCTGTTCTTCGGATCTGTAAACAAAAGCGTAAGCAAAAACTTCAGATCATCATTTACAATGCAGCATGGATAACGTTCTTCCAGATTCCGTCACTTGAATCAACTTGGAGAACAGGAGACTCACTTGAATGATAGCATTTTCGAATTGAGATGCAAACTGAGACTGAGAGAGTGCGTGATCGAGAGATAGAGAGGGATGCTCAGTTTTAGTTTGAAATTCTGAAAGGGAAATATATAAATAGCCCATTTAAGAGGGTTGTTTGAAGGGGAAAGAAACCGCTCGGAACTACTTTTAATTGTAAGATGTAAAATAAATAAATAAAAAATTATAGTGCTCATTAATTTTAAGTGATTAATTTAACTTACTATTCATTTGAGCCCAGGTCTTATATCATATATCATGTTTAGGGTTTCTCATCGCCGTTAGAGCTACGGTATTGCTATCTATCGCTGCCTAGTGGGTTAGCGATCTCAGGGAAGGGTATTGTTAGGGCTCGTCCCATCCTCTTCTCTGATTGCATCCTCCGCTAGGGGTTTGAGTGTGGTGATACAAGTAGTTTGCTAACGGTGCTCTGAGTTGGCTTCTCAAGGCGCAGTCTTCTCAAGGTGAGTAGGAAGAGTATGGGAGAGGAGGTGGATCATCGGGTGGTTGAGACTAATGGAGATTGGAAGGTGGTTGGGGAGAAAAGGAAGAGTCAGAGTAAGAGGATGGTGGGGGGCTCTCCGGATGACGGGGGGCTGGTGTCGTTTTATGTTTCGAATCTTCCGGATGCGTGTAGGAGGGAATGGTTGGCTGAGGCGGCAGCGGAAGTGGGGGGGAGTGTGGGTAAGCTGGAGGATTCATTTGTGTCCAGGAGGAAGAACAAAGCGGGCAAGGTGTTCGGGTTTGTGAAGTTTAGTAATGTGAATGATAAATGGGTTTTGGAACGTAAGCTAAGGGGTATGACGGTGGGGGTAATGAAGACTCGGGTGAATTTGCAAAAATTTGATCGGGGAGGAAAACCGGTGAGTTTGGGGGAGGTCCCTGCTTCGGGGGCTAAGGAGAAGAAGGTTACGAGGAGTTTGTCTCATGGGTCTCATCTTGAGGGGGCGAGATTATCAAAATCATATGCGGAAATGGTGGGCGGGAAATCTTCGGAGCAGGTGAGGCAAAGTGGGGTGTTGGATTTGGGTAAGAGGAGATTCCAAGCGGAGAACGAATGGTTGGGATGCTCATTACTGGGAAAAGCATCTGATCTTTTCCATCTATGTAACTTGGATAAATTTCTGGCTAAAATAAAGTTGACGGGGGTTCAGGTGCGCTACCTGGGGGGTTTTCGGGTGTTATTGACATGTGTTAACACTAGTAGAGCGGAGGAGTTATTGGAGATGGAGGAGCTGTGGAAGGTTTGGTTCTCGGAGCTGAGAATATGGAGGGGGCAGTCTTTTGCTTTCCAACGTATTGCTTGGATCTACATCCAAGGTATTCCCCCGCAACTTTGGGACGGAGAGGTTTTTAACCTTATCGGAAACAGGTTAGGGGAGGTGGTTCACAAATCCGATGCTGACCTGAAAGACTGCAATATGGCAAAAAACTGTATCGTGATTATGGTGGAAGGATTGCAAAAACTTGAAGGGGTGATGAAGGTGTTGTGGAATGATCAGGTTTTTTATGTTCGGATCATTGAAATGCATGAGGATTGGGAGCCTGATTTTGTGGATGTTTTGAAGGCGGGAATGGTTTCGTCTAAACCGACGGTGTCATCGGAAGTGCATGGTCCGGGGGGGTTGGGTAGTCCGGCGAATTCGACGTCCGGGAAGGTAGATGGAAGGTCGGGCGGAGGGCCAAGTGGGGAGGAGTTGGTTTCAAGAAGTCCTAATGATGGTGTTAGCGGCGGGGTTCTTTTTCGAGATGAGGAGAATCCAGAAAAAACATGCTTGTCAGAGAATGTGGACGTGCATGGGGTTTCGGTGGATTTGGAATGTGGGCCTGGTGTGGGTTCTGAGGTTAATGGGCCTGGAGTTGGGGCTGGTGGGGGTCTTCCCCAGGGGTCGTGTGGGCCGGTGGCCTTTGGTGAAGAATTGGGTAATAAAATTGGGCCGGACAAGATTAATTTCTCTCCGCCTAAGATCCAGAAGGTTTCTTATTATAGACAGATGGAGTCTGAGGAGTTGGTGGGGGCAATCAATCCTTCTTTGTTGGTGGTGACTCCAGTGAATGATGGGAGGCAGAGGGAGAAGCCGGGAGTTAGAGCGGAGGCGAAAGTGGTGGGGGGGGGGGGATGATGGGGGCTCAAAGGAACGCTCGAGTTCGGAGATTCGTGAGGATAAACAGAGGCTGGTAGATCTGGAATTGGCGAATGAGGTGATTCGTTCGATGGAAGCGGCGGCTATGGTGGGGGTTAGAATTATCGAATGTGAGGAGAGGGTAAAGAATCTTATCTTGGAGGATGGTGTGATGGAAGAACTTTAATGGATTGTGTGTCTTTAAATGTGTGTGGCCTGGGGGATCCAGTCAAGTCCGATTGGGTTAAAAAGCTGAAGATGGATAATAGGGCTTCGGTCATTATGCTTCAGGAAACTCATTGGGTGGAAGGGAGTGATGTGTTGGTGGACCGTTTGTGGGGTAATCAGGCGAGGGATTGGGATTGGGTTCCGGCGGAGGGCCGTTCTGGTGGGATATTGTCGATTTGGGATCCCGGGAAATTCGTGGTGGAAAGAGTCGTGAAGAATGGGAGTTTTCTCCTGCTTTCGGGTATGTGCCTAGTTTCTCAATCTAAATGTAATTTAGTTAATGTTTATGCTCCTCAGAACTCGGCAAAGAAAGAGGGAGCTTTGGGGTGTTTTAGAATTTTGGGTTCATCATTTGGAGGGGTGGTGGATGGTGGGTGGCGATTTTAATGTTGTTAGAAGCAAGGAGGAAAGGGTAAGATCGAGGTTTATCCCGGGTAATGCTGCTGATTTTAACGAGTTCATTTTGAGATCGGGGCTTTTGGAGATTCCGATGGGGGGTCTGGTTTCACGTATTCGTATGGGAAAGGAGTTAACTTTAGTAAACTGGATAGATTTCTGGTTTGTGGGGATTTTGTGAGATGTTGGCCGGATGTGTCGGGTAGAGTGTTAGATCGTGGATGGTCTGATCACTCTCCGATTTTACTTAAGTTTTCCTGTGCGGACTATGGCCCGGTTCCTTTTCGTTTCTTCTCTTGTTGGTTGAAGAGGGAGGGTTTTTCCGATGTTATGAACCGGGCGATGGATTCGTTTATTTTTAATGGGAGGCCAGAAGACAGGATTAAAGAGAAACTTAAATGGTTTAAAAAGGTGATAAAGGAGTGGAATTGGGAAATGAAGGAGGCTGATCGAAGAAAAGAAAGGGAGCTGAAGGAGATTTGTGCTAATTTTTCAAAGTGGGCTGAAGATAGAATGTTGGATGATAGAGAAATGGAGGATTGGTCAAAAACTAAATATGGGCTCTTGTTGATTGAAAATAGGAAGTTAGATGAGTTGAAACAGAAGGCGAATGAACGTTGGGCTAAACTGGGAGATGAGAACTCTAGCTTTTTTCATAGAGTTGTTAAATCTAAACAGATTGCTTCGAGAATTAATGGGTTGTGGGTGGAGGGGGAGTGGATTTCTGATCCGGAGAAGGTTAAAATGGAGGTTTGGGGGTTTTTTAAACATCTGTTTAGGCCACAAGAGTCTAGTTGGGTTCCGATGTGCATTCCTGATGTTAAGAAAATTTCAGATTCTGAGGGTATGATGCTCACGGCTCCGTTCACTAAAGAGGAAATCAAAAGAGCAGTTTGGGAGTGTGGGGGAAATAAATCGCCAGGGCCCGACGGTTTTAATATGGAGTTCGTGAAAAATCAATGGGATGTGCTGGAGGAAGATTTTGTTGATATTGTTTGAATGTTTTTATAAGGATGGGAGGATTGGGAAAGGTTGTGGCTCTAGTTTCTTCCATTTGATCCCGAAAAGCAAAAATCCTACGTCGTTGTCGGACTATCGGCCTATTTGTTTGATGGGTTGTATTGCTAAAATTGTTTCTAAAGTCTTGGCATTAAGACTGAAATCGGTTCTTGATTCTGTGGTGTCTGAGTGTCAAATGGCTTTTGTTGAGAATAGGAACATATTGGAGGGCCCTTTAATTATTAATGAGGTGTTATCATGGCTGAAAAAATCAAAAAAGGAGGGTCTTTTCTTTAAAGTGGATTTCTTCAAGGCTTACGATTCGATTGATTGGAGGTTCATCGATGCTGTTTTTGAGCAGATGGGTTTTCCTTTGATTTGGAGGAGATGGATGAAGGGAATTTTAGAAGCTTCTAGTATTTCGGTTTTAGTGAACGGTTCACCGACTAAAGAGTTCCAGTGTTTCAGGGGGATTCGGCAAGGGGATCCTATTTCCCCTTTTATTTTTGTCTTGGTGATGGAGGCTTTTCAATGTGTTCTAACTAAAGCTGTTTCATGTGGGCTTTTTGAAGGCTTTTGTTTACCTAATGGGGGTCCTACTTTGTCTCACCTGTTTTTCGCAGATGATGCAATGATAATGGGGATTTGGTCGAGGAAAAATATCTTGAACCTGAATCGGTTGCTTAGAGCTTTCTATCTTTCGTCTGGGCTTAAGGTAAATTTGGAGAAATGTGGTTTGGTGGGTGTTAATGTTCCGCAAAGTGAGGTTGATTTATGGGTCAATAAACTTGGGTGTAAGGAGGTGGTCTTTCCTTTCAAGTATTTGGGAATTCCAGTGGGGGTTAATATGAATCATATAAAGAGTTGGGAGTCGGTGGTGGAGGTTTTTCAAAACAGATTGGCGTCTTGGAAAGCTAAGACTTTGTCTATGGGTGGGAGGCTGACTCTTGCTAAATCGGTGCTCGAATCGCTCCCGTCTTATATGTTTTCTTTATATTTGGCCCCGGTGGCGGTGCTGAAGAAGCTGGAAAGGATCAGAATGAATTTTGTTTGGGGTGGGGCTAGTAGTAATAAGGTGATTCATTGGGTGAATAAAGATTGGGTTTGTCGGCCTAAGGAGGATGGGGGATTGGGCTTGGTTCCGTTAAAATTGTTAAACGAGTGTATGTTGGCTAAATGGGGTTGGAACTTCTTTTTGTATCCGGATAAACTTTGGTGCAGAGTGGTGTCAAGTTTGCACGGTAGGCGGCAGGAAGGTTTCTTTCTTCCGGTTAGGCAGGGGATGTCGGGAGCTTGGAGTAATATTGTTAAGATTGTTCGGAAGATGGAGTATGAGGGTATCAAGTGGGGGGATTTGATGGATTATAGGGGGGATGGAGGTCTGATTTGGAAAGGTGACGGCTCGGGGGCTTTCTCTGTTAGTTCTTTGAGGCAAATTTTGGTTAAGCATAGGGGTGGTGTGGATATCAAAAAATTTGGATGGTGTAAGTATGTGCCTATTAAAGTGAATGTGATGGCCTGGAAGGTAAATCTGGGCAGAATTGCGACTAGAGATGCTTTGATGAGAAGAAATATATCTATCCCGTCGTCGGAATGTGTTTTGTGTGGGGAGGCGGAGGAATCGGTCGAGCATTTATTCACGGGGTGTATGGTGGCTACGATTGTGTGGCAAGGGGTTGCGAACTGGTGTGGGTTGCCTAATTTCTGGGTTTTTTCGGTTCAACATTTGTTGGGTGCTCATAAAGATCTCCAGCATGGCACGGAGAAAAGGAATTGGTTATATGCGTTAATCTTAACGGCTATTTGGTGTATTTGGAAGGAGAGGAACGAGGTGATCTTCAACAACAAACGGGTTTCTATTCCGAATATTCTTTGTAATATTAGAAGCCTGTGTAAGTTTTGGTTTGTTTGTAGAGGTGGGGTGCTCCTGAAAGATGGGGGGTGATGGTCTGGGGGTTGTTTTGTGTTTGGGTGTTGTGGGGTGTTTTTGTTTTTAGTCTAGTCTGTTTGTTTTGGTGGGGTTGTGCCTCAGCCTCTCGTTGAGGTTTGGAGTTTTGTTTCCTGTTGGTTTTTTTCTTTGGTGTTAATATAAGTGCTCTTCAAAAAAAAAAAGATGTAAAATAAATAAATAAATAAATAAGTAATTTACATTTTTCGTCCTTTAGATTTATACTAAAGAGTTAATTTCTTTTTTGGTAATTATGGTTTAGGTCATTTAACGCTTTTAGTTTAAAAGTTACAAAAATCTAATTTTAATCCAAACATTTTTATTTTTATTTCAATTTCAGTCAATTTTTTTAACATCGTTAAGTTTTTATGTTAAATCTAATGAAAGGACTAAAATATCCTTATTATTTTATAAAAGAATATATAGAATAAAAAACCCTAGAAATGCAAGTAAAGGACCGGTATGCATGTTAAAAAGAAAAAAAATTCGAACCAACCACACTGTCGCCGGCAACACCTTCTCTCACCCCACCATCGTCTCTTTCAATGTCGCTGCAATCACCGAGAATTACGGCTTTAATCATCATATTCTTCTCTCCGGCAGCACCATTCGCTCAGCCACCGTCGTCTCCCTCATTGTCGTTGCTGCTATCACAGAGAATTAGGGCTTTAATCACAACAGCCGCTTGAAGAACCCACACCAGGAAAGCCGGCTGCCTCTCCGACAAGCTCGACCTCCGGCGAGTGCTCAAACCACAGGGACCAAAAAAGAAATTAACTTTATACTAAATTTAAGGTTTCCTAATTTGACTAAAAGAATAACAAAAAAATGTCGTTTAAGCAATAGGTTTGTCACCCTGTACATGTCTTTAAAATAACAAACGACTTTCTGTTAATTTTTTAGAAATGACCAAAATGCTCTTATTATTACTTAAATAGTAAATTACATTTTTCGTTGTTTAGGTTTCTATTAAATTTCAGACTTTCACAACACTAATTAGCCATCAATCGAACAATCGTTTCTTAAATCCATCATCATCATCACTGTGACAACCCGTCCAAATCAGGTCAAACCTCTCTCCGTTGACTTTCGTTGACTTTTAATTACATGATAATTACGTGAATTACTGCTTTAATACATGATTAACTGTGATAGTTAAATGGTTAACCGACTTCGATTCCACATTAAACTAAATATACATATATACGTACGTAGAATAATGCGTCTTTCGTATATTAACGGTGGAATTTCAATAATAAGAAAATAAATATAAAATTTGACATTTTATATTTTATCCAACCATTATAAACTGATAAAACGTTTTACGAACTTCAAACAAGTGTTACGTTGTCAAGACTTAGCCAAATTCCAAACCGTTTAGCCGATTGGGCCCGGTAAGCCCAATAAGCCCAAAAATGTCCGGATCAACCCGAAAACTTACCCAAAGGTTCACCTCAACGTACCGAGTGAATCCGTCGACCCAGATACCCGACCCGCGGCCCGTATCACATTGGGCCGAAACCGGCCTAATCCCTTCTTTTCCTCCCTCGCGGCCCAAACCCTCCTCCCCTTTTCTTTTTGGGCTCGGCCCGTATCCACCAAACCAAATCGAATGGGCTTCGGCCCATTCTCCCTTTCCATCCCGATTTGGGCTTCGGCCCAAATAAAAACAAATCAATAAATTTGTTTTAAGCCCACCAAGTTTTGTAAGTTTTATAAAAACCAACTCAACTATTTAACCCCCTAATATTTTTATAAAACTTGGATCAACAACGTTTATAAAAATGAAAATCACCATTCAATTGGATTAATTATAATTGGATTAGATTTTAAAAAGTTATAATTTTTATAAACTCCCAACACCTCCATATTTTATAAAAGCTCCTAGATTTTTATAAAACTTATAAAAACTAATCACCTCCTCTTGAGATTAGTTGGGATTAATGTGAGCTTGACAACACACTAATACACAATGGGTATTAATCCACCTTTTTAGTATAAGTAGGAGACAAATCCCCTACTTGCTCCCTTGCACCACAACACCCCAACACATCACTCTCCCTCTCCCTCCCTTATTTCGGCCGACCGCCACCGCCAACCACCCTGCCGCCGCCGGCCAGCCGCCCTCCGCCGCCGCTACGCCGCTGCGCCGGACCACCGGAAAACCACCACCACCATCCGATCCTCCCCATCTTTTCTTGTGAGTCTCCTAAACTCATTTCTCCTATGTTTTCTCACATACTTAACCACCCAAGAAAACCTACAAGTCTTGACAACAACCCACAAATAAATCAAAGAATGCTTGTGTTTGTTAAACAACTAACAAAAACTCTCTTTCTTAACCTCCTTCTTCCAAGATCAAATACTTGTTGGTGCATCTAGATGCTTAAAGTTAACCAACTAATGTGGTGAAACACATTTGCAAAATCATAAGAAAGTAGCAAGTGTGCACCAAGATCTTGATAATGAGACTTTGGTTTCATAAGTTAGTTGTTTTTAAACAAACCTTCAAGCCTCTTCATATAAAAATGTTAACTAACTAATCTATACATGTTTACATTATTTGTCCTAACACAAAGTGTTAGTTGATTGTTTATATTTAATTGTCCTAACATAAAAATGTTAGTTGATTATTTACATTTAAATGTCCTAACACCAAAGTGTTAGTTGATTGTTATTTACATTTAAATGTCCTAACACCAATGTGTTAGTTGATTGTTATTTACATTTATATGTTACATGTTAATAAAAATGATAAACATGATTAAATGGACTTACAAGAACCAAGTAAACTAAATAAAAAGTTCCATACGTAACTTGGAACATAAATGGCTAAAACATAAAGAATATATTTCTTAAAAAGCCATGTAACATATTCCAAATGATTAAATGATTGGACAAAAAGAATAAAAATAAATGCTAGATTTGATAAGGATAATATTTATGTCAAATGATTAATTTAACATAAATACTTGGATTTATTACAAGTTTTAACCTTTCTTAAAACTTGCTACAAATGGACATTTTTCTAAAAAGGTCACATTTGAAAATAAATATTTTTATAAAAGGATTTTTATAAAAATAAATCAAAGACAAGCTATAGACTTTAAATGTTTATATGGATTTTTATGAATCAAAGTAACCAAAAATGAACTTACATTTGTTGGAGATTTTTTTTTTAAATAAAATTTCTATAAAAGACAATTTTATATAAATCCAAGCGTCGTTACAATGTTTTGAAAATATTTTTGGAAAACCTATATATTTCATGCAAATGAAATATTAAACGTTTTCGAAATATAAATGATTAATCGATAAAAGCTTTAAAAGTTTTCTTTAAAGGTTTACGTTTAAAATAAAACAACCGTTTAATAATTATTTTGACAAATAATTATTTACAAAAGATATAAACTATGTTTTATTTACAAAAGTATTGTTAATCATAATTATTTAAAATAATTATAACTTGCAAGACAAACAAATCAATTATGTAATTATTTAATTAAAATAATTATCCGAACTTGTGGAAATAATAATAAACATTATTATTTTTCTTTTTACTCGATGTTCAAGACTTGATTTAATTATTGAAGGATGATTATTTGTTTACATTTATTGGACATAAATATAAACAACCACGAACGTAATTAATTAAATAAATACAAGTAACGAGTTTTCAATAATACGAACGGACTTAAAACGTCAAGACTTGACCGGTATCACTTGGGTGACTTATGTTACTCAAATGATCATAGACCTTATGCATATGTTATTTAATTATTTAGGACGTTACGTGCTACCGTCCTTCGCTGCTTAAATTCCGATTATCTGCTAAAACTGTGAGTTTCACGGCCCCTTTTCCTTTTAACTGTTTTATACTTGGGGGAGAAATCATGAAAACTGATTAAATGCTTTTTACTTAATATTATGGTTTATTTGTTAGCCGTATGACTACTTGTTCTCTTACTGATTGCCAAACTTGGTACATTATCGTTATAAACGTTTGTACAACCGAAAATCCCATCATTAATTGATTTCAATTAGTTCTGTACGAAACGATAGCTAGTGAATAGATCTATTTGGGTTGACAACCCTACCCTAACTGGTAGCTCCAGTTCTGACTCCGGATTGTCTGGGGGTACACGTCAGTTATTCTGCACTGTTTAACATCTCTGGGCAAGAGATGCCGGGTGGGTAAACCGTTAGTATTTGAAATCAAGGTTCAGGTGAGATCATACAACCACAACAATAAACCCTGATAATATTTAAGTATACCGAAACTGTTTTACAACTGCTTTACAACTGTTTAACTATCGAGTCCTAAACCTGTGAACCTCACCAACTTTATGTTGACCCATTTTATATTCATGATTTCTTAGGTAATTGACAAGACTTTTTGAAGACATGCAAATGGAGCTTACAAATGCTATCGGACCTGTCCTTGGAGTCATAGTCCCAACTATCCAACTTAACCGTTTTATGCTTTTAATAATCGTTTAAGACTTATGTTTTTAAATTGTAAGACATTAATGTTTCCACTACTCTTTCCGCTGCAATGAAACGAATTAATGTTTTATGAAGTTTTTAAATTTATTAGAAGTGTTCTATGTATCCTCGACTATGATTCCATTCTCGCTCACACCCGATTCCGTTGACCGGGGTGTGACAGATTGGTATCAGAGCCGTGGTTATAGCGAACCAGGATAAACAAACAAACAAAACATAACGAAAACCAAGCCTGGACTATAACCCACTCCGAAGCTACCATTTGCATGCAAGACCTCATATGTTTACTTATGTTTACTTATGTGTTACCACTCTACCATGATGTTACTGACACAGTTCCTTTTGGAATATTTTCGCAGAAATGGCTTCTAAAGAGGTCATTTGCGTTGCCGATTCCGATGAGGAGCCGAGTGTTGAGTACACACCTTCACCAGAGGACTACGTGTCGTCAAGCCCCGAGACTGAGGGCGCTACTGTAGGAGTTATTCGCCCGACTCCCGTACCAGCAGGTTTTCTGAGTCCTATTAGACGTAAGACCTCCGACGACACCCCCGACCACCCTGCTCCCACCGCCACTACTGGCGGTGCAGCCACTGCGGATGCTTCTAGCTCCGCCGACCCCTTCGCAGGCCGAGATCGGTCTGTGAAGACCTTTGTCGCCACGCCTGGTGGCGGCAGACGGGGATTTACCCCGGGACGGGCAGCTGGCCCATCTCGGACTAGGGAGGTCCGACGTACCTCTGGTGAGCCCGCGCCCAAGCGGCGCCAGGTGTTCGATTTACCCCACCTCGCCTGGATACCAGATCAGATCCAGCACTGGCGGATCATCGAGGAGTTCCCGAGCTGTTACGATCGGGGGGAGTCCTCGCTTCCTGATCCCTTCCGCCGAGTGCCTCTGGGTATCTCGCCTTTTACTCACGAGCCCATCCCTGACACCGTCCCATTACTGGTGGCTCGTTTGAGACGCCTTGAGGCCGATCTGGGGGAGCTGAATGCTGATATCGGCCAGCTACCTGCAGCCACTAAGGTGTTTCACCTCAGGAACCAGATAGCCGAGCTGACCGGGCGCATGCGCGCCACTGACGGCGCCATGGAGTCCCTCCATGCCCACATGACTTGGGTCAGCATGGCCACGACTGACCTGCTTCTCTCGCACGAGAGGTTGTAGGGGAGAGTCTCTGCTTTGGAGTTCGTCTCCGGACGACTTCTCGCCGCTCTCCAGGCCTTGACCCAGAGACCACCGGTCTTCTTCATGCCCCCAGGACCTCCACCACCCCCACCAGCATTCTAGGTAGATGAGACCTAGTATCTTTTGATAGCCGTTTTATAGATGAAACATGTTAGCATTAGTCAGGATTGGGACTGCGAGCCCACGGTGCAAACTTGTTTATTTTGAATGTGTTTCGTCTGTAATATGGTAACAAACTTGATGTATGATTCCGATGTTTATGCTATGGAAAATCTTTTGGTATGTTATGATTGATGTTTTATGACTATTTTCATGTTATGGTTATGTTATGGATGTGTAGTTTATATCGTTATGACATGTTATATCACTTCACCATTCCTATCTTATGTTCTTGGTTGTGTTGCGTGAAAATGTTTTGGCAATTGATGTATGTCGTGGCAGTTATTCTCGAGCATGCAATAACCCCATTTACATATTATCTAAATTTTTCTTTATGTTGACAATTGTAACTTAAAGCAAAATCATGCCACCGAGACGCCGAACCACCAGGAACTCTTCACCTCCTCCACCTCCTCCCCCTATGACTCCCGAGGAAATCGAGGAGATGATTGCTAATCGCGTAGCAGAAACTGTTGCCGCTGCGGAAGCCCAACGTCAAAACGACAATGGGGCGCGCGGTAAGTACGAATTAACCAATGTTAGAAAAACACCCGATTACAATTTTCCTAAATTGTATTCAACGTTTCAATCTAACAATTGCAGGCCCCCGTGAATGTTCATACAAGGACTTTATGAACTGCAAACCCTCAAATTTCAAGGGTTCTGAAGGCGTTGTTGGTTTAGTTCGCTGGTTTGAGAAAATGGAGTCCGTCTTCCGCATAAGCAACTGCCCCGAGCAGTACATGGTCAAGTATTCCACCTGCGCTCTGACTGATAGCGCTCTGACCTGGTGGAACTCCCATGCCGATGCTATGGGAACTGATTTGGCTTACGCCATGACTTGGGACGAGCTCAAACAGCTGCTTCGCGATGAGTACTGTCCTAGAGAAGAGCTTCAGAAACTCGAAGCTGAGTTCTGGAACCTAACCATGAACGGAGCCGACGTTACCGGCTATACCAAGAGGTTCCGTGAGCTCGCTCATCTCTGTCCGACCATGATCACTCCTCTCTACAAGAAGATTGAACGGTACATCTGGGGACTTGCACCTCATATCCAGGGGAATGTCCTTTCCCCAAATCCTCAGACTTTTCAGGATGCTGTGCGTCTGGCACACAACCTGGTTTACCAAGCCAACCGTCAAGGTGTGAACCTTGACAAGAAAAAATCTGAGAACAAGGCCCCTGAAGCCAGTACCACTCCCTCCACCAACAAGAAGCCTGATAACAAGCGAAAACGCGGATTCTGGAGAAATCGCGATGATAAGGCCCCTGCCAAGGAAGCTGAGACAGTGAAGGTCTTTGCTGCTACCACCCCTACCCACGTTGTCCGAAAGACTGGATACAACGGTGGAGCACCTCTGTGCAACAAGTGCAATCTCCACCACACACTCGATTGTGGCAACGTCTACTGCAACATCTGCAAGACGAAAGGGCATGTAGCACGAGACTGTCCGAAGCGCACCTGTTACGGTTGCGGAACCACCGGGCACTACAAGAAGGATTGCCCGAAGGAAGGAAACCAGGACCCGAATCAGGCTAGAGGAAGAGCCTTTGTAATCAATGCCGGAGATGCTCGCCGTGACCCCAACACGGTGACGGGTACGTTCCTACTAAACAATCATTATGCTTCCGTTTTATTCGATACTGGTGCAGATAGGAGCTTCGTGTCTACCGAATTTGGTCAATTACTTGAAATTACCCCTGTTGCCTTAGACACTAAGTTCACAGTAGAATTAGCAAACGGAGAATTAGTAGAAACTAGCATCATTTATCCAAACTGCTCACTAGAACTCTCCGATCATCCCTTCAGCATTGATTTGATGCCTGTAGAACTAGGAAGTTTTGATGTTATCATAGGCATGGACTGGTTATCTAAGAACCGTGCGGAAATCGTGTGCCAAGAGAAAATAGTTAGGATGCCACTCGAAGATGGCAACACTCTAAACGTACAAGGCGAGAAGAGTGGAACCCAACTAAACCTCATATCTAGCATGAAGGCGCGAAAGTTCCTTCGTAAAGGATGTCATGCCATCTTAGCACACGTAACTGAGAAGAAACCAAAGGAGAAGAACATAGCAGACGTTCCCGTTGTCCGCGAATACCCGGAAGTCTTTCCCGAAGACTTGCCAGGTTTACCGCCAGCGCGACAAGTAGAGTTTCGCATTGACTTAGCCCCAGGTGCCGCCCCCGTAGCCAGATCCCCGTACCGTCTGGCACCTTCTGAGATGCAGGAGTTATCTAGCCAATTGCAAGAATTGCTAGATAAAGGCTTCATCCGACCAAGCCACTCTCCGTGGGGAGCACCCGTGCTATTTGTCAAGAAGAAATATGGAACTTTTCGGATGTGCATCGACTACCGGGAGCTGAACAAACTGACTGTGAAGAACCGTTACCCGCTTCCTAGGATCGACGACATGTTTGATCAACTTCAAGGATCGAGCTTCTACTCCAAGATCAATCTAAGATCAGGATACCATCAACTCAGAGTTAGAGATGAAGAAGTTTCGAAGACAGCGTTCAGAACACGCTATGGCCATTATGAGTTCCTCGTAATGCCATTCGGTTTGACAAACGCAGCTGCAGTGTTCATGGATCTAATGAACCGCGTATGCAAACCCTACCTGGATAAGTTCGTTATCGTGTTCATTGACGACATCCTTATCTACTCCCGTAGTAAGGAAGAACACGAACAACATCTAAGACTTATTCTGGAGTTGTTGAAGAAGGAAGAACTCTACGCGAAATTTTCCAAATGCGACTTTTGGATTCGCTAAGTTCACTTTCTGGGTCATGTGATCAATGATCGAGGAATCCACGTGGATCCCACAAAAATTGAGGCAATCAAGGATTGGAGTACGCCAACGACTCCAACCGAGATTCGACAATTTTTAGGTCTTGCTGGCTATTACCGCCGATTTATCGAGAACTTCTCGAAGATAGCCCAGCCACTCACCGCCCTGACCCAGAAAGATAAGAAATTCATATGGGATGACAAGACTGAAGCAGCATTTCAGTTACTGAAGCAGAAGCTTTGTGATGCCCCGATTCTATCATTACCCGATGGAATCGAAGACTTCGTTGTTTACTGCGATGCCTCGCATCAAGGTTTAGGTTGTGTATTGATGCAACGAGAGAAAGTCATTGCTTACGCATCACGACAACTGAAGATTCACGAGAAGAATTATACCACTCATGACTTGGAACTCGGAGCCGTTGTCTTTGCTCTCAAGATCTGGAGGCACTATCTTTATGGTACCCAATGTACCATATTCACCGATCACAAGAGCCTCCAACATATTTTCAATCAGAAGGAATTGAATATGAGGCAACGCCGATGGGTGGAACTGCTAAATGATTATGAATGCGAGATTCGTTATCATCCAGGCAAGGCTAACGTTGTAGCCGATGCCTTAAGCAGGAAAGAGCATGCCAAACCTCGCCGCGTCCGAGCACTAGGCATGACCATCCACTCAAACCTTAATTCCCAAGTGCGTGACGCACAAATTGAAGCCCTCAAACCAGAGAACCTAGCTGAAGAAGGTTTACGTGGAATGGAGAAGCAACTGGTAGAGAAACTGGATGGAACCAAGAACTTCATGGAGAGGCTCTGGGTACCTGTCTATGGAGGGTTAAGGCAATTGATTTTCGATGAAGCCCACAAATCAAGGTATTCCATTCATCCCGGATCAGACAAGATGTACCACGGTCTGAAGAAACAGTTCTGGTGGCCTAACATGAAAGCCGAGATAGCCACCTATGTCGGCAAATGCTTAACTTGTTCAAAGGTCAAAGCCGAATACCAGAAGCCCTCTGGATTATTGACTCAACCAGTAATCCCCGAATGGAAATGGGAAGCGATATCCATGGACTTTATCACAAAATTGCCTAAGTCCAGATCTGGGTATGATGCTATCTGGGTGATAGTCGATCGATTGACGAAGTCAGCACACTTCTTACCGGTCAATGAGAAGGATAAGATGGATAAGCGAGCCAAACTTTACATAAAGGAAGTCGTCTCGCGCCACGGTGTGCCCAAATCCATCATATCCGACCGAGACAGTCGATTCACCGCACACTTCTGGAAATCTCTACAGAAAGCTTTGGGTACTCGACTCGATATGAGTACTGCCTACCATCCGCAGACAGATGGCCAAAGTGAGAGAACGATCCAAACGCTTGAGGATATGCTGAGAGCATGTGTGATAGATTTCGGACCCAAGTGGGACGAGCACCTCCCTCTTGCCGAATTCTCGTATAACAACAGTTATCACACCAGCATCCAAGCCGCCCCTTTCGAAGCACTTTATGGGAGAAAGTGCAGATCTCCACTCTGTTGGAATGAGATTGGTGACAGTTAGTTGACTGGACCCGAGCTAGTCTTTGAAACGACTGAATTAATCTTCCGAATCCGAGATCGTCTGAGAGCTGCCCGAGACAGGCAAAAGAGCTACGCCGACAACCGACGCAAACCCTTGTCTTTCAAAAAGGGTGATCGTGTCATGCTAAAGGTGTCACCTTGGAAAGGTGTCATCCGGTTCGGCAAACGAGGAAAGCTCAACCCTCGTTACATTGGTCCCTTTGAAATCACCGAAACCATCGGACCAGTAGCTTACCGTTTGAACCTGCCCGCCGAGCTAAGCAGCGTTCACAATGTCTTTCATGTCTGTAACCTCAAGAAATGCTTATCTGATGAAACACTCATCGTTCCTCTTGATGAGATTCAAGTGGACGAAACCCTACACTTCATTGAGGAACCCGTGGAGATACTTGACCGAGAAATCAAAAAGCTGAAGCATAGCCGCATTCCCATAGTGAAGGTACGATGGAACTCTAGACGAGGACCAGAGTATACGTGGGAACGCGAGGATCAGATGCGCCGAAGGTATCCACGCCTGTTTGAGAACGTCGCAGTCCACCAGTAACCAAGACTGAATTTCGGGACGAAATTCTTCTAACTGGGGGAGAATGTGACAACCCGTCCAAATCAGGTCAAACCTCTCTCCGTTGACTTTCGTTGACTTTTAATTACATGATAATTACGTGAATTACTGCTTTAATACATGATTAACTGTGATAGTTAAATGGTTAACCGACTTCGATTCCACATTAAACTAAATATACATATATACGTACGTAGAATAATGCGTCTTTCGTATATTAACGGTGGAATTTCAATAATAAGAAAATAAATATAAAATTTGACATTTTATATTTTATCCAACCATTATAAACTGATAAAACGTTTTACGAACTTCAAACAAGTGTTACGTTGTCAAGACTTAGCCAAATTCCAAACCGTTTAGCCGATTGGGCCCGGTAAGCCCAATAAGCCCAAAAATGTCCGGATCAACCCGAAAACTTACCCAAAGGTTCACCTCAACGTACCGAGTGAATCCGTCGACCCAGATACCCGACCCGCGGCCCGTATCACATTGGGCCGAAACCGGCCCAATCCCTTCTTTTCCTCCCTCGCGGCCCAAACCCTCCTCCCCTTTTCTTTTTGGGCTCGGCCCGTATCCACCAAACCAAATCGAATGGGCTTCGGCCCATTCTCCCTTTCCATCCCGATTTGGGCTTCGGCCCAAATAAAAACAAATCAATAAATTTGTTTTAAGCCCACCAAGTTTTGTAAGTTTTATAAAAACCAACTCAACTATTTAACCCCCTAATATTTTTATAAAACTTGGATCAACAACGTTTATAAAAATGAAAATCACCATTCAATTGGATTAATTATAATTGGATTAGATTTTAAAAAGTTATAATTTTTATAAACTCCCAACACCTCCATATTTTATAAAAGCTCCTAGATTTTTATAAAACTTATAAAAACTAATCACCTCCTCTTGAGATTAGTTAGGATTAATGTGAGCTTGACAACACACTAATACACAATGGGTATTAATCCACCTTTTTAGTATAAGTAGGAGACAAATCCCCTACTTGCTCCCTTGCACCACAACACCCCAACACATCACTCTCCCTCTCCCTCCCTTATTTCGGCCGACCGCCACCGCCAACCACCCTGCCGCCGCCGGCCAGCCGCCCTCCGCCGCCGCTACGCCGCCGCGCCGGACCACCGGAAAACCACCACCACCATCCGATCCTCCCCATCTTTTCTTGTGAGTCTCCTAAACTCATTTCTCCTATGTTTTCTCACATACTTAACCACCCAAGAAAACCTACAAGTCTTGACAACAACCCACAAATAAATCAAAGAATGCTTGTGTTTGTTAAACAACTAACAAATACTCTCTTTCTTAACCTCCTTCTTCCAAGATCAAACACTTGTTGGTGCATCTAGATGCTTAAAGTTAACCAACTAATGTGGTGAAACACATTTGCAAAATCATAAGAAAGTAGCAAGTGTGCACCAAGATCTTGATAATGAGACTTTGGTTTCATAAGTTAGTTGTTTTTAAACAAACCTCCAAGCCTCTTCATATAAAAATGTTAACTAACTAATCTATACATGTTTACATTATTTGTCCTAACACAAAGTGTTAGTTGATTGTTTATATTTAATTGTCCTAACATAAAAATGTTAGTTGATTATTTACATTTAAATGTCCTAACACCAAAGTGTTAGTTGATTGTTATTTACATTTAAATGTCCTAACACCAATGTGTTAGTTGATTGTTATTTACATTTATATGTTACATGTTAATAAAAATGATAAACATGATTAAATGGACTTACAAGAACCAAGTAAACTAAATAAAAAGTTCCATACGTAACTTGGAACATAAATGGCTAAAACATAAAGAATATATTTCTTAAAAAGCCATGTAACATATTCCAAATGATTAAATGATTGGACAAAAAGAATAAAAATAAATGCTAGATTTGATAAGGATAATATTTATGTCAAATGATTAATTTAACATAAATACTTGGATTTATTACAAGTTTTAACCTTTCTTAAAACTTGCTAGAAATGGACATTTTTCTAAAAAGGTCACATTTGAAAATAAATATTTTTATAAAAGGATTTTTATAAAAATAAATCAAAGACAAGCTATAGACTTTAAATGTTTATATGGATTTTTATGAATCAAAGTAACCAAAAATGAACTTACATTTGTTGGAGATTTTTTTTAAATCAAATTTCTATAAAAGACAATTTTATATAAATCCAAGCGTCGTTACAATGTTTTGAAAATATTTTTGGAAAAACTATATATTTCATGCAAATGAAATATTAAACGTTTTCGAAATATAAATGATTAATCGATAAAAGCTTTAAAAGTTTTCTTTAAAGGTTTACGTTTAAAATAAAACAACCGTTTAATAATTATTTTGACAAATAATTATTTACAAAAGATATAAACTATGTTTTATTTACAAAAGTATTGTTAATCATAATTATTTAAAATAATTATAACTTGCAAGACAAACAAATCAATTATGTAATTATTTAATTAAAATAATTATCCGAACTTGTGGAAATAATAATAAACATTATTATTTTTCTTTTTACTCGATGTTCAAGACTTGATTTAATTATTGAAGGATGATTATTTGTTTACATTTATTGGACATAAATATAAACAACCACGAACGTATTTAATTAAATAAATACAAGTAACGAGTTTTCAATAATACGAACGGACTTAAAACGTCAAGACTTGACCGGTATCACTTGGGTGACTTATGTTACTCAAATGATCATAGACCTTATGCATATGTTATTTAATTATTTAGGACGTTACGTGCTACCGTCCTTCGCTGCTTAAATTCCGATTATCTGCTAAAACTGTGAGTTTCACTGCCCCTTTTCCTTTTAACTGTTTTATACTTGGGGGAGAAATCATGAAAACTGATTAAATGCTTTTTACTTAATATTATGGTTTATTTGTTAGCCGTATGACTACTTGTTCTCTTACTGATTGCCCAACTTGGTACATTATCGTTATAAACGTTTGTACAACCGAAAATCCCATCATTAATTGATTTCAATTAGTTCTGTACGAAACGATAGCTAGTGAATAGATCTATTTGGGTTGACAACCCTACCCTAACTGGTAGCTCCAGTTCTGACTCCGGATTGTCTGGAGGTACACGTCAGTTATTCTGCACTGTTTAACATCTCTGGGCAAGAGATGCCGGGTGGGTAAACCGTTAGTATTTGAAATCAAGGTTCAGGTGAGATCATACAACCACAACAATAAACCCTGATAATATTTAAGTATACCGAAACTGTTTTACAATTGTTTAACTATCGAGTCCTAAACCTGTGAACCTCACCAACTTTATGTTGACCCGTTTTATATTCATGATTTCTTAGGTAATTGACAAGACTTTCTGAAGACATGCAAATGGAGCTTACAAATGCTATCGGACCTGTCCTTGGAGTCATAGTCCCAACTATCCAACTTAACCGTTTTATGCTTTTAATAATCGTTTAAGACTTATGTTTTTAAATTGTAAGACATTAATGTTTCCACTACTCTTTCCGCTGCAATGAAACGAATTAATGTTTTATGAAGTTTTTAAATTTATTAGAAGTGTTCTATGTATCCTCGACTATGATTCCATTCTTGCTCACACCCAATTCCGTTGACCGAGGTGTGACAATCACCTTCTTTATTAAATTCTAATAGGTGGATTTAAAAGGTTTCTTAGCATCAAGGGGAAATAATATATGATTATGAATACATGAGTAGTAATTCCTACTCCTCTAGCACACCTGTGATTATCCTTTCGCTGTGAAGTGGGTTAGTGATCTCTACGTTGGGTTTTGCTAGGGATTATCCCATCCTCAACGTAGATTGTATCCTCCATTGATCGGCTCGATCGGGTAATACGAGCTGTTCTATTGGGGTTCTGGACAGTTGTACGCTTTTTTGCTTCTTCGTCATGGCAGTCGAGAAGTCGGGTAGAGTGTCAAAGGTTGTGGGCGGATATGTGGCGGGGAGGGAGAGGATTTGGGACGAGGAGGGGGATGGAGATGGGTGTACGGAGGTGGTTAGACGGAAAGTTGCGAAGAAAGGCTTCAAGGTTGATTTCAGGGAGCTAGGGGATGAAGAGTTGGTTAGTTTTTACGTGACTAACTTGCCTAATGCATGTAAAAGGGAGTGGCTGGAGGAGGCAGTGGAGAGTTATGGGTGTCTGGTGGACACTTACATTGCAAGAAAGGTGAATAAGAAGGGACATGTTTTCGGTTTCATAAAATTCCGGGGTGTTAAAGATAAATGGGAGCTGGAGAGAAGGTTACAGGGGGTCCGTGTGGGTGTAATGAAGGCCCATGTTAATCTTCAGAAATTTAATCGTGAAGGTAGACCGGTGGTTCAGGTGTCGGAGGATGAGGGGCAGAATGCTAGGTTGAAGAAGGTGAATGAAGAGGTGGAAGTGAAGAGTTTTAAGCCATCGGTGTGGAATAGATTGCATGACGGGAAGTCGTTTGTTCAAGTGGTTACCGGAAGTAAGCCGGAGGAGACGGGGGTGACCGGGAAAGTCATCGATCTTCAGAAACGTGTTACTCCGGCGTTTCAAGCGTGGTAGGGTAGTGCGTTGTTGGGAAAGGCTTCGGATTTATTCCATCTCTGCAACCTTGATGTCCTTCTGCGGCACAGGGAGCTACCGGATTGTAACGCCAGACACTTGGGTGGATTTCATGTTTTGCTTACGTTCAAAAATCAAGGTTATGCGGAGGAGTTTCTGGAAATGGAATCAAAGTGGAAAGATTGGTTCTCGTCCTTAGTTTTGTGGAGGGGTCAATCGTTTGAGTCGGAGAGGATTGTCTGGCTTAGTATTTTGGGGGTCCCTCCTCAAATCTGGGACGGGGATGTGTTCAATATGATCGGAGGATACTTTGGCAAGGTCATTCATGAGTCTGATGCTGACTTAAGAGATTGCGATATGGCCAAAAATTGTGTTGGAATATTGGTTAAGCAGTTCCATAAGGTTGATTGTTCGATCTCGGTGAGGTGGGACGATCGTATTTTTGCATGTGGTGTTAAGGAGATTCATGATGATTGGTCGCCGGATTTTATTGATGTTTTCACGGAATCGGGGGTAGGCAAGGTGGCGCCGGTGGTCCCATCCCAGGTTACCGATCGTGGTGGGGAGATTGTCGGAGCGGGAGTGGAGTTGGGTGACGGCATTGCGGTGCCGGCAATTCCGGTCCTCAGCTCCGATGGAGGGGAAGAGGAAGGGGCAGCGTTAACGGGAACTGTATCGTCGGATGAGATTAGGCAGGAGACTTTAGGTTCCCAAGATGGGGTGTCGGCTTCTTTGGCGGCTGGGGAGATTCCCAAGCCTCCGGGGAATTGTAATGAAGCTGGTGGATCTCAAAGTGTGGATCGATTGGGCTGTGGGCAGAAGGTTAAGTTGGGCTTGGTGGGCCTGGGAGATTCTTTTTCTGGTTCTATTCTTGGACCCAGATTGATGAAGGATAGGGATAGGCCCAGTGATGAGGCAGTGTTTGGGACGGAGGGTTCTAGACAAAAAAAGCAAAAGGGTTTGTTGGATGATATTGACTTAAATTTTCCTCCTCCAGCCCCTGGGATTAAAAAGGTTGAAGTCGAGAAACCTAAAGCTATTTTCAGAAGAATGAGAAAAGAGGCTGCAGGAAAGAATGGTTTGATGATCCCAGATGGGGATGTGGGAATGTGTGGTTTTGGAAATTGTTTGGATCGCAAAGTTGTGGAGGAGGAGACTTTGGACGAACAGACTCGTCGTGATCGGGCTTTGGCTGACGAGGTTATTAATTCTCTTCAGGCGGCGGCGATTGTAGGGATCCAATTAATGGAATGCGAGGATAGAGTGAAGGGTCTTGTCTTAGAAGATGGTGTGGTTGAATCAGATTAATGGATTTCCTGTCAATAAACTGTCGTGGTTTGGGGGACAAGGTGAAGCTGCCGTGGATTTGTAATCTGAAGACGTCTAATCGGGTTAGTTTCCTTTTAGTTCAGGAGACCCATGTCTCTGCGAAAGAGGCTTTACCTATCCGGGGGCTATGGGGTAACAGATCTGTTGAGATGGAGTGGGTTCCTGCGTCGGGGAGATCGGGTGGGATCTTAAGTCTTTGGGATCCCTCGGTGTTTCATCTGTCCGAGGTGGTCTGCAAGGAGAATTTCTTGTTGACTTCCGGTGTTTGTCGGATCACTCAAGAGAGATGTAATATTATAAATATATATGCTCCTCAATGTAAAGCAAGGAAGAAGGCTTTATGGGAGGAGTTGTTTATGCTTATGCAAGGGAAGGATGGGTGGTGGGTTTTAGGGGGTGATTTTAATGAGGTTCGGTACGAGGAGGAACGCCTTGGATCTGTTTTCTATCAGTCTGCGGCTAACACTTTTAATGATTTCATATTCCGGGCTGGTTTGTATGAATTTAACATGGGTGGTTCTGCGTATACTTATTCTTATGGTCGTGGGATCAATTTTAGCAAAATTGATAGATTCTTGGTGTGTTGCGAGTTCTATCACAAGTGGCCTCATGCGTCTCTCTTTACTGTCCCAAGGTTATGGTATGATCATAACCCGTTGTTTCTGAAGTCGTCAAATGTGGATTTTGGTCCTATTCCATTTAAATTCTTCTCGAGTTGGCTTAAGAGGGATGGTTTTCAAGAGGGATGGTTTTCAAGAGGTGGTTAATGAGGCGGTGGCTTCGTTTGTGGGTTCAGGGAGAGCTGATGAAATCCTTAGTAAAAAATTGAAATGGATTAAGTGTGCTTTGAAAAATTGGAATCGAAATTCTAAGGAGTCTGATCGTGCCGAGGAGCTTAAGTTAGTGGAGTCATGTAATCGTTATGAGGAGCTTTCCGAAGTGAGAAGACTGAACCAAGTTGAATTGGAGAGTTGGGCTAGTGACAGATCGAAGCTGTTGGTTCTGGAAGGATTCAAACTGGAGGAGATTAGACTGAAAGCGAGATGCAAATGGGCCAAATTAGGAGACGAGAACTCGGGTTTTTTCCATCGGTTGGTTAAGTCCAATTATTTTGGATGTCGAATAAACGGGCTCAGGGTTGGGCGGAATTGGGTCTCTGATCCAATTGAGATAAAAAAAGGTGGTGTTTAGGCACTTCAAAGGGTTGTTCAAGGATCAACAGCATTATTGGCCTCCTATGATCTGCCCGAATTTAAGCAGGATTTCTGATGCGGATGCTAGGGCCTTATCGGTGCCTTTCACTAAAGAGGAATTAAAAAGGGCGGTTTGGGAATGCGGTGGGGATAAGGCTCCGGGCCCGGATGGCTATAATTTTGAGTTTATAAGATCCCAATGGAGTTGGCTTGAGGAGGATTTCTTTAATGTGCTTAATGAGTTTCATAAGGAGGGCGTTATTAGTAAGGGATGCGGCTCCTCGTTTATCCATTTGATCCCCAAGAAGAAGGACCCATTGTCTTTAAATGACTATCGGCCCATCAGTCTCGTTGGGTGCATTTCTAAAGTCATTTCCAAAGTGTTGGCCCTTCGTTTAAAGCCGGTCCTTAGTTCGGTGGTTGCGGATAATCAAATGGCTTTTGTGGAGAACCGGTGTATTCTCGATGGTCCTTTAATTATAAATGAGGTGGTGTCGTGGCTTAAGCGATCTAAAACCCCGGGGTTATTTTTTAAAGTTGATTTCCATAAAGCCTACGATTCGATTGATTGGAGGTTCCTTGAGGCTATGATGGATCAAATGGGTTTCCCGAGCATTTGGAGGAGGTGGGTAAAGGGGATTTTGGAAGCCACGAGAGCGTCGGTTCTTGTTAATGGAAGTCCCACATGGGAGTTTCAATGCTTTCGTGGGATTCGCCAAGGTGATCCCTTATCTCCTTATCTTTTCGTTATAGTGATGGAGGCGTTTCATAAGATGTTGGATAAGGCGGTTTCGAGTGGTCTCTTTGATGGGATTGTTCTTCCTAATGGAGGGCCGGTTCTCTCACATCTATTTTTCGCGGATGATGCGATGATCATGGGATCTTGGTCCAAGAAGAACTTATATAACCTTAACCGGCTCCTTAGAGCTTTCTTTCTCACTTCCGGGCTTAAGGTAAATCTTGAAAAGTGTGGTTTGTATGGTTTGAATGTGCATGCTGATGTGGTGGCAGAGTGGTCTATTAGGATGGGGTGCAAAAATGGTGTTTTCCCTTTTTCGTATCTCGGTTTAAGAGTGGGAGATAATATGAATAGAATTAAAAGTTGGGAGCCGGTTATTGAGGTTTTTCAAAAGCGATTGGACTCATGGAAGGCGCGTTGTCTTTCAATCGGCGGTAGACTTACGTTAATTAAATCGGTTCTCGAGAATCTCCCGACGTATTACTTCTCTTTGTATAAAGCCCCGGTGGCGGTTCTCAATAAACTGGAGAGTTTGCGTTTCAACTTTCTGTGGGGAGGCACTGATGATAGAAGAAAGATTTATTGGGTCGGAAGGGAGACGATTTGCAAGCCTAAAACGTATGGGGTGTTAGGCCTTGTTCCTCTTCAAACTGTGAATGAAAGCTTGATGGTAAAGTGGGTTTGGAAGATGAAAGAAGACCCCTCTAAACTGTGGTGTAAAGTGGTTAGATGTTTACATATGCAAAACAATAACGTGGGGATTATTCCGGTTAAGAGATCGCTCACGGGAGTTTGGAATAACATTTCGAGATCCTTGGCTAGCTTGGAGGGCAAAGGTATTATTTTGAATGAGTTATTTCGGGTGGATGAGGGGGGTGTCCGTTGGGAGGGGAGCGACTCGGGGGTCTTCTCTGTGAGGTCCATGAGGGATGTCATTTTCCGGGTGACGGGTGGATCGTCGATGACGAGTGGTTGGGAATGGAGTAAAAGGGTTCCGACGAAAGTTAATATTCTAATGTGGAGGATCTGGCTTCGAAGGCTTCCTACGATGGATGCTTTGGTGAGAAGAAACGTTCAGGTCAGTTCCATTTGGTGTCCTTTATGTGGGGAGGTTGAGGAGTCCGTTGATCATGTTTTCTCGGCCTGCTTGGTGGCGTCTGTGGTTTGGCAAGGGGTGGCTGCTTGGGCTGGTTTGAAGTCGTGCTTTGCGTTTTCGGTGGACGACGTGATGCACTTTCATCATATGTGGGAGGCGGGGTCTTCGAGAAGGGATTGGCTTCATGCTCTCGTAGCCACTGCTTGTTGGGGATTATGGTTGGAGAGGAATAGAGTGGTGTTTGACAAGAAAGAGGTGTCGGTGGCTGGTGTGCTAAAGGATGTCCGCAGCCTCTGTTCGTTTTGGGTTAAGAATAGAGGTGGGGTAGATTTGTTTTCTGGGTGTGGGGATTAGTGGGGCTTTGTGTATGTTTGTTTTGTTTTCTTTGCTTTTCTTTTTCTTTTCTTTCCTGCGCTCTATCTCCTTGATGGAGCTTTTTTGATGGTGTTGTTGTTTGCTGGTGTTTTGTTTTGGTGTTATTGAAAGTGCAGTTCAAAAAAAAAATATATATATATAAAAAAAAAAGCTTAGAGAATTTTTTCAATAGTTACCTGGATACCCGTTGATGATGAACTCAAGGAGAAACCTTGAAATGCGTTTGAGAAATTAAGGCTTGAAAGTCTGAGTTAGTACTACTTCACCACCACTTCTCTTCATTTCCTTAAACTTTTGAATTTCAATTACCCACTTCTACTCCTTCACCAAAAATCATAATGACATTAGTAGGTGTAAACATTTTTATATGGTCTCCAAAAGGAATTCCTTTACAGCAATTTCATGATTTAATTTTCAGAGATCCCTGCAAACACATCAAACTTAGCTATTTCATCATGATCTTTGTCTCTGTTCATTGTGTTCTTTTTCATCTCCCCAGCTTTAATTCCATCCCTGGATCTAAACTTTGAAAGATCCTATTAACACCATTGTTACCAAATAGTTACTCGATGATTGCTTGGTTAGCAGTCGTGAAAAAAAATATAACTAGAGGTGTAGTACAACTACAAAGCTAGGAGCAAAACCAGCATCATCTTCGACTTCTTTAGCTCAGTAAGTGAACATGTTGACATCCTTGATTTCAATTCTCCCACTGATTATGTGATTAGTTCCATTGGTTGGGTTATCTTTGAGCTTTTGGAGGTAGTATGGGATAGTTGATTTGGAGAAATATCTAAGGGTGTTACGGTTGAAATGGAATAATTAGAGAAGGAAAAATGTCCAACCAAAACCCAGTGTCATTGATTTCGGCGAAGGGGCATGTTATACTCATGACCCTTGTTTGTTTATTTTTTTATTTTTTGAAAATAGGGATAGTTTGGTCATTTAGCACATCATTTAACAGAAATTAAAAAGTGTTTAGCGAAAGAGATCTAAAGTATTGCAAATATCTTAAATAAATAATGATTAATGCTAATTCTTTAATTTAATGATGAACCTGAAATTTGGTGTATACATAATTTAACGAGAAATCTAAGAAGGATAATAAGTCTTGTAATTTACTCTTTTGTTTTTTTATTGAAGCAGGGACGTTCAGTTATGTAATATATAATTTAACGAGAAATCTAACAACGTTTAACGAAAATAACATAAAATGCTACAAACACCTTAAATAAATGAATTTTTATATTATTTATTAGTTTAAAAATGAAACTGAAATTTGGTGTAAGCATGACACAAAGTGTAATTTATGTAAATACATTTCCTTCTCTAAATTCGGCACAGATTGTAATTATATGAATTGCTTTATTATTGTTATATACCGGTATTACTAAAGTTGTTGTCATACCATATGTATATACTCGCTACTTCTTTTTAGAGTATGTGTAGTGATAACCCTCCTCCCTTGGGGGTTATACGTCATGTGGCGAATGATGTGGCAATGGGGAGTTCTAACATAAGTGTCGTAGTGGAAGAGTGGGGTTATGTTAAAATCAATTCATTTAAAAAAAAATAAGAAATAAAAGGTGACCAATGAAATAGGAGTGAGAGAGAATGGACCAACCAGAGAAAGAGATAGATGAATGGGGGAGATGTTATAAATATGACGCCAAAGGGGGGGGGGGGGGGAGGGAGGTTATAACGCCTGAGGGGGTGGGGGAGGGGCGCTATAAGGGTCTGTTTGGTATAAGGTAATGGAATGAACGAGGGAATGAAATGAGCGGAGAAATAAAATGGTCAAGGGAATGAAATGAACCATTACAATTCCATCGTCCTGTTTGTTAGCATGCGGGAATGAAATAAATCAGTGCTTCACGTTATTTGATGGTTAGTAACAACGAAGTAATCAAATAGAATTTTATTAACATCTCCATTTAAAATTAGTATATTTGTTTTATATTTTTAATTTTACTGTTTTTATTTTTAAAATTTATTAATTTATTAAATAATTAAATTTATTTTTTAAAATTTATATTTTATAATTTAATCATATTTTAATTCACTTATTTATTTATTTATTTTATTTTTAATTTGTATATATATATATATATATATATATATATATATATATATATATATATATACTAGTTTTTGATACCCGTGCGACGCACGGACGGTTTTAAAAAACGAATACAAAATTTAACATGTTATAAAAATGTAATTCGATAATTAGAACTAAAGAAAAAAATTAACATTCGACAATATAAAAAGTTATAAATTTTTTTAAAAAAAATATTCATATCCTCATTTATTATGAATCAATTTCATTTAATTTCAGTTTTTAAATTAGGATATGAGATATGCATTTATTGTCAATTACTTTGTTAAAAAATTAGTTAATGACTTTGTCAATTATTCAAACCAATTAGAAAAATATAAATAAGGCAAACCATTTGAGCGGGAAAATGAAAAGAAAGATTATTGTGGTGATGACATGTGGCATTCAATCTTTTCATATATATATTATATAGATATAGATATAGATATAGATATAGAAGATATATTACTTTTTTATTTTTTCCGTTTTTTTTTACTTTTTATTCTTTATTTTTTACTCATTAGATTTTAAGAAAAAATATAACTGAAAAAAATAAATTTATTCAATTCCTTGAAGGAATCGAAAAAAACACTCATCCCTTATAAAATGAAAATATTTATAAATGGACATTTCTTATGTAATGATCTATTTCATTCCAATCATCCAATGTGCTATTAAACATGTCATTTTTCATTCCGAAGTAATGAGTCATTCCATTTTACTCTCCATTCCTGCATACTAAACGTTACCTAAAAACATTATAAGGCGTTATGGGAGTTATAACGCCCACGTAAAACCCACTACAAATAGACTTAGCAACATATCCAACATGTTGAATTCTTGTTTGACTTTATCTTCGTCCTAAAAAAGTAGGAAACATTTAATATTGACGTCTACTTTGTATGGCTTTTGATGTTCTCTGATTTGTAACTAGTGACAAATTCTAAGTTTCTCAAAGGCAATTATCATACTTTCCCATAGGCATCTTATTGCGTTGCCACTTTTAACTGACACGAATCTAAAATTCGATACAAACCGAAACCACACATTAATCTAAACGCGACATGATTTGTATATGATGACATAAACATAACTTATTAATTATAAAAAAAGCTTATTTATTTTTACGTTTTACACATTAACTTTTTTTGAACAACAATTCCCCGGTCACCCCGGGGTCACCCAATGCCAAATGGTTTTCCTTTCACCCAGTAATCTGAAAGTGTGATGACCTGGCGCCATCCACCTCTATAAATTTTCATTCATTTTTATGTCAGGTGGGATTTGAACTATTGACCTTCACAATGGAAAGTAAGGGTATATCCACTCCACCAAACTAGCACCTTAAATCTTATTTTTACAAGCAAAATACAAATAGGGGTGATTATCGGGTTCGAACCGGACCGGAACCGGAACCGAAAATCTACTAATCTTGGAACCGGAACTGAACAGATAATTTAGAATCGGTCACGGTTCGGTTCGGTTATTCGCGGGTCGGGTAATCGGTTCTTGACCTTGGACCGAATGTCTAATGGGCCTATACAATGTTGTTGGGTCAAAACAGAAACGAATGATCTTTTTATATCCTTATGGACCGAGAAACAAAGGATGAACCGAATTTGGATGATTTCTTGCTTGGTATCTGATCTATCGAATTTGGATGGACTTCAAAATTATGGCCGGACAAAGATGACGTTCTAATGTTCACATGCTATCTTAACTTTTAACACTTCGAGCACACTCGTCCACGTATGCTAACTGATGTTTAAATACTTTCATATTCAACATTTAAAATTTCACCTCACTTATGAATCCACGCATGATGATAGTATATCCATTTTCACCAATAAAAAACACACATATATTTACAAGTTTACATACATCTTTTATATGTTTATATGGGAAGTCTTTGATTTGGTGTTAATTATTAAACTCAACATTGGAAAAACATTAAAAAAAGCACACACACATATAATAACTATCGGTTCCATGGTAGGAAAAACACTAAAAACACACACATATAATAACAATCGGTTCCGCGGTTCTTTAACGGGTCGGACCGGTAACTGAACCGAAACCGAAAAATGAAAAATGATAGAACCGAGAACCGACCCGATAAAGGGTTTTACGGTTCGGTTCATCAGTTTTCGCGGATCGGACTGGTTTTTGCTCACACCTAAATACAAATATATGTAAAAATAATATTTAAAGTATAAAATTTGGTTCTCATTCTATTTTATACTTTAAATTATTCATAAACCACCCAACTCTATTTCAGTGGCGGACTCAGGAATATTTTCCATATGGGTCGCCTTTTTAGGTTCTCAGATTATTGTATACTGAACGAAAGTAAAAAAACTTAAGTGATATAAAACGTAAAAGTTTAAAAGTCTCGTGGTGAAAGTATAAAAGTATATTAAAAACGAAAGTAGAAAAGTTAAAAGTTTCGTGCCCAAAATAGAAGACTAAAAAACTTAAAACAAAAAAAAAAACTTTAAAAGTTAGAGGGTTAAATAATTAAGGAGTATAAAACGTAAAAGTCTAAAAGTCTTGTGATGAAAGTATAAAACTATAAAAATATACTAAGTTAAGTGGTATAAAACGTAAAAGTCTAAAAGTCTTGTGATGAAAGTATATAACTCTAAAAGTATAAAAGTTAAAAGTTTCGTGACCAAAGTAAAAGACAATAAAACTTAAAACAAAAAAAAGTTTAAAAGTTAGAGGGTAAAAAAGTTAAGGGGTTTAAAACGTAAAAGTCTTAAAGTCTTGTAGTGAAAGTATAAACTATAAAAATATACTAAAAACGAAAGTAGAAAAGTTAAAATTTTTATGACCAAAATAGAAGACAACAAAACTTAAAATAAAAAACCTTAAAAGTTAAACGATACAAAACGTAAGAGTATGAAACATATGTGGCCAAACTATGAAAACTACAAGTTTACTATTTTGTTAATAAGAAAACAAAAACAAATCGTAAAAGTTTAAGGGTAGAAAGCGTCAAAGCACCAAAGTCACGTGGCCAAAGTTTGAAAAACCAAAAGTATACTATTCATCTATGAAATTTGATTGTATAATATAAAACTATAAAAAGTATATTAAAAATGAAAGTATAAAAGTTAAGGGGTATAAAACGTAAAACTTTTAAAGTCACGTTCTTAAAGTAATAAATTAAAAATTAATAGTGGCCAAAGTATAAAAAAATGACATGGACCAAAAGTGTAAAAATGAGAAAATATTGTGGCCAAAGTAAAAGAAACTAAAAATTGACATGGACCAAGAGTGTAAAAATGAGAAACTATTATGGCCAAAGTAATAGAAACTAAAATGTCACTATTAATCACCAATTCCTATTGTTATATATATAATTATAGTTTTTCTTTTCTTTTTTCTTTTTGATCCCATTAGGACTTTGGGTTAGATAGGTTAATTTCTTATGTTTTAACTGTTCTATTTGGTTTATACCAATACATACCGTTTTCTCCATTTCCATTTGGTTTTTACCGATACATAAAATTTCAGTTTTCTTTCTCAAAACATGATAGAAACTACTATTTTGTTGTACATTATACTTATACAAGTCCTAATTCCATTTGACCATTAGTGTCAAAAAGTGTAGTTATGAATGTTAACCATGAAAACCATATCACCAAGTCAAGTTTCTATCTATTATCAATTTCAAGTATCAATTTTAATTTTATAATCAAATATACAAAAGAATAGTATACTAACCCATTAATTTGGTTGGAGGCTTGGAACAATTTGAAAATCTTCAAGAGTCAAAATTTACACTCAAAGTCCCAAATTGCCAAATACTCATCAAATGTCCCCCCTAAACAACAAAATCAAGTTCAAAATTTGCTTCTAATCACTAATTAGGTCAATTTAGCATAAAAAATTGTGTGAAATTACATTTAACATACCAAATCAAAAGGGATCCATAGATGTCATTGGTCACTGCTGGCCAGGGGAGGAGATGATGACGAGTGAGAGAGGACTGAGGAGCAGCCGGGGAAGGGAGCCAGGGAGGTCGCCGGTCGGAGGTCTAGAGGTCTGGAGGATGCGAGATTGCGAGTCGGGAGAGAGGCTGGCCTGAGAGCCTGAGAGAGGAGTCAAAGGACGAGGGACAAGAGAAGAGAGGCAGGGTTGTAAAAGACTTGAGTGACTAGGGTTTTACTCCCGTTTCTGAGTTTTTTTTTTAAAAAAGAAAAAAAATAAAAAAAGGTGCACCAGGGGCTCGAACCCGGGACAGTTTACTTGAAAATCAGGCGCCGACCATTAAACTATATTTACTTTTGTTAATAATGTGGGCAGGTCACTTATATTTATTTATGGGGGTCATTGAGATTTCCGTTTAATAACGCTCCACTAGTATTACAAAACCGATGGGGGTCGCTTGTAGGGGTGTGCAGAAATAAACGAAATCCGAATAAACTGACAAACCGAATCGTATTCATATCCGAATAAACGAAACCGAATTGTGAATTCGGTTTACGGTTCGGTTTTCAACAGTAACCGAATTGTGAATTCGGTTTACGGTTCGGTTATGGTTTTGAGTTTTGTTTTTATTTGGTTTATTCGATTTATTCGGTTATCCGTTTAAAACCAAATAAAATTTATATATATTTATTTATTTATTTATTTATATTTATTTATAAACCATTTAAGCTAAGCCCACTTATGACTTATCCACAATCCAACTAAATACGCATCCAGGTTTTTTTTAGGGTAAATCACGTTTGTCGTAAAAAGTAGTCACCGACTCATCGTCTTCTCCTCTTGCAAATAGAAGAGCCTACCTTGGTTGTAGGTATTTTGGTTGTATATCGGATTATGGTTTTAAACTCAAAGGATATGTTAAAGATGTTTGTTCTTTGTTTATTTTTTTTGTTAGCAAAAAAATATGCAGTGTATGTTATTTGGTGAATACTATTTAAATGGTTTGAATACGATTTATTCGGTTCTCAACCGAAACCGGATCGTATTGAATATGGTTTATTCGATTCGGTTTGTAAGATTTTTAATACGGTTTGGTTTGGTTATGGTTATCATAAAAAAAACTTCAAACCGAATAAACCAAATCGAATAAACCAAATAAACCGTAAACCAAACCATTAAACACCCCTAGTCGCTCCCCCCCTATGTAGGTCCGCCACTATCTATAATATAAAATATATATTTTTAATTTCAAAAAAAATAAATGGGCTAACGGGCCAACCCATGAATTTGTGAGGTTGATCCTGAGCATAACTCGAATATCTAAATCAAAACCTACAAAAATTCATGTTAGTGTTGTGTGAATTAGAAATTAACACTTCATTTCCCAATTTTAGATTAACTAGTAAGTGAAGCCCCCACACATTACAACGGGTCTTAGGCGTGGTTAAATATGCGTATAAAGTTACAATAACTTGGTTTTAAATACCGAAAGATCAAAATGTGGATAAAGGCAACACGTCGTGAATGTATATTCAGAAATTAAGAAAAAGTCATGCCGTTCCAAAAATAAGGTTTAAGAAACATGAGCCTGACTTACTTTTAGTAAAATCAACGGAGACAATACATAGTGAAAGACGTATAAGTTATTGTGACTAGATTTGAGTATGAAAACGTAAATAAAAAACACGTCACAAAGGTATACTTGAAATTAAATTAACACAAAAACTTATAAAAAAATATGTTATTTTTTGTTGGTATTTTAGTGTAATTAAGGTTACGTATGAAATTTAAACAAGACCGCAGTTTGTTTGACTTTAACTCGGTTTTGAATTACGATGATATTTGAATATTTTATAATGATATATTCGAAGCCTGCGAAAACATCATATTTTAAAAAATTTAAAGAACAATATATATATAAATTAGTTATAAAAATGTAAAATGCCTTGACATCACCATGTGTATGAAATATATGAATTGCATGATCAATATTTGATCTTGACCATTGAATATATTTGGTTCCTCATCAAAGCCATACTCTAAAAGTAGGTGGACGGTTTAGATTGGTAACACATCCACCGTGTTGAATTCTTGTTCTTGGTCTTCTATTGACTTGATCTTATTCTTCACTAGGAAACATTCATTTTGACTTCAATTTTGATTTTAGAAATCAATTTTAATTTTTTATAGCCAGAGGGCAATCTTGTAATTTATTCCCAAAAGATGTCATCTTACGGCTCCGCCCTACTTATGCCTCATTTGTTACCACCTCCTTTGTTCATTATTTATACCCAAAATCAACCCTCTAGCCAGCTACGAGCCATACAACCTGACCACATCAAAACAGCTAGAATCACACGGGTCCAGCCTGGTTCGGATTGAAACCGTCTAGATGGCAGGGTTACCTAGATCAGATGTGTCGTTAAGAAGATCAGGCTCATCAGGACTCTTGTGGGAAGATAAATTATTATCAGTTGGAATTAAGCCGAAAGAGCAAGTAGAGAGAGCCGAGCTACAAAGAGCATGCCCAAAACCATATCATCACCCCACACTCCCCATATTTTTTATATTGTTTTATTCACTCCAAATTAAATTAAAAATAAAAAAAATTAATAAATAATTAATCCAAACCGTAATTAAGTAATTAAACCTAAATACTACAATTAATATCAATAATCGGAATCAGAGTCTTCGTCATCCTATGGGAGCAACATGGGTGATCTCGGTTGTGATCTCAGTTCATCCTTCCATGGAGCACGATACACGTACTTGTCTTCCAGTTATTCCTCATCCACCAGTTCATCTTCTCTAAGTTAAACTTCATCCTCCAGTTCATAAAAGTCTTCAAGTGGCTCTTACGATGGATTTTTTGCAACAGAAATCGAATGACAAACTCCATAAGGCTTCATCCTCCCAAATGTCATCCAATTGGGGGTTTACAAGAGTCGGAGGTTCAACGGGAATAGGAGGTTGAAGCAGAACAGGAGGTTCAACCAGAATATGGGGTTCGACCAGAATTGGAGGTTCAAGCCTTGTTGCATTATTTTCCAGCACATCCTGTGGAGGTGTTGAAATCATATTTGTGAAATTATTGGAGTATATCTTCTATGTTTGACATGGTTATGAAATGAAACGAATCTCAGAGCCATTGGAAAAATATAGCCGTTATATACATAACGACTAGTTTTATAATATTTATTAGAGTAAATTATACGAGACGCCCATGTGGTTTGCAAAAATCACAATTTTAGTCCTTGAACTATTGAAATTACAGCTGGAGTCCTACAACTATCACTTTCGTCTCACCTGGGGTCCTTGGGATGGATGTTCGTTAAAAATCTATGTTAAGTTTTTTAAAATGACCATTATACCCTTAGGTATTTATTTAATAAAAAATAAATAAATTAAATTATATTAAAAATAAAGTTAACCAAGATTATCTAATATTATCTGATTCTTTAAAGAAAACCCTAGATAATAGGGAAGAATAGGGGGGGGGGGGGTGGTTCCGGTCAGCACTCCTGCGACTCTGCTTCGGCCATCGTTGCTGAACTCCGTCCGCCTCCACAAATTTTCGATCAGTAAGGTTGTTTTGGTCAAAAACTGCATAAGCAATTAGTTGATATTTTGACGTATTGTAATTTTAGTCCTTGAACTATTAAAACTACAGCTGGAGTCCTCCAACTATCACTTTCGTCTCACCTGGGGTCCTTAGGATGGATTTTCGTTAAAAATCTCTGTTAAGTTTTTTAAAATGACCATTATACCCTTAAATAGGTATTTATTTAATAAAAAATAAATAATTTAAGTTATATTAGAAATAAAGTTAACCAAGATTATCTAGTCTAATCCGGTTCTTTAAAGAAAACCCTAGATAAAAGGGAAGAATATGGGGGGGTGGCGGTTCCGGTCAGCACTCCTGCGACTCTCCTACGACCATCGTCGTTGAAATCTGTCTGCCTCCACAAATTTTCGATCAGTAAGATGCATTCGATTTGCTCCAGATTAGGTTTGAAATTAGGCCTTGTTTTTTCTACAAATAATATGATTGTAGTAAGTTTGGAAATCCATTCGGGAAGAAGGGGGTTAACAAGAGACTATTAAATTCTTCTCGTGAATATATCTTAACCAAACTGGGCAATTAGTCTTTATAAATTAGTTCGTTTATCGTATTTGAGATGGGTTTAACTTTGAAAAAGAAATTGGAGAGGAATGATGGAAGGTGGAGTGATCTGAAAATTTAGAAAGAAATCGTTGGATGATAGAAATAATAGCCACCATCGTTGGATCTATTCACCTCCAATAAATTTTCCAATATATTTGATACATCCTCCTTCCACCACCGTCGATGAACTTCGCCACCGTCGATGATTTCTAGGCTTTGCATAAGGAGATTGACGATATGTTCTAATCCTTCGTTTGTATGATAGAAATGATTTAGGTAATCATGATGAAGATAACGATAACGTTGCCGGTGATGAAGGAATCTAGCGGATGCTGCTTAACGATCCGAAACCGAATAAGGGCTCTAGCTAAGATGTTACCTTAGTGCAAGTCAATTTGGTAGAAACGTTTTAATGTGGTTAAAGTATAAAACTATATAAAAGTCGTGGTCAAAGTTGAAAACTCTGAAAATATACTAAAAATGAAAGTAGAAAACTTAAGAGGTATGAAACATAAAAGTCTAAAAGTTTCGTGGTAAAAGTATAAAACTACAAAAAATATACTAAAAACGAAAATACAAAGTTAAGGGGTATAAAACGTAAAATTTTAAAAGTTGTGTGGTCAAAGTATAAAAGTATAAAAAGTCGTGACCAAAGTCGAAAACTCTAAAAAATATACTAAAAACGAAAGTAGAAAAGTTAAGGGGTATAAAACATAAAAATCTAAAAGTTTCGTGATCAAAGTATAAAACTATTAAAAAAGTATACTAAAAAATAAAAGTAGAAAAGTTAAGGAGTATAAAATATAAATGTCTAAAAGTTTTATGATCAAAGTATAAAACAAAAAAAGAAAGTGATGGCCAAAGTCTAAAAAGTCTAAAACTACAAATTAGTGTACAAACACCATATAAAAGTAGCAAAAAAACTAAAGAGTTTAAGTATTAAAAAAAGGTGGTCAAAACAAAAAAGAAAAAAACTATAGGGTTTAAGTGTAAAACCCATAAAAAGAAGTGGTCAAAACATAAAAGAAGGAAAATACACTATTCCTTTTAAATTTTAAATGTAATATATATATAACTTAACTAATTTAACTAACTTAACTAATTACCGACATAAGAAAACCTTTAGATGAATTCAGAGATGAGAAAGGTACCACTTAGACCTAGAATCCTAATTAATATTAACAACCTCACTCGCCTATGACAACTTTGAGGGAACCAAGATCTTATCACACAACCTATAGAAACCCAATGAGCCCCTGAATCAGTCTCCAGATGTTCCTGATAGAATACCTATAGACTGGAATACGCTCACCGGTTAGTTAGTTCTCCTTTTGGTTACATACTAACTTCAACTACCTTAAAACACCCTCAAAACAATCTAAGGCACTCTAAAATAGCCGGAGCTACCTCTAATCACTACAACTGACACGGAATAACAACTAACCATAAAAACTACGCAATTTCCTTTTGGGACAATTTCTCCTGAGAACTATTAGCCAACCCAATTACCCAACAAATCTATCTCCTTTTGGGAATGTCTAGATAAGGCAGAATACTGATTTCAAGATGATAACCATTAACTAATTCTATGATTACTGATTAGGCAAATCACATTTTAGTTAGCCCACACTCAAGCATGCAATTAAAATACCTTTACATACTGAAAGACATTCACAAGCAAGGCAGGAAGTAACTAATGATCACAACCCTAAAATCAATATGCACATGCATTCAATTACGGAAATTAGAGGAACTTAATAGAGCATCAATCCATCAAGAAATTTTCATAAACCGAACAAGAGTAGGAAGTATCCATTATTCATCAAATGGCCTAGATGGCACTAATTGCTTAGCCTAGGATTATGTTCAAAGCAGAAACACAAATAAAAATCAAGTCTTTACCAGGAACCATGATTTAGTCTAAGTTAATTACAAGAAACAAGAAAGAAACGAGAACCTGGATACGAGTTTGGTGTCGAATGGTTGATTCCTCGTGACCTCCTATGCCTCCAGCCTTGAACTTAGCTCTGAAAATCGTCCTTTAGTCGTCTTAAGTCGGCAAAAGTTCAGAACCCCCCAAAAGACCCATCGATTTGATTAAATAGTCGAATTTAAGGTTTCCTCGGAAAAACAGGCTGCAAGCGTATCGCTTGGAGAAGATGGCAAACTAGGCAATGTGCCTGGAACAAATTAGTGGGTCAACCCGACATTGACCAGTTCAGCGAACTCACTCCCCAAGCGTATCGCTTGGGGCCTCTGATCTTCTAGGCGATACGCCTGCTTCATTCTTTTCAGCAATTCTTGATTATTTTAATCTTCCAACTTCTCCAATGCTCATTTTGCCTCGGGATTTGAACCAAGACCTACAAAAATGACTTAAAAGACAAATAAGACAAAAATACTAAAAAGTAACTAAAAACCAAGTTAAACCCGACTAAATGGACTTAAAATGTACACAAACTTAAAGGAAACTCCTATGTGTTTTGCAACACATTAAGAACAATCAAATACAAGTATTCAAAACCCTAAACTCAGTGACAAACCTTGTAAATTCTTTTATGGGAGTCAGAAATTGTTGAAGGTCAGTTATGTATCCCTAAATGTTAATTTTTTCGGTCTGATTCGAGTCGGTGAGTCATATTAACAAATTCAAACTCAAATCAAATAATTAAGTGACAAACTAATATAAGATTAATAAGATATTTAACCAACAATCTATTATTTCGGCAAATAACCAACAATATGATATTAAAAAGATATAACAATTAATCAAATTATCATAAATAAAGTGCAATTTAAAAAAAAATCCTAAACAAAAACTTGGGGCTCTTTAAAATCTAATTTGAGAGATGAGCGACGCCAAATGACAATAAGAATTTTATTTAGTGGTCTATTAAATTTGCTCCGACAAGAGTCGGATGGATAGAGGGGATGAGTGCATGCTAGATTTTAAAGGCAAGACAAAACATGAACGGTGAAAGTTAGAAACTTTTTTAGTTTGTGTGTATCTTTTTTTGAATGCCGCTAATTTAATTGTATGAAATAAGTTTGTTTAAAAAACTAATAGTTAAGCTAAAATATAAATAACTATTTAGTACTTGAGTAACCGAGTTTTGTTTAATAAAGTTAATAATTGAGCTAAAATATAAATATGAACTTAAAACTTTATAATAGTTATTGATTATTGATTATTTGAACAATTTTGATTGTTTATGATCTTTAAGAATAAATAAAATAATGGACTTAATAATTTAAATACTTATTCACTTTAAATTTGTAAAACTTTAGAATTGTATCTTTAATTTTCTTTGTCGGTTTCTTTAATTTCATGGGGTCGGTCTGAAAATTTCATAAGGGCCGATGTTAAAACCTCTTAGGGTTTCGGTGACCCCCATATCTTACATGTGGGTACAGCTCTACCTAACTACCTAACTCCACCATTATTTGGTGTAGTCGATACCCCTTTATCTTCCAATGTGGAGGTTAAGGGTTCAAATACCTCCTAAAATAAAATATATAAAATATTATAGAGGTGAGTTAGAGGTTTTATCACATGGGCCTTTGGACGGTGGGTTTCCCCTAGGGGTGAGCATGGTTCGGTTCGGTTTGGTTTTTGGCTCTAAGCGAACCGAAATCAAAATTTTCAGGTTTTAAGAAAAAAGAACTGTTCAGTTTCTGGTTTTTTCGGTTTCGGTTCGGTTTCGGTCTTTTTTAGTTTTGTTTTTGTAATATGTTGTCAAAATAATTTTAAATTATATAAGTCTACTTTTAAAAGATAAATAAATAATAGTAAAAAACATGTACCGTCATAACAATTATATTAAAAAAAACAAAAGTAGTTACGTGAAGCGTGTGACCATACAAAATACAAAGTGACATTAAATTTAAAACTTTTTAACGCTAAACATCTTGACGTAAACTATTATGTGTTAACTTAAAATATAAATTAAGGGAACAAGGGTTATTAAAATTTTTAAAGTTAAGTGTTAACTTAAAATATAAATTAAAGTTTAAAGATTTACAATGTGTCATCCTAAAATGTTAATTCACTTATTTGCCCCTTGGTTCGTTTCGACTTTTCGGTTCGGTTTGGTTCTTAATAGACATGAAACCGAAGCCGAACCATTATTTTTTGTTCGGTTTTTTCAGTTTTTTCGGTACGATTTTTTTTGTTCGGTTTCATCGGTTTTTTCGGTTTCGAATCAGTTTTTTGCTCACCCCTAGTTTCCTCTCTGATGGACGTGCAACACAGAGGGTCCTGGTTACTCATACGGACTTTGGTCGTAGTGTGTCATGGGGTAACATCGTTTGCAATGAGGAGACTCCCGGGTAACCGAATGTTTGTAGTTAAAAAAATTATATAATCATAATAAAAAGAGGAATGAAATGTTCTCACCATATACTCAAACTTGTTGCATAAATTGATTTATAAAATAGCAACGAAGGCTAAGTGTACTGGGCGTTAAAAGGGCTTATAGCGTCGAAACACCGCCTATCCGGGCGCTATGAGGGTAAAAAAAGCCCAACGGCGTTACCTGCGTAGTGCTCCTTCTCTCTGTCAAAAATCCCATCTTCCAGCGCCATGGGCGCTACCACCACTACGGCCACCACATCCTCCGACGCCAACGGTACGTTATCAAGGGGGTGGCACCCCACCATTACGGTGTCCAGACAAAAGGTTAAGAAACTCGCTGCCGTTCGTCCGTCAACAGCCTAGTGAGTCCCAATTGCCGTCGCCCCGTCACCTCACGTGAATGTACATGTGAATGTGATCTTTTTATTCCGGTTCTCCCAGTTCAAAAACATGGGCAGGCTCGCTCAATCCCAGTTCTCCATCTTTTCTTTAATTGGGCTTGTAAGCCCAACAGATCTTTAAAAACCCACGTGAGTATTGATATTGATGGCCCATGATCTTTGGTTACCAATTTGTTTCATGTGCTTGTATCATAGTAAGTTAGTAACCTGTCATTTTTCAACAATATAATGAATCAAATCTACAATTAATCATTTAAGATTAATTAAGTTCAATTCTTTATTTATTGTTTAGTAAATGTGCAAATAAGAAATAACTAATTAAAGTCCATATACACACTCAAAAGTTCTCAAGTTTAGGTTAACCATATCATTTTACCTCATTCTCTCTATAACATACTATATATATAAACAAGATGTTTACCTTCCCCGCGCATTGCTGCGGGATTGAATTTGTATACTGAACGAAGATAAAAAAAAGTTAAAGTGGTATAAAACGTAAAAGGTTAAAAGTCTCGTGGTTAAAGTATAAAACTACAGAAGTATAAAACTATAGAAGTATACTAAAAGCGAAAGTAGAAAAGTTAAAAGTTTTGTGGCCAAAATGGAAGACAAAAAACTTAAAACAAAAAAACCTTAAAAGTTAGAGAGCTATAAAATTAAGGAGTCTAAAACGTAAAAATCTAAAAGTCTTGTGGTGAAAGTAGGGGTTTGCAAGAATCCGAAAAAACCGACTCGAAACAAAAAAAAAAACTGAAAAAACCAAACCGAAAAAACCGAATCCAAATAGAAACCGACGGTTTTGGATTGGACTTTTCTAAAATCCGAAATTTTGGATCGGTTTCGGTTTTAGCTAAAAAGAAAATCCAAAAAAACCGAACCGGTCCATTTAATTATTGAATGGTTTCAAATAAATTTTTTAGTTATAATCATTAGGATCTTTGAGTCTTTGTGATTAGATCATTATGCAACTTTAATTTTTGTCTGAATGTCGTTTGAGTGTTTAAGATTAGATCCTTTAAGAATTTGTTTGATTTTGATTGTTATGCAACATTATGTATCTTTGAGTCTTTAATATTAAATCGTTAAGGATTTGTTTGAATGTATTTGTTTGAGATTGGATCATTGTTACAGATTTTAAAGTTGTATTTTGAATGCTATTAGTTGTCGCACCCCCAAAATACCACTAACGGAGTTTATACCGTTAAGGGGCGCGACTAGACCAGGATCCACAACCATTAGTTACAAATACTAAACGAATCAGAGTAAAGTCCAATGTTCATAAATAAAACAGTTCCAAAAGTTACGCAGCGGAATGTAAACATAAATATCTTAGCACTAGCCGCGTGCTTTAATTACAAAACATAAATTGTTATATAAATTCCCAAGTTAGTTCAATAAAAGTAAACATTTTCTTGAGCCATGTCAACCTGCTCCGGATACTCCTCAGCGATCTGCAAAAGTGAAAACCACGCAAGTGTCAACCAAAATGGCTGGTGAGTTCACGGTGGGCTTGTCATGCATTGGCCCGGTCTCATAATCATTTTCTTTGTCAACATATACATGCGTAATATTTGTTTCATGAAAAACGATACTTTTAAATGTCAGTTACCAACTATTTAATATGCGCTTAGTCTTGTAAGAATTAAAGAACTCAACCGATATCGCGGGTAGCTAATCCGTCATTTCATGCACTAAGGAAGATTGTACCAAGCTGACTAATTATTCTGCGGTGTTCCACCGTCATTAATTTTTATTTGCGGACTTTCGTCACTGCTCTTTTTGCCTCCCCCGTGTCCTCCTCTTGGGATCACGGTGTCAAATAGGCTGATATTGTTCCCCGTGCACCTCCAGTGCCCCGGAGCGGAGTTTGTCAAACTCCAGTAGATCTACCCAACATCCCCTCGCTTCCACGAATTAATGGCACAATTAATTATGAGGACTTTTTATTTAACCAAAAACATCCCTTAGAAATCATGTGATATCATTTGGTTTAAAGCCTTTAACCTATGCTAGCCATATTAAAACATTTCACTTAGGGTTTCTTTCGAAACCAAAAATCATTTATCAGTTTTATTTTTCGTAACGACGACTTGATTCCTTCCCCAAGTGTTCCCATAAACACTTGGTGAAAATCAGTCAATTTGTATTCGTCCGGTGCTCGGCACTCGTAAGCTTTGTCAGCATTATTTCTAAGTTGTTCTTTCCGTCCCTATCGGGATCGTGTCTTGCGGGTTAGTGACACTCACCTTTGGTTGCTCGGCTAGACTTGCTTAATTATCCTTGGATTGGTTTCTTAATGAAGACCTATAATTCATTTAGGTCTTATATATTAGTCTTGTGTCTAATTTATTTCAAACAACGTTCACTATGGCCCATAACATAGCACGTTAAGCTAAGACACGACATTTCGACACACGACACCGATGGTTGATCATAAACAAGGGTTCACATAGTACAGAAATTAGACATGTATCATCATGGCATAATCATGTAAGTCATGGCATAACACTTAAGCAAATTTCACAAGTTTGGTTTTTAGGTCAGGTCTTAGTTTCGCTAGCATAGTTTCGCTAGGCAGTTTCGCTAGGTGCACGGGCAGCACTTTCGCTAGGCAGTGCCCGGTGACACAGTTTCGCTAGGCTAGTTTCGCCCGAAACTGCTGACGCAGTTTCGCTAGCCTAGTTTCGCAGGGAAACTGGTTTGAACTTTCGTTCAGGTATTTTGCTCGATAGTTTCGCTCGAGCTGGTCTGGTCAGGTTACCCGGCGACACTATAGTTTCGCTGGTCAGTGTCGCTGGAAGGAGATATAATTTCGCTACTTAGTTTCGCCCAGAGAACAACAGTTTCGCTGGTCGCGAAAAACATACGGATTTGTCTAAAAATCAACCTAACAGCTTCTGATCATACATGCAATTCATTATCTAGCATCCATAGGCATTTACTAACATAAATCAAGCAACTTTAACACGTTTAACATGCATTTTGATCATCAAATCTCTAAAATGGGTTCAAAACCCTAAAATGACCTATTTTGCACAAATCTCTAACATGGATGGATTTCACACGTAAAGTTATCAACTTTAGTACAGATCTAGCATTCCTAAACAATATACTAGCAGATCAAACAGTTTCATGAAGATTTGAGCATGCTTTAAGAAGAAAACATATAGAAAAGCTTAAAACATAGTTTTTGGGACTCACGGATGATTCTAGAATCGATGAAGGAGATGAGATGATGGTCTAGAGGCTAAGATCTTGGTCTCTTGATGGTATTCTCGGCTGACCAGGTTCCAGAGAAGTGTGTGTGTGTTGATTGTGAAATGAGGCAAATGAGGCTACTTAGGGTTTATTAAGTTTATTTATATCAGAGGCTAGTTTCGCTGGCAGTTTCGCTGGCTGGCGAAACTGGCTCTAATCTCGGGTACATTGATCAGTCTGGCCAGCTACCGGGCGAATCTATAGTTTCGCTCGGTAGTTTCGCTGACTGCCAAATTTAGGTAATTTTCACATCATCAAGTATTTTCAATTAATCATGCTATTCACAATAATAAGTCATGTATTTAAATCACATTGCACATTAAGACAATCAATGATGAACACATAACACACATGGACGGGTTCGGTGATCAACCAAAGGTCGTGGACGTATTCGGCCTAGTTATGCATTAGCTACTAAGTTAACACTTATATCGTAACTAACGGGTTTGTCTAATGGAAGTTAACCTTGAAATTCTCGGGTGTCACATCATTCCCCTGAAATTGGAATTTTCGTCCCGAAAATTATTCTTGTGTCGTAGCGTTCGCAGCATCAGCTGTCGTCGTTGCTATCGTCGCTGGGGAAAGAAAGCAAAAGTTTTAGGGTTGTCACATCCTCCTCCCGTTAAGGAATTTTGGTCCCCAAAATTAAATCATACCTTGAGTTTCCGTGGACTCTTGCTCGAACAAGTGAGGATACTTTTTCCTCATTTGATCCTCTCGCTCCCAAGTATATTCAGGTCCACGCCTTGAGTTCCATCGCACTTTGACGATCGGAATCTTGCTACGTTTAAGGGCTTTCTCTTCGCGTCCCATGATTTCCACCGGTTGCTCGATGAATCTCAGATGTTCATCGATTTCCAATTCCTCCAGAGGGATTATTTCGATGTCTTCAGCTAGACATTTCTTTAGGTTGGAAACGTGAAACACGTTATGAACTCCATCGAGTTCAGCAGGGAGTTGCAATCGATAGGCCACCGGGCCTACTTCCCCAATTATTTCAAACGGACCGATGTAGCGAGGATTTAACTTTCCGCGCTTCCCGAAGCGTATCACTCCCTTCCAGGGAGATACCTTCAACAATACTTTGTCACCCACCTCAAACTTTAGAGGTTTCCGGCGTTTGTCGGCATAACTCTTTTGTCGATCACGCGCTGCAGCCAGCCGTTGTCTGATTTGAATAATCCGTTCGGTCATATCGTGAATAACTTCCGGTCCAGTGAGCCCTTTCTCACCTGTTTCAGCCCAACACACGGGCGATCTACATTTTCTGCCATAAAGTGCTTCAAAAGGGGCTGCACGGATGCTTGAATGATAGCTATTGTTGTAAGAGAACTCCACCAGTGGAAGGTGAGTCTCCCAATCTTTTCCAAAGTCCAGAACACAAGCTCGGAGCATATCTTCCAAGGTTTGAATGGTTCGCTCCGACTGACCATCTGTCTGCGGGTGATAAGCCGTACTCATGTCTAGTTGGGTTCCCAATGCTTCCTGCATTGATTGCCATAACCGGGAAGTAAATCGAGGATCTCGATCAGAAATGATAGTCTTAGGCACACCGTGAAGCTTCACAATTTTGTCGATGTACAGCTTTGTCAATTTATCCATATTATCACTTTCCTTCATTGGAATGAAATGTGCAGATTTGGTTAATCGATCGATGATAACCCAAATCGCATCCGGTTGATTTGATCGATGAGGTAATCCCGTTACAAAATCCATTGAGATATCCTCCCATTTCCATTCTGGGATCTTTGGTTGTTGCAGTAATCCAGAAGGCTTTTGGTATTCAATCTTGACTCTTGAACATGTCAGACACTTAGCCACATATCGAGCAATGTCGGCTTTCATATTCGGCCACCAATAAAGATTCTTCAAGTCCTGATACATTTTATCTGATCCAGGGTGCACCGAATATCTTGACTTGTGAGCCTCGTCCATCACAAGCTCACGGAGATTTCCAAACAATGGAACCCAGATTCTGTCATTATAGTATGTGAGTCCATCGGACTTAACTTCAGAATGGCCATCTACACCACGCAGTGCTTCAGCTGCGAAGTTTTCTGCTTTCAAAGCTTCTCGTTGGCAGTCACGGATCCGATCCGGTAATCCTGAATGTATTGTAAGTTGAAGCGCTCGTACCCGACGAGGCTTTTCGTATTCTTTTCTGCTCAGGGCATCGGCCACCACGTTGGCTTTTCCAGGATGATACTTAATAGCCAAATCATAATCGTTCAGTAATTCAACCCACCTTCTTTGCCGCATGTTGAGATCTTTCTGATCAAAAATGTGTTGCAAACTTTTATGATCGGTGAATATTGTGCACTTTGTTCCATATAGGTAATGTCTCCAAATCTTAAGTGCATGAACAACGGCTCCCATTTCCAAATCATGCGTTGTATAATTCTTTTCTGTATCCTTTAGTTTCCTGGACCCGTAGGCAATTACCTTGTCTCGTTGCATCAACACGCAACCGAGTCCTTGAATCGATGCATCGCAGTAAACCACAAAGTCGTCTATTCCATCGGGTAACGCAAGAATTGGAGCCGAACATAACATATCCTTGAGCATTTGGAACGCGCGCTCTTCCTTATCACCCCATTTGTATTGCACTCATTTGTGCGTTAAGGCCGTTAAGGGTTGAGCCAGTTGAGAGAAACCCTTAATAAACCTTCGATAATATCCGGCAAGCCCTAAAAATTGTCGGATTTCTATTGGCGCTCTTGGGGTAGACCAGTTCTTAATTGCTTCCACTTTGGCTGGATCTACATGGATTCCTTCCTCATTTACAATGTGTCCAAGAAACTGGACTTCGCGGATCCAGAAGTCGCACTTCGAAAACTTAGCATAAAGCTGTTCCTTGCGGAGCAATTCCAGTATAAGTCGCAGATGCTCCTCGTGTTCTTCCTTTGACTTGGAGTAGATCAAAATATCGTCAATGAAGACTATTACAAACTTATCGAGGTACGGCTTGCACACTCGATTCATCAGATCCATAAATACGGCAGGCGCATTGGTTAGCCCAAACGGCATAACCAGGAACTCGTAGTGACCATACCGAGTCCTGAAAGCAGTCTTGGGTACATCCTCATCACGAACGCGAAGCTGGTGATATCCAGACCGTAAATCAATCTTTGAAAAGTAGCTTGAACCCTGTAGTTGGTCGAAGAGATCGTCGATGCGAGGAAGTGGATACCGATTCTTGATCGTAACTTTGTTAAGTTCTCGGTAGTCGATGCACATGCGGAACGTTCCGTCCTTCTTCTTAACAAACAGTACCGGAGCTCCCCATGGAGACGAACTTGGACGAATAAACCCCTTGTCGAGTAGCTCTTGAAGTTGCGAAGAGAGTTCGTTGAGTTCACTTACAGCCAATCGGTAAGGTGCGCGTGCGATTGGAGCGGCACCTGGAGCTAAATCAATCCCAAACTCAACTTGTCGAAATGGAGGCAAGCCAGGCAGATCTTCAGGAAATACATCTCGGAAGTCGCGAACTATCGGGTAATCATCAATTTTGCGCTCGGGATGTGTCGTGTCAGTGACGTTTGCAAGAATCGCGAAGTGACCCTTACGGAGGCATTTCTGAGCTTTGAGAAACGAGATAATACCAGTTACTACTCCACCTTTTTCACCTTGAACCGTTAATTCTTTACCGTCTTCGAGTGGGATACGAACCACTTTTTCCTTACATAAGATTTCAGCTCGGTTTTCGGATAACCAATCCATTCCTACTATGACGTCGAAACTACCAATTGGGAAAGGCATAAGGTTGATTCCTAATGTATGGCCAGCTAGTTCTAATTTACAGTCTTTAACTATCTGAGTCGTATCATGAAGTTTACCGTTTGCTAGTTCTACCACATACTTAGCATCTAAGTTAACTGGTTTAGCATTTATTAGTCTAGCAAACTTAGTGGAAATAAAGCTTCTTTCAGCACCAGAATCAAATAAAACAGTAGCAAAGAAACCGTTCAAAATAAATTTACCGTTGATCACGTTGGCATCATTGCGAGCTTCTCCTTGACCCATCACGAAAGCTCGGCCTCTACCGTTTCCACCATTCCCACCATTGCCATTGCCGTTTCCATTACCATTACCATGGCCACCGTTGTTCCCCTGGTTACCATTCCCTTGTCTCCTCAGTTGAGGGCAATCTCTTTTCATGTGGCCTTGGGCACCACATTCATAGCAACCATTGCCATTTCTTCTTGGGACTTCATTGTTACGGTTCTGCCCATTGTTATTCCCATTTCCCCGGTTATTACCATTGTTGTTGTTGTTGTTGTTCTGCTTCATCCGGTTTTGTTGCTCAGGAATGACTGCCCAACAGTCGTCTGCCACGTGGCTTCTCTTACCACACCTCCCACAAGTTAAACTTTTTCTACAGACTCCCGAGTGATGCTTGCCGCAGGTGTTGCAAGTGGGCAGGTTCTGACCATTTCCGCCCTGGCGGTTGTTGCTGCTATTGACACCAGATCGCTTACTTTGACCTTGGGAGTGATAGGATTTCCCAGAGCTGTTGGCCACACTTTGCTGATTCATTGACACCTCAGGAATCTCATTCTCGGCCTTTCTCTTGCCACTCAAGGCAGTCTTCTCGGTGGCTTTCGCAGGTAGAGTTCCCTTCTCAATTTCTTGGTCGGTCAACTTATGAGCTAGACGAATAGCTTGTTGCACAGTTGCTGGGTTGCTAGCAGTCACCATTCCTTTAATTTGAGGCGCGAGGCCTTCCAGATAACGCTCGATGCGTTTAAACTCAGCGTCGACCATTGTGGGGCATAGGACCTCATATTCATGATATCGAGCAGTGTACTGTTCGATTTCAGACCCAGACATCTTCAAATTCAGGAATTCACCCTCAAGCTTCTTGACTTGGTCACGTGGACAGTATTCTTCCATGATCAGCTCCTTAAATGCTGCCCACTGCATGTTATCAGCCGCTTCTAGCCCAACCATCTGAATTTCAGCGTTCCACCAGGAGAGTGCGGCTCCTTCGAAGGTACCAGTAGCAAACTTCACCTTGCTTTCAGCCGGGCAGTTACATATGGAGAAAACCTTTTCGGACTTTTCAATCCACCTAAGGAGTCCTACAGCTCCTTCTTCGCCGGAAAATGTCATCGGCTTACAGTCCATGAAGGACTTGAACGTGCAGTGGTGCTGGTTTCCTGATGCATAAATAGTTCGGATTTTAAAATTAAACAGGTCATGATATAATTGCTTTGTGCCTTAACCGGCGTAATAGTTACCCTGTGCGGCATATGCAGCTTGGACGGCTGCCACCGCGGCTTGCACATGTTCAGCAATCATCGCTTGTAGCTGTGCGGGCGTCATGTTTATGCCACCTCTTCCGTTTCCTCTTCCAGACATCTTGCTGAACAGTTAAAGTAGCCAGTGTTCAGTCACAGTTATATTTTTATACATATCCCATAATATGTATATTAGCCAGTTCCCGTTATCCCACTATTAGTCCAGAAAAATTTTCGTGCAAATTGAGGCGTCGTCGAAGAACGTCGTAAATGCTATCGTCGAAGGTCGGCTTCCCATAAAGTCACCGTCGGCGTAGTCGTCGTAGTAGAAATCAGGACGTAGCGTGTAGCATCGTTTCGTTGTCGCTTTCCCCAGAGTAGTGTGCGTATTCGAGTTCGCGTTTCGTATTCGTGTGAAAATTTCCTAAGGTCTTTCCGTTAGACTACTTAGACACGGTCTATATATATACTTATATATATATATATACATATATCTGTACGTACTAAGCTTTTACTTACACAGCAGAGCGAGTATCCCAGGTTGGCACGTAAAAATTTTGTCTTTGGGAATTTGTTTATTCGTTTTGTAACCAAGGTTTTCAAGTTGCAGTTTCCAAATCGTTTTCAAAAATGATTCCAGTTCTCTGCAACTTATGGCTCTGATACCAATCTGTCGCACCCCCAAAATACCACTAACGGAGTTTATACCGTTAAGGGGCGCGACTAGACCAGGATCCACAACCATTAGTTACAAATACTAAACGAATCAGAGTAAAGTCCAATGTTCATAAATAAAACAGTTCCAAAAGTTACGCAGCGGAATGTAAACATAAATATCTTAGCACTAGCCGCGTGCTTTAATTACAAAACATAAATTGTTATATAAATTCCCAAGTTAGTTCAATAAAAGTAAACATTTTCTTGAGCCATGTCAACCTGCTCCGGATACTCCTCAGCGATCTGCAAAAGTGAAAACCACGCAAGTGTCAACCAAAATGGCTGGTGAGTTCACGGTGGGCTTGTCATGCATTGGCCCGGTCTCATAATCATTTTCTTTGTCAACATATACATGCGTAATATTTGTTTCATGAAAAACGATACTTTTAAATGTCAGTTACCAACTATTTAATATGCGCTTAGTCTTGTAAGAATTAAAGAACTCAACCGATATCGCGGGTAGCTAATCCGTCATTTCATGCACTAAGGAAGATTGTACCAAGCTGACTAATTATTCTGCGGTGTTCCACCGTCATTAATTTTTATTTGCGGACTTTCGTCACTGCTCTTTTTGCCTCCCCCGTGTCCTCCTCTTGGGATCACGGTGTCAAATAGGCTGATATTGTTCCCCGTGCACCTCCAGTGCCCCGGAGCGGAGTTTGTCAAACTCCAGTAGATCTACCCAACATCCCCTCGCTTCCACGAATTAATGGCACAATTAATTATGAGGACTTTTTATTTAACCAAAAACATCCCTTAGAAATCATGTGATATCATTTGGTTTAAAGCCTTTAACCTATGCTAGCCATATTAAAACATTTCACTTAGGGTTTCTTTCGAAACCAAAAATCATTTATCAGTTTTATTTTTCGTAACGACGACTTGATTCCTTCCCCAAGTGTTCCCATAAACACTTGGTGAAAATCAGTCAATTTGTATTCGTCCGGTGCTCGGCACTCGTAAGCTTTGTCAGCATTATTTCTAAGTTGTTCTTTCCGTCCCTATCGGGATCGTGTCTTGCGGGTTAGTGACACTCACCTTTGGTTGCTCGGCTAGACTTGCTTAATTATCCTTGGATTGGTTTCTTAATGAAGACCTATAATTCATTTAGGTCTTATATATTAGTCTTGTGTCTAATTTATTTCAAACAACGTTCACTATGGCCCATAACATAGCACGTTAAGCTAAGACACGACATTTCGACACACGACACCGATGGTTGATCATAAACAAGGGTTCACATAGTACAGAAATTAGACATGTATCATCATGGCATAATCATGTAAGTCATGGCATAACACTTAAGCAAATTTCACAAGTTTGGTTTTTAGGTCAGGTCTTAGTTTCGCTAGCATAGTTTCGCTAGGCAGTTTCGCTAGGTGCACGGGCAGCACTTTCGCTAGGCAGTGCCCGGTGACACAGTTTCGCTAGGCTAGTTTCGCCCGAAACTGCTGACGCAGTTTCGCTAGCCTAGTTTCGCAGGGAAACTGGTTTGAACTTTCGTTCAGGTATTTCGCTCGATAGTTTCGCTCGAGCTGGTCTGGTCAGGTTACCCGGCGACACTATAGTTTCGCTGGTCAGTGTCGCTGGAAGGAGATATAATTTCGCTACTTAGTTTCGCCCAGAGAACAACAGTTTCGCTGGTCGCGAAAAACATACGGATTTGTCTAAAAATCAACCTAACAGCTTCTGATCATACATGCAATTCATTATCTAGCATCCATAGGCATTTACTAACATAAATCAAGCAACTTTAACACGTTTAACATGCATTTTGATCATCAAATCTCTAAAATGGGTTCAAAACCCTAAAATGACCTATTTTGCACAAATCTCTAACATGGATGGATTTCACACGTAAAGTTATCAACTTTAGTACAGATCTAGCATTCCTAAACAATATACTAGCAGATCAAACAGTTTCATGAAGATTTGAGCATGCTTTAAGAAGAAAACATATAGAAAAGCTTAAAACATAGTTTTTGGGACTCACGGATGATTCTAGAATCGATGAAGGAGATGAGATGATGGTCTAGAGGCTAAGATCTTGGTCTCTTGATGGTATTCTCGGCTGACCAGGTTCCAGAGAAGTGTGTGTGTTGATTGTGAAATGAGGCAAATGAGGCTACTTAGGGTTTATTAAGTTTATTTATATCAGAGGCTAGTTTCGCTGGCAGTTTCGCTGGCTGGCGAAACTGGCTCTAATCTCGGGTACATTGATCAGTCTGGCCAGCTACCGGGCGAATCTATAGTTTCGCTCGGTAGTTTCGCTGACTGCCAAATTTAGGTAATTTTCACATCATCAAGTATTTTCAATTAATCATGCTATTCACAATAATAAGTCATGTATTTAAATCACATTGCACATTAAGACAATCAATGATGAACACATAACACACATGGACGGGTTCGGTGATCAACCAAAGGTCGTGGACGTATTCGGCCTAGTTATGCATTAGCTACTAAGTTAACACTTATATCGTAACTAACGGGTTTGTCTAACGGAAGTTAACCTTGAAATTCTCGGGTGTCACATTAGTAGTCAATTAATCTATAATTAAAAAATAAGTAGACCCAAATTTAATATTATTAGTTTTTTAGCCCAAAAATTCATATGGATTTGAATCCGAAAAAACCGAATCCAAACCGTATAAAACCGAAAACCAGAATCAGTGAAACCGAAAAAACCAAATCCGAATGGATTTGAGAATTGTAAAAACCGAAGTTCGGTTTTGGATTCGGTTTTAGCCAAAATCCGATCCAAACTGATCCATGCACACCCCTAGGTGAAAGTATGAAACTATAAAAATATTAAGTTAAGTGGTATAAAATGTAAAAGTCTAAAAGTCTCGTGGTAAAAGTATAAAACTATAAAAGTATACTAAAAACGAAAGTAGAAAAGTAAAATGTTTCGTGACCAAAGTTGAAGATAACAAAATTAAAAAAAAAAATTCAAAAGTTAGAGGGTAAAAAAGTTAAGGGTTATAAAACGTAAAAGTCCAAAAATCTTATAGCGAAAGTATAAAACTATAAAAATATACTAAAAGCGAAAGTAGAAAAGTTAAAAGTTTCGTGGTCAAAATAGAAGACAACAAAACTTTAAAAAAAAACTATAAAAGTTAAACGGTACAAAACGTAAGAGTATGAAACATATGTGGCAAACTATAAAAACTAAAAGTTTATTATCTCGTTAAAAAGGAAAAAAAACAAATTGTAAAAGCTTAGGGGGTATAAAGCGTCAAAACATTAAAGTGTTGTGGTCAAAGTTAGAAAAATAAAAAATACACTATTAAATATTAATGTACCAAATTTTATTTTATAATAATAAATTAATTAAAGTCGTATATTTAAAAGTTATATTGGTGAATTTAGCATATAATAATCATAAAATATAACGAAACTAAAATGCACCGACGAACATTCTAACTTATATATCGTGAGAATTGAACGTATCAACACTTCTACTAGTTTTAGTTTAGTTTTAACCAAATAAAAATTTAATTAACACCTAGAATCATAATCTATCTATATCTATATCTATATCTATATATATATATATATATATATATATATATATATATATATATATAATAAAAGAAAAGTTTTTGGCACCACAATTTGTCATATGGCACCACCACATTCATCCTCAATAATTTTTCCCGCCAATAAACATTTACAAGTGGATATTCTAATTTTGGATATATATATCCACTATTTATTTATTGTCTTCTAAAATATTTAATAACCAATTATTTAATTACTTAATTTAATATATAATATAGTATATTAATTTACATCTATCTATACTCTATACTATATAATAATGAAAAAGTTTGTTCATAGTTTAATTAATAAAAAAAGAAACTTGACATCATCACAAAATTTTAAATTAACTCGTGTAACACACGAGGATAAAAAACTAATTATCAAATAAAAGAATATAAAAATGAACACTTGTCATCACCATATTTCACCTTATAATTTACCTATTTTGTTCAAATGAGGTAGTATTTATATAACACGGGATCTATCCTATTTAATAATTTTTATAAGATTAACATGGTATTTGTATTTATTGTTACAAATGGCAATGGCAAGAGAGAAGAATGACAAAGACATATTGTTACAGTAAAATATATCAATTAATCAATGTAGTTGAGACAAGGGAAAGCATAAGAAACAAGATGTTTTGGAATGGAAGAATATGAGTGGTCTTCAAATGACAAATTGAGAAATCAATTAGAAACCCTACAAGACAAAAGAAAATGAATACCAATTAATATCACAAATATAAAGGAATGATCCAAATAATCCAACAATTCCCATCATTCATCTCTTTCAAAAGAATGTCTCAACCCCACTCTTTAATAACGGACAGCCAACAAAATGGATCGATCCATTTGGGGTGTTGAGTAAGCAAACTATAGTTCATAATAAATGATGGGTGGTGACAAGGTACATTATCTTTAGAGTATGCACGTTTCCTTGTTAATCATCATCTATATAATTTAAATGGAACGTATATATATTATGAAAAAATTGTATGTCTTTTAAAACTTTCGATAACTCATTTCTCATATCAATTCATATTTAATTAAGTAGTATTTGTTTAAAATTTTATTACTTTTCTTATTTGTTCCACTTACAACAACTCAAAAAGTATAAAGAATAAATATGGAAAATGAAACACGAGTCTTCAAATATGGAGATTTGTTATAGTGTTCTCTAAAATTTTAAAGATTAGGATTGTGACAAAGTGAAAATGGAAAGAAAAAAAAAAGTTATACATTTTCTCTCTGTAGTTTGAGGTTAGGATATTGGAAATGAGTTAGGGATCATTTGTGTCAATCTGTTTCATTTGGTGCTAAATGAATAAGATGTTTGTATGGTAAAGAATTGCTGAATCAATAAGGTGCTGAATCATTATGTTCTGTTTGTTTGGACATCTGAATGACTTGTTTGTATGGTAAAAAATACGCTAACAATTCAGTGTGAGAACAAAAAAGTTAATTTTTTTTCTTTAATTACCTTATCCCATATTGGTGTGAGAACAAACACACCAAAAGTTTTATTCATTACCTTGTCACATATTGCTTTGAGAACAAAAAGTCTATTTTTTTCTTTCATTTAGCTTGTCCCACATTGGTATGAGAACTAAAACATTGTTAGCCTATATATGAAAACCTACATGACATGTTAAGTTCTTATGTTGTGTTTTACTCTAGTATCTACCCGCGCGCAGGGGGGCTGCAAATTTGGTAAAATTGCATTCTCATCCGCACGACCTGCAGACACGAATGCAACTCCGAAAACCGGGGTCGAGCACAAAGTTGGTTTTTGTCCTTGTCTTAATTCGTCTCCAGCTCCCGTCCTCCCTTGTTTGCAACAGCTTCCCAAACTCGGATATTGGGTGGCGAAACAAACACGCTGTCTTAATTCGTCTCCAGCTCCCGTCCTCCCTTGTTTGCAACAGCTTCCCAAACTCGGCTACTGGGTGGCGAAACAAACACGCTAATATCGCTAAAACGCCTGAATCGGATCAGTCATCAACTTTACCATTAAGCCCAAACAAACAGCCCCTTAGACTGCTCTTATCGACCATGGTGAAATAAGTTTGAGGAAGATGTATGGTAACAAGAGCGGGTCTGGTAATGGGTTTTGATCAAAACAATCGTATTATTGGCCAATGGTTATATAGTCCTCTTTGATATTTTTGACTATTTGGTGCCCATGCTTTATTATAAACTAGATTTCGAGAATTTGCGCGTTGTCGTGGGATTAACATAGACACATGCCATGGGGATAAAACGAGAGGAAAACATGTCTTAATGTGCTAAAGATATAAAAAAAAGAAAATCCGTAAAAACAAAAACACTGCAGAAAAAACAAGAAACATCATTTTGCTACTATTAAAAAACTCTATAGCATGCATGAAAAAAAAAGAAGCAAAATAGTGTTTTTACTATAGCAACACCGTTCACCAAAAGTTTCTTTTGTTTATATAGGTAATAAGTAGGAAAACTTGTGCTAAATAATCCCAACTTTTCACTTTTTGCAAATAATAATCTCACCTTTAGATTTAGCAACTGGCAGTCCCAACTTGTCAGCTATTTGTTTTTAACAGTCCTGCCGTTAAAAAATTTAACATCGTTAACGGAAGCTGACGTGAGAGCTGACATGTATTTTTTTTATTTTTCTTTTTATAAATTATCCAGTCATCATCACTATCACCCCACCACCACCTTTCCACCACCTCCACAACCACCCCACCGCCACCACCACCACCAAAATCCGCGAAACGATCAGACGAGTGACACGTGCGATGCCGACTCTTATTATACGCACTTTTCGGTCGAATCTGAGCTTAATTTTGGAAAAATTTATTATGTTTGACTTTTTGGAGTCAAACTTCATGTACTTAGACTAAAAAATTGGACCTGAATTCGAGTTTGTTTGTGTTTGTGATTGATTCCAGTAGTTATAGTTCATCAAAAAGAATCTACCGTAGGTTACGAAAATGATTTTCATTGAGTTTTGTTCAGAATCACGAAATGGGGGGGGGGGGGGTGGTGGACGTGTTCTTAAGCTCATCAATGATGAAATCTTCAACCCTTAACGGTTTTCTGCAAGTCCGGTTCCTTTAGATTCGGTTTGAACTCGTGAATTCAATGGTACAATCGGTTTCGAATTTCGTTAATGTTTGTGTGATTCGTAAAATCAAAGAATGGTGTTCTTCAAGAGCTCATCAATGGTGAAATTTTCAATCCTTAACGGTTTTCTGCATGTCTGGTTCCTTTAGATTCGTTTAAACTCGTGAATTCAATGATACAATTGGTTTTGAATTTCGTTAGTTTTTGTGTGACATCGTCGTATGTTGTTAGGGGTGGTGACGGTGGTAGTGGGGTGGTGCTGGTGCGTGGGAGTACTTTTGGGGTGGTGACGATGGTGATGGTGGTAGTGGGGAGGTGACGATGGTGATGGTGGTGGTGGGGAGGTGGTGATGGTGGTGGTGGGGCAATAGTGATGATGACTAGATAATTTATAAAAAGAAAAACAAAAAAAATACATGTTAGACGCCACGTCAGCTTCCGTTAACGGTGTTAAATGTTTTTAACGGCGGGACTGTTAAAAACAAATAGTTGACAAGTTGGGACTGCCAGTTGCTAAATCTAAAGATGGGATGATTATTTGCAAAAAGTGAAAAACTGAGATTATTTTACGCAATTTTTCTTAATAAGTATATATTGTTGTGTTTCTCCAACCACAACACTTGAAAATGCCTTCTGATCACTTAAATCTAAAAAACGATCTCAAAACACTTTAGATTTTTCTAATGGCTTATGAACATGGTCAAAACCTGGTTTCAACCCGGACCAAATTGATTCCTACATGTTCGAGTTTTCCCCATTACCAAACTAATTCCAATCCAAACCGATACCACCAATAACCGGGTCTGACTAAAGTCTACCATATCCAAACCGGTTCTTAAAAACGCTGGTTTGCTTAAGGTAGATGAGTAGTGGTGCTCAATCTATTATGGACCATGGTCTAATATGAGGTTGGTGGAGGGGAGGGATGGGGTGACTAGCCATGGCATTATGTATTTATGTGGAGGTTGGTTGATGCCAAGATCCATCGTGTACTATAGCAAAAGGGTGCAATAGAATAGGGTGGTGGGGGTCTTCATGCTTTGGTTTAAAAGTGGGGGTGGTGTCATTGTCCAAGATATGCGAAAGAAACAAGTACACATGGCCTAAATGTTGAAAATATCAACATGTCGCGTTAGGATTCAAACAAAATGATTAGGGTACCAATCGATTTGTTTGATTAGGATTAGATCTTAATTAAACCAATTCATTTTGTACAACCGTAAAAACAAATGCCATTTTCTTTTTCATTTAAATGGCTAAATTTAGGTTTAGAGGCGGTTCCGTATCATCGTGTTTTTTCACTTGTCAGAACTCAAACCCAAACTAATACCAGTAGAGGAAACGACAAACAATTTGGTTAAACCTCCCCAGCATGAACTCCAGGTTTTGAACCAGTGACCTCTCATTGTTGGTAGTCTCCGAGATATCATTGGGGCGAACCCGTAACGGTAAAAACACATGTCATTTAACTCTCTGATTATAATGCATGGTTGTGTAAATTTGAACTTTAAACCTTATATCTTTAAACGATTTTTTTTTTCCGTTACAAATGTGTTTTAAACCCTCATCACATAGAAATGGCTAAGCCTTATCTAACACCAAGATACCACTGATTAAAAGCCCTTTGATATATGGTGTTTAAACTTTATAAGAAAATATATGAGTGTTTACATCACTAGATATTATTTGATTAAAATGAAATAGCTTCTCTGGTTGATGGTTTAAGTCCATAGTAAACACGTGATGTGTGAGTTTGCTATGTGTGAATTTGTTGTTAAAAAAATTAGACTAAAAACCTTTAGTAACTAAATCTATATTTGGTTAACTTCAAATTTTGTTATCATATTAAAAATATTTTTTTTGTTAAATTATACGATTTATTTGTAGTAACAAACAACACAAATATGGTTTACATTATTTATGATGTTTGTTATAGAAGTGTTTTTAAAAGTGTCCAAACTAGTTATCGGTTTGATTTCATGACGATCCTTTTGTTACTTGGGTAGGTTGGTTTTAAATATTTCTAACTCTAACAAACGTTTTTTTTATTTATACCAACATCCGGCCGTATAGAACCGGACCTAACCACTAGATCTTTATATATATATATAAATATAGAGAGTTTATTGTGAGAAGCTTATTTTGAATAAGAAGATATGAAAGAATCATAGCAATTAAATCTTCAATTAAATGAAGATCTATGACCCAAAGTTTTCTTGTGTAGAATTAGAAAGAAAAACTAAAGAAAAAAAGATTGCAGGACATTTTTGACTTTTTATCATATTCCTCCCAATTTTTAAAACCTTCATAACTCATAGATACGACATTATTTAAAAAAAATTACACCAGAAAACCGAGTTTTTTTATCTTTAAAACGCGTACAGTATTGTTATATATAACATTAAAAAAATTTACTCTTTCGATTGTATCAATATGTTCAGATCATTGTGTCATATTATGTAAAAAATATTCAGATCATTGTGTCATATTGTGTCAAAATGTTCAGATCATTTTGTCATATGGTGTCAAAAACGGAAAGACATATTGTTTTTAGTTTTATATATAGCAACACTATATATAATTTTGACACAATGACACAATGATCTGAACATTTTGACAGAATGACAAATGATCTGAAAATTGTGCCAAAAATCGAAAGAGTAATTATTTTAATTTTTTTATATAGCAACACTATACGCGTTTTAAAGATAAAAAATTATCGTTTTTATGGTGTATTTTTTTTTAAATAATGTCGTATGTGAAAGTTATTAAAATGTTTAAAAAAATAGGGGAAGTAGATAAAAAATCAACAAAGATGGCAAAGACTAAAATACTTCTCCTTTCTTTTTATTATATCAAGATCAAATGGCTGAAATTCTTTTTTATCCTTCTTACCTAAACCAAACTTCACATTTAAACATCTCTCTATAAATATATACAATTATCATAGTATTCACCCGTTTTGTTTTTTGCTTTTTTTGTCTTCTAGCCCATCTCTTTTTAATATAGTTGTTTTATCTTCTATTGAAAATTAAGAAATTTTTATATTTTTTACAATCGTGTATTAAAAATTTTGCGTCTTAGTTTAAATACTTTTAGCGTTTAGTTTCTTGTTTTGACGTCGTTACGTAATCTTTCGTATTTTTATTTTCTTTATGTAGCTTTATAACAATACATATTTTATGTGTGGTTGTGTCGTCTCTACAAATTTGATTTTGTTTATATTTTTTAATTTTTTTCCAAGTACAACGAATTTAGCACATAATAAGTTGATGGTGTAACGAGTGCTTTCGTGTAACATAACATTTAGGTAGTATGTGATGATCTGCCGTTGGGATCATAAAACTAAATAACCTAAGTACCTGGGGTAAGTCAGGTGTCGTATCCACGAGGAACGTGTGTGTCACACCCCCAAAAATCCCACGCGCGACAACGCGCCGCAGGGAGCGTGACAAACCAGGATCGAACACATTAGCCATACGAACAATCTATATGCAATGTAAAAGTAAAACCAAAGTAAATGCGTTTTTAAATGCGGAAGCGTAAACGACAAAAGTTGTAATAATTGTTCAAGCGCCAAGACATGCGCAAACCAAAAGTTAATGAATTCGAAAAATAAATAAGTCTATGATGCATGCATGGCAATAATAATCCTTATGTGGTGCATCCTAGCTCGTGGCAGACAATCCAGTTTAGCGACCTGAGATATAACATGCTAAAGTGTCAACACAAAGGTTGGTGAGTTCACAGGTTTAATCAGTTCATCAGTTTAACAGTTCAGTAAAATCCAGATAATATATCAATAGTTAGCTAGACTATTTTCAAGAAATCAGTGCACGTTCGACTAGTTAAACTAGCTATCTAGTTACTGAAGCTCGACAAGTTCAATTGTGCCTCGTTAAGACTAAGAAGTTTATAACACCCGTTCGATATCCAATCGTGCCAAAGCGACTGACCCGGGTGGGGCTGTTAAACCCAGTAGATCTACTAAATAATTTCCCGCTGATGTCACATTGACAGTAACTATAAAGTGAGGGCTTTATCATAAGTGTGCCACTATCATTCAGGTGATATATATCTAACAGTTCAAGTGTTTGCATGTTAATCTCCCAAAACAGGATTAAAATAAGTAAAATGGGGCCGTGAAACTCACCTTAGGTTGCTCAGCAAAGTTTCCAGATAAAACAGTTAATTCAAGTAGCAAGAACGAGTCTTGTGCAAGCAATCAATCACCTAACGAGCATAAAAACAATAAATAAAATAAATATATATTACCCTATATATACATTTTACAACCTATGGTACAATTTATAAAACATAATGTACAACCTCCTAAAGCACACAATGTACTACTTTCTCTGCCTAATGTACAACCCCCTAAAGCATTGGTTTGATGACCTACAGTTGCCTTCTACAGTGGGTTATGGATCTGGAGTGGATCTGGGCAAAGCGTGCTTTTTGGGGTTGCTTTACCAGTTTTGTCTCTCACCTCCCAAGCAGAGCCATTTACAGCCACATCTCTCTCAAATACCTTTTTGAGACAGAGACACAACCACATCTCTCTACTCTCGCTCTCAAATATCTCTCTACAGCAGCCACATCCCTTTAATGATGGGTATGGTAGGCTAAGACCGCCGGTCGGTGGTTGCATAGGTCGTGAGTGCCTTTAATAGCCACGATTTTCGGTGGTGGGGGTTGTCTCTGGTGAAAATATGTCGTCGAGGGTACTTCCGATGGTCATCTCAGCGTCAATGGGAGCAGTGGTGGCATTGCTTGCAGCGGTAGTGGTGGTGATTGTGTGGCGATAGTCTACGGCAAACCGGTTGAAGAAAAGGTCCGTAAATCCTAATCTGAACCCTTATTTTTTGTCCAACTATGAACCCTAATTTCAGATATGTAAGGTTGCACCGGAAAAGCATTGTATTCAAGATTCAGCGATCCGATTCAGTGATCTGTCTGTAAGTATTGCCAAACCTGTTTGACACGATTAAACTCAAACATACGTTTATTTCTTTCTTATTCATTATTCTTTTTTGTAGCGTCTATTAGCGATTTTCTAATGTTCACCGTAGCAGTTTAGCTGGCCTGTGAATTTTTTGGGAAGGGAATTAGAACTATTAAGAAGCACTTAATAGTGCTTCTGCTTCCAATTAACATTTAATTTGGAAAGCTTTTAGATTTCATCCTGGTTTTGAATGAATTTCCTTCGACATCTTTTTTAAATACTAATTGTAGATGTTGATGTATTTAAGCTTCCATAATGGCTTATATATTAAAGAAACCTAGATGCATTCATGGGAAACATGTCTTAGGAATTAAGAAGGATTCGGTTGTTGTTAGTGTATATTGATGTACATGATGTCGGTTGTTGTTATTGCTTTATGTTTTTGTGGTCCACAAGTTGTGTCTATAGCGTCATTTGTTACCTTTCTTCGTTGTCGTTTATTTGTGTATAACTTATTCTTGGTTTTGAGCAATATTTTTAACATTTCATGTTGATTAGGGTTCTACCACCATATTTTTCACCGTTTGTTGAAAATGAGGCAACAATTTATGTAACCTGAATGTGCAAAAGCTAAAACCTTAGAGCAGCTGCAAGAAAAAGAAAACCTTTCAATACTAGATGCTGAACAGGGCTGTTGAGAATGCCCAATATTTTTTTTTTGTTTGGTGAAGGATCATTACGAAGACAAAAGATAGAGGTTTGGTAACTCCTTTTATAATTTTTTATTTGAAAATGCAACTAAATGTCTGTGATTTGTAGACTATGGGTGTATGCCTATATTTATATGTTACTTTTATTGAAATATTTGGCTTCAAATCAAATTTCTGTTAAGTTTGATTACCATGAGTTATGCTATAATGATGACAAACATAGAACCAAATTGTTACAGTTTTGGGTATAATTGTTAATAGCCAAGAAACACAGCTATAGGAAACGGATTACCGATTCAATCTTTGTTGTGAATAACCAAAGGTATAGGCGAAATGTAGCTTTTTTCATGGGTTGCTTTAGTTATCGATTATTCATATAGTGCAAAATCCATTGTTGGTGATTAGTGTTAGGCATGGCCTTCTTACGTGTTTGTGTACTGTTGCTACTGGATTTGACCCGTTCATGTGCAAATGCTGAGGCAATAATTCATCCTTATGTTCATCAAATCTAGGTGAAATTTTATGTTAGTAGATTTTGCGTGATGTCGGTTACAATTCCGACTTATGTTAACTTATGTTTTATACTGGTGGAATTGGTTTGCATGAACAATAATATTTGGCTAAATGCATAATAAGTCAATAATACAAAAAGTTTAAATATTATTGGGTGACCTAACTTTTCATTTATTCTATCTTTGAGATTGAGCGTTACTTTGGAACAACAGAAGTGGTCATCGATTCCAATCTGGTGAACACTCTTTTGCTTCTAAAATTAGTTCCCTATGCTATTGCCTTCCATATTTTATTCATGCATCTATACTATCAACCTTAGATTGAGAGATGTAAACCAAGACGACTCCTTGACTGGGACAACACATGGTGTCCAACAAGACATGGTGAATGAGCACCTAAAAAACAGAAGACTATGTTGTAAGTGATCTTTCAAATATCAAAAACAAAACACCTTTGTATTGTCCCATGCATGTCTTCATTTTGGTAGTTATTAGTACCATTTTTACTACCATATACCATAAAAGGATAATTAATTTTTATAATGGTCATTTTGAAATTGCTGCAACATCTTTGTACATGTTTCTTGATTCTTGGCGCATAGTTCTCAAAAAAGCCAAAAAACCAAACAGACTGACTTTTTATCAAGTTTTTTTTATTACAAGTTTTTTCTTATATATATTTATCTAAATCCGAATCAACTTGCAGGTTAAAATTGACATATTCAATATGTAAAAACTCCGCAGCGAAGCGCGGGTCGCCCCACTTGATCACTGGAGGTATACCATTTCGGATTCATATATTATTAATATTTTCATGTCAAATTTCCAATTCTTCTTTAGTTGATGTCATATTTGTCACTGATTCCATAGAGTATTAATAGAAATTTTATGTGGAAGATTCTGTTTTAGAATGTTTTTGTTGTTTACTAGTAAGTATGGCAGCCTTCAAACTAGCAGTGTCTTGGATTATATTGATAAAAAGAAGGAAGGGAGTACCAATTAATCACGTAGAAGGCTTTGCTCAGTTGCTTGAGACAAGCTAGGATCGTACATCACGAATCGGAGAATTTTCATGGATGCCTTTACGTGTTTAGATGCTCAAGATCCTTGATTGCAATAAGGAATTCTCAAAGGTATTGTTTCATTGATGCCTTTTTTGGAGGTTCTGCAGGTTATACTTACATTATTTGACTCTTTTTATGCAAGCGTTATAGGTTCTTTTGATTGCTTTCATATGTTACCCCCAGTTAAAATTAATGATACAAAGTTGAGAAAGATAAAAATACGAAGTGGGTCATGCTGCACTTTCTTTTCACGAATTTTGAACATAAACTTTTATATTATTAATGCATAGGGCAATGGAAGCTTTGGCTCGCGAGTTCTTCGATTATCTTCGAAGACAACATGTTTCAAGTACATTGTCCATTTGAGAAAATTGAAATATGAAGGAAGAACCTTCTCTTTGTTTGAGTAAATTGTTGTTGGCACAATCATATTCTGTATATTGATATGGCCCTTTGTCATTTTCTTCAAATGTGTATTGTTAAATGTGTGCTGCCAACAATAAAATGTTAAGACTTGGCTTCATATCTAGGTTTATATATAAATTCTAATGTGACCTCTTATTACCAAAAACTGGAAAAGGGTTTGATTTTGTTTACCTTTCCTATCTCAGGTGCCTATTTCGGATGGCTTTTTAAGGAGCTTGATTTTGTTTGCCTTTAGGTTTCATATCAGGTATGGTTGTCTCGCAGGAAAAAAAAATACTGCTCTTATTTGGGATGGCTTCTTAATAAAAGGAAAGAATCTGAGGAAAAAAAAAGAATACCAACAGAGGCCTTTAATTTAGTTTCTTTGTTTCCTTTTGAAACTCTTCTGCTGTACAAGTGAATGCTATTTGTGTAGTTAGTTTCACGGTTTAGGTGGCCGCTTGGATTTGTACTTTTGTGGTGTTTTTAACCTGTGTTTTATAAACATGCAGGTTCGTTGGGCTGTGTAGAATTTCTTTGTTGTTGAGGTATGTTTCTTGGTTTTTTTAATCGTCTTTTGTATGTCATATTTTCAGTATTACATAGATAGGTCACCGGCTGATTGGTGTCTCCTGGATGTTGTTTTAGTGTGGGTTCTTTTTCAGATAAACCAATTAGGTAAGTAAACAAATATGTTCATGACACATTGGCTGAGTTTGTTTCAATATGAGTACGATTAAGTTTTATAGATTCAAGACTTTACATGTAGAAATGATTATAAAATCCCATAGAATATCATGCAGATTTGGCATAATGGTCTTATATAATCAAATATGTGTATGACACATTGGCTGAATTTGATATTTTAGTGATATATTAAGATGACTATAAAAATGTTATATTTTTAGTTCTTTTCAGGTTATAAAATGCTTATGTTGTTAAGGCACACTAGAAATCTTCATTTTCCATTCCATGAAATTTCCAATCTCATTGTTGGGCAACCTAATGAACAGATCTGATAGCTTTCAACTGGGTCAAGAGAGTTGGGTCAAGAGAATTGTTGGACACTAATTAGTTGGTCGAAGCTTTTAATAGCATTGCCACTTTATTTATTGTAATTTGTAGTCTTCTATTTTTTAGTGTATTATATATATTTGAAAATGTGTGTGTTCGACCTTCGGCTAAGATTGAGGTTTTTATGTGTTGCATATCACCGCACAAAGAAAATAGGTTTCTACCGGCAACGCGCTAATAGTCCAACTATCCTTTTGAATTCATCGCCGGTTTAAACCAATTATGGCTTGGCTAATCGCCCTTTTTAAATGGGACGGCTCCGCGGCAACGCGCGGGTCGTCCTACTTGTTATATATATTTATAAACCGTTCCAAAATGCTTAGTTGGTCGAACCGACTATGTTTATATAATCTAACGAGTCTAAAATAAACTATATATATACGTACTTATATATATATATATATATATATATATATATATATATATATATATATATATACGTGTGTTAGATTGCAATGCTACGAGTACTTATTTTGAATTGATAAAGAAAACTATAATTTATAGCAAATCATTAATCGAAACCAAGTATTTTATGTTTCAAACCAAAACGACACTTTTCATAAGTTTTCTAAACAATTTTAATAATTTACGGTTTTTTTTAAGTATTCCAAGAAAACCATTTTAATCAATTTTTGGTGGTCAAAACCTTACATTACAAAAAAAAAAACAATAGAACAAATTAATATGGAGGTCGCCCGGGTTCGAACCTACGACCTCCCGCTCACGAAACAAGACCCCGGCCACTAGGGCAGGTGTTCTGATCGGTTATAAGTCGATGGGAAATGTTTTTATGTGGTGATGGAGATCAGAATTTGGTTTAGAAATAAAAACAGAAATTAAAAGAGCGGGGCGAGTATTGAACCCGCGACCTCTACATTCCAACACAGCGCATAGACCACTCGGCCAGCGCCCTGCTTGTGTTTGTTTACCGAATCGAAACCCTTTTATCCATCAGCACATACCAGATAACATAGTGAAAGGAAACAGAAGAAAAAAAACGCAGGGGACGAGTTTCGAACTCGCGTCCCTTTCCTAATAGCCCAGCGCTCAAACCAAACATGCCAGATTGGCGTCTGGTGTATTAACCCGATTCCACACCTTATAACCCATATCCGACCGACTTCATCTTCTTCATTCAATAATTCCGGTGATCGGAACCCTAGCTCCGGTCACCGGAAAATCGCGAAACCCAAATAAAATGTATAAAAATGTACGACTAGCATTAAGGAATCGTTACCTTGGATCGAAGATAAGATACGAGGTGATTTAGAAGCCGAAAATGAACCCGAAGTGTAAACGCGAACTCCGAGCACGCTCACATAACTCGAATCTTATTGCACCTAGTTGCTCCTCAGAGACTCACGACCACAGTGGTGATCGTAAGGTGGTCGAATGATGGTGATTTAGAGGTTTCTTGATGGGTTGCCGGAAAACTAAAAAACAAACGAGAGAGAGAGAGCTTGCGAGAGAGAGGGAGTGTGAGTTGTGGTTTGCTAATGATCGGTCGATTATAATGTTGAGATCATAACCGATCCGTAATTGAAGAAGAATTATGTCGCTTAATTACGGAGGCGATGATCATGCGACGGTTTCCTGATGTGTTTGAATTCAACTTTCGCCTATTGGCAAAAACAGTCCCTCCAGTATTACATAATAAGGAGTCAAGTTTGGGTAGTGGCAAGAGTAGTCCCTCCAACTTTTGATTAACTAGAAATATGTTTGGTAATTGACAGAATAAGCCCTCGATGTTTTATAAAAGATAACGGCTCTAACGGAGGTTAACAAAGGAACAAATAAACGAGGAACGTCAAAAATTTAAATCGTATAACGTTTATAAGAAAATATAAACTTAAACGACTACATAAAATCATAAATAATAATTCTCACTTCTCCATTTAAATTCACATAAAACATAGGTTTTAAATCTACAACTTATATATTTAAGGTACATAACTCTATGATTAATAACTTGTAATTAGAATCCTTGAATTACATAAAATCATAAATGTGATTAAATTATATATTTTTATCACCTAAAATCATAGAGTATAATTGTCACATAAAATGACGCAACGTTCACATGAAATCGTAACGTATGATTTACATAAAATCATAGAACAAGAATATCAAACGTCAAACTTAAGTGCATGCTCGTTTAGTGATTACTACACAAAACCCTAATTGCTAAAGTCAACGCAGATAAGCACATAAATGTTCACACAACATTTAATACGTTTTACGTTCAGTTAATGTCAAAATATGACCTGAAAAGTCGGATTGTCACAGTGTGGTTAGTGTTATATGACTTATTTGATTTATTAACTAAATTTACTTAAAACTAAGAAGTGTAAAAATTTATTTTTTTAGGTTTAAATAGAAAATGTAAGCAAGAATAATAATGAATAAAAATATGACCACACCTATGATTCAGATTTAGGAGCTAGAAATATAACCTTAGATTAATCACCGATTGGAAGACCAAATAGACATAGGCACATTTAATATTAAGCATAAAGGGTAATAGCAACACTCTGTTTAGCCGAATTGAAAAGATAGGATTATTTCAACCACCGAGAACACGAACTAGGAAGTTATTAATCAACTACTTCCTAATCATAACGAGACAATACCAGGTTATGAAAAATATGAATTTAACGCTCTTTTAAACTCAAAACAAATGCATAAAAGATTCATAGACAAATGAGATATGTATAAGGTAAAAAAGCCGGCTAAATACACTTACTAACTAAACCATACACCCATGTATGATCACAGAAAAATTAGCCAATCATTATAATAGATAATTTAAATATTATCACTACCAAATTGTTTATCATAATAATCAACTAGAATATCTAAACAAAACAAACAATAAAACCTTTAATGGAATTAACCAGAAAATAGAAATTATCGTTCACTTGTTTCTCTTCATCTCAGCTGCAATCAATAATCACCAAGAGCCATGAGGCTCTGCCTCGAAACTTGTGACGTGGAATCTTGCTCGATCTTTCCAACTAAGTCAGATCCGGGTCTGCATAATTTATGAGGAATGTGCCATTGCTTGTTGAATTAACATACCTCATTTCCTCCGGTGATAACCCATGATAAAATGCATTCACGAGCTCCCATCTATCTATGCCATGATGCAGACACGACCTTAAGAGTTCTTTGAAGCGGGTGAATGCATCATATAACGACTCCCCAATTTCTTGCTGAAATGTGCGTATAGCAGTACACAGCTCACTTGCCTTTTTCTCTTGAGAAGTACTCATTCAAGAAGATCCATTGTATTTCTCGTCGTGTTTTGATGCTTGCATATGGTAAAGAGTTAAACCATTTCCTTGCCTGATCATTCAATGAAAAACTGAACACTTGTAGCTTGACCTCATCCGATGTAAATCTTTGCCCTCCTACAGTGCTACATATAACACCAAAGTCTGCAAGGTGCTCGTAGGGCTCTTTGTGGCTCTTTCTCTGAAGGTAGGAATGGATGAAAAGTAGGCTGGTCTAACATCAAATGATCGACTGTTGCGATGAGGGGGTAACTATAGGAGAGGGATTCTCCATGACTGCTGGCCTGAAGTGAATGTCAACCCCTTGAAGAGCTGATACTTGTGGGTTATAATACCCACCACCATAATTGTTGAGTGGCGGTTGAACAACTCCATATCCTCCTTGATTATACTGCCGCTGGGTGGATATTGTGGGTATTGTTGTGGTTAATAAGGAGGATATTGTTGTTGAAATTGTTGAAACCTTTGCTGGTAAACATAATTGTATCCTTGTGGTCCACCCACATGATCTCTTTGAAAATGCGAGTGAAATTAATTCTGGAATCCTGCTGGACCAAATCATCCTGATCTCGCACACTCCCACCAAATATACCCGGTTTACTGCCCTGGAAAGCGATCACCATGCTTGTACTGGAACTGTGGCTCAATGTAAAACTAGAGTTATTGAGGTGGAATATGTTGTGGTGCTCCCCTTGCCTGGTTGTTCTGTAGACCTTGTTATTGGTTGTTGGGTACATAAAATCCGCCCATAGGGTCTTGGTTTTGAGGTGCGGGTTGCTGAATTCCATCATCCTAATTGATTAGGGCTGCATTGTTTTCATTCGGATTACCCTGACACTCTGATCCCCTACCACGTGGTATTGATCATCTTGATTTTCTTGGCTTTCCAGTGTAATGGATTTTGTAGGGGATGAACTAGTAACAACGTCTTCAGTATCTAGAAAAATTAAGGTTACCGACAACCCCGCATAGTGTAAAACTTTGTTTTGTCTAGCAGCCTTCTCAGTTTCTGGGTCATATAACAATAGTGAATTCTTGCTCGAGAGCTAAGTATGCATACGTACATGTCACCTGCACACTGCAACACACCTCGTGTAGCACAAAAATAAAGAAAATATCAATTCAAATATTCAAACAGTCAATTAGACTACACCAAGTGCATAATCTCCCTGGAAACGACGCCAAATTTAATCGTTTAAAAATATACCGATCATAGATAGACACTACGTCAAAATAGACCTTTGAGCACGGAAAAAAAACCATGACCAAATGTGTTTGGTCACTTTTTTTTTCCTTCCATTTCAATCGACACCAAAGGTCCCGTCACCTTATGTATCCTACGGCCACGTTACAATATCAGTGGCTGAAGCCACCTAGAAGCGTGGCTAAAAGGTATTAGTATTTGTTGTTGTAATCAAACAATTTTTCCAGAAAGCGTGCCCAAAGGGTCCCAGCGACCACATGTGTATGTTTAACGTGGCATTTGGTATTATATGGTCACATATATTTGTGTTTTAGCCACATATATTATAAAAATACGTGGCCAAAGGGTTGCTGAAATCATAAATTTCCTCTCAATACGCGTGGCCAAAGGGTGGCAACGACCACATTAAAATATGAATAGCGTGACCTTTGGTATTATATGGTCACGTATATTTGTGTTTTAGCCACATATGTTATAAAAAACGTGGCCAAATGGGTTGCTGAAATCATACATTTTGTCCCAATACGCGTGGCCAAAGGGTGGCAACGGCCACGTCAAAATATAAATAGTGTGGCCTTTGATATTATATGGTCACGTATATTTGTGTTTTAGCCACATATTTTATAAAAAAACATGGCCAAATGGGTTGCTGAAATCATAAATTTTGTCCCAATACGCGTTTTTTTGTCCCAATAATACGCGTGGCCAAATGGTGGCAACGGCCACGTTAAAATATATAAAGTGTGGCCTTTGGTCTTATTTGTCTTTCATATATATATATATATATATAACCAAGCAATTATAGATTCATTAAATTTTGTTTTTCGTAATTATAATTAATAAACTGCATACAATTAATTGATTAAACTTCATATGTATGTTTATGAGAAACCTTAAAATCATAATATAATTAATTATATATACATATACACTAATCAAACAATTGCTATGATAATTATAATTTGGTCGGGTTAGTCTGGCTCCTTGTAAGTTTTTTCATCATCGTCACGCTCTTCAAGTTGTTTGATGCTACGTATACCTTCGGCTTTGTTTTCACATTATTTTCCTGGAGTAACAAAACATGACAAATAAAACCGACAAGATATATATATATATATATATATATATATGTAGTTAAAGTTAATTAATTAATTAAAGTGGATACGATTTTAATTAATTGGTTCTTCAAGTACTTTATGTATTATCAATGGAACAAACCTTTGATTTTAATTTCTTATCACGATCAACATTGATCATTTGGTCCTTCGGCCATGCAATGATATAGTTACTGCTTTTCTTCTCAGCAAGCTCCTTAATTGTTGTTATACCTTCTACTGGTGTGGTAAAAATCCATATTCCTTCGAAACCTCATAAATGGAAACTCTACGGCAATTAGAAGGTAGAGAAACTCCATGAATCATCTCATCTGTTAATGCTGGCAATAATTTAGCCTTTGCCACGATGTTTCTTTTTTCCCCAAGGTGCAGGTCCACAGTTTTGCACCCCTGATCAAAAGTGACATAATAATAATATTAATTATAGCATATATATTAACAAAGAATTAATTAAAGTCAAAAACTGAATAAATAAATTGTCAGATATACTAATATATATACCTCTAATGAGATTTCTGGGTCAACAGCAGCAGGAATGTCATCATTATTAGCAGGAGCAAGTTTTCCTAATTTTGTAGGTCTCTTATTTTTTTTCCTAAATTGGCGCCATATAATTAATTGATTAGTAACATATATATTAATTAACAATAACGTCAAAGCGATTTGTCAAATCCTTAATTATATATATATATATATATATATATATATATATATATATATATATATATATATATATATACCACTTTCTGCTGTGATGCCCCAGCAGTACTGGCTACAGCTGATGCTGCTTCTGTTATTTGTCTATTTTCCTCTAAAGACAGCATCAACATTTAATTAAATGATCATATAACAATTAGTTATAAGGGAAGTACACAATTGTGTAAATTAAAATAGTTACCCTTTACTTTTGTCCGGACGTTGTTGTAGATGGAGGAGTGTGTTGTGATACCGTCGCAGAACAGACCTACAATTCAATTAATTAATAAAATCATATCGATCATAACCGCATAAACATTAGTTAACTATCCAGATAACCATTCGGATGAAGTACAAACTTATCATAGCCGGAACAGTTAATTTGTCCCTTACAGAATTTACCGCTTTATCAACTTGTTTATCTTGAATCTTGATGTTCATAAACGTCGTAAGCTTATCAATTTTTTCATGTTGTGATTTAACCATATCAGTGAGGTGCTCAACCTCTTGATCCTTTTTTCTCACGCAACTGTTTTTCATTTTTGAGTTCCGCCTCAAGTTTTTCGATTCGTTCTTTTGATCGGCCTTTTGAGGCACCCTGCCAATATCCACGGGAAGTCACTCCATACCCAATACCTTTTAGGTATCCACCCCTTTCCTTGCCAAGGACCAATGTCAGGGCATTCGTTCCCGGTTCCATGGTCACAGATCTCGCATTTATTTTTGTTTCATTCTCGCCCTGCAGTAATTAATTTAGTTAATGTAGTGAGGTGCTGTTAATTTTAACATGTAAATAATTAGGTATATATATAGCAATTAAACTTACTATATCATCTGCTACGCCCTTCACCACAGACGTTTTGTATTCCCCCTCTTTATTTACCCTTCCTTTCCTCCACATAAACGCTTAAGAGGGGAAATCATCAGCTGCAATTTCTTTATTTTGTATCTTGTATAATAATAATAAAATATATCAGACTTGAAACATACATTGCACATTTTTAACCATGACTGGGTGTAAGACACTTAGCTTATTACTAGTTTTTCTTTCAGATAGACGTATATTCCCCGTCCCATTGTATGATCATAAACATATTGTGCTCGAACCTCTTTTGCACTCTTAGACACAGCATTTCCAACAGAACAGTAGGATATATAATTTATAATCTCATTAATTAACACTTAGTTTAATTAATGAAATCTGCAGTTTTAATTGAATAAAAACCTTGAAATCTTCAGATTTTGTATATGCTACAAATCTGTCCCAGTCTTCTTTTTTCACAATAGCGCGATACATCTTTGGAACTTTCTCAAGCACGGTGGGTTTTGCTAGGTTGGGACGAATGTGTTTCTCGAACATCTTTCTTCTAAAACTCCTTAGCAACCCACCAAGTCGTACCATTATAGGACCCCTTCGACAATCATCTATTTTGAATAATTGCTGAAAAATAACATATGACAAGATTTTTCAGTCACATATATGGAACTCAATAACTTAACAAACTTAATATGAGAATGTTTTAATCTGTTTCATAACCTGAATCCCTGCCCACATCTTGTTCTTGTCCTCTTTTGGCACCTTCCTCCATTGTAAATACCTCAATCCAACCTCTAACCTTGCAATGTCTCCCATAAAACTCGAAAATTTTGGTCTATGCTCCCTTCCAATCCTTCCCATCACATCAAATGTTAGTGGCCATTTTCCCCATCATTTTTCTCAAATTTGGCATGCCACTTTGCCAATCGCGTCAACCCCCTCTTGTTTGCTTGGGGATGAAGGTCGTTGACTTGGGTATCATTGTCGACTTGGGCATCATTGTCGACTTGGGCATCATTGTCGACTTGGGCATCATTGTCAACTTGGGCATCATTGTTATCCATTTCATCTTCTTCACTCTCTTGTGAATAATGATCATCATTGTTATCCATTTCATCTTCTTCACTCTCTTGTGAAAAATAATCATCATTGCATTCGACCCTCTAATTGACCCATTTGACCCCAAATTGACCCATTTGACCCCAAATTGACCCATTAATTAATTTTTATCTTAATTCTTTAAGATATAATTTATTTAGAAATATAATTCCCTAAAATTTAAGGTTTTTTTAGATCCGTTCTGTTTTTTTTGTGTGTTTAGGGTTTTTATTTAACGGAATGGAGATTGTGCGAACAGATTGCAATTGTTGATCAACTCTGTTTTCGAGGATTGGGGTTTTTGTTTAACAGAATGGAGATTGTGCGAACAGATTACATTTTTACCTAAAATTATGCATCAGTTGTTGATTGGATTGTAATTGTTGATCGTCTTTGTTTTTGGAGGATTAGGGTTTTTGTTTAACAGATTGATTTCATCAACAAAAATAGACAAACAAGTATATTTAACAAAAGGTGGATTTCATACTACTGATTCCAATTCCATACACAAAATTGTTTCCTAATTTACATGTTCTTTCCTAAAAAAACAAAAGACAAAGCAGTTGCAGGTTGAGGTTCACGGGAACCTAGATTCCATCTCCCCCATCAACTCCAAATGCCTACTCATTGCTTCTTGCCTCTGTTGAACCAACATTTGAAGCCTGGCATTGGAGACTTGTATCTCTTCTATTAGAAAAGTTGCCACCTGGTACTTGATGGACTTGGTGGCTCTGTAAGTACTTGGTTGAGCAGGGCCAACCCGTCTAAGATACTCTGTCTCTCTGCCATGATATTCACCCCGTACCGGTCTAGGGTAGCAATAATCTTTATCTGCAAATAATTTTCAACTAGTTCTTTCAAGTTTACCATTTTGATAAGGATTTGAGGGTTTTGAGAAAGGGTTTGATAAGTGTAGAGGCTAGAT
>JBCNJP010000010.1:78380857-78537475 GCA_039602395.1 Deinandra increscens subsp. villosa | reverse complement strand
ACAACTCGTTTAACTCTAAGTCCAACTTTGAGTCAAAACGAGTTAAAATATTTATTTTTAAAACACTAAATCACCTCGAGAAATCTAAGTCCAACTTTGAGACTCGAGGCAATGAAGTTTTTATAAAACGAACGGTGTTTTAAAAATTTGTTTTAAGTTTGTAGGAAAATCGTTCGCAAATTTGAATAAAATAAATACTTTTATTTAGTGCGATTACAACAAATCAAATAAACCTATTCTATTACAATACAAGTGAAAGAAATTAGATCTACTCCTATTACAATTACAAGGAAATGAATTACGTTACAAGGAAATAAAGAATTGCAATACAATGAAATGAATAAAAATTACACAGAAATGAAATTACATACAAATAAAAAGGAAAAAGAGACGGAGAGTTCAAGGAAATATTTTGAGTGATAAAATATTAATTGAAAGTCAAAAGAAAAAGGATTTGAGAAAAATCTTTTGATATTGTTTAAGAAAACGAGAAAGGTTTCAAGGAACCTTGGCGAAGGCTTCGGGTCAAAACCGGGTCCCTTAAAACAAATTTCGGGTCTACCGAAGATCCGTTTTGTTTCCCAGGGTACAATCGCCTAAACCGTATTGTACGGCCGGGATAACTCTAAGCTTGAAGTTTACCTTCGAGTTCTTGAAGTCTTGACGAACAAGATGAAGATTGAGAGAGTGAGAGAAGAGGAAGAAGAGAGAATAAGAATTCTGTGAATTCTGGTGTGTTTTGCCTCAACTAATGAGGCTGTATTTATAGTGGTGGGAATGACTTGTTGAGCACACAAAAATAATTTGTAGTCAAACTTTGCATTAAACGTCTTTAATGCAAATTGATTTCTAATTAACGCGGAATTACCTTAATTAGCTCAAAAACGCGTTTCCAGCTGTCAATCCGGAGGAACACGCGTTCTGCTCGAACAGTGGAGCCACGCAGGTCCGCTTGAACCACACAGGTTCAGCCTGAACCGTTTCCGGTTCAACTGTTCAGCTTGAACCTTCCGGCTGAACTTCAACCGGATCACAGCTCTCACTCGTTCCGCTTGAACTTCAACCGGAACATTTTCCGGTTGAACTCAGTTCCACCTGAACTTCTCCGCCTGGTCTCCAACCGGACCAACTTCCGGTTGAACTTAAAAACAATAAGGCGGCTCTCAAGCGGCTCGCGGCGATGCGAGCGTGCGAAGTGCGCCATCAAAGCGCCACATTGCGCCTCATATGCCCACGCCACGCGCGCGTGCGAGTGCGAGTTAGGGGTGCTTCGCACCCCTCAGGGTCCAAGGGATGTGTCCTACTAAAGGAAACAATAGTTGGTAAGGTTCCCACCTTATAAACCACTTTTGGTTTCAATCCCCAACCAATGTGGGATGAGTTAACATGCTATACTTAGCATTTTTCTCTCTAATTTTCGCAGCTTCACAAGTTGCGAAACCTCAACTTTGAGATTCGATATCTCATTCATACGAGCTCGGATTTGGACGTGGTTTGATGCGTTGGAAAGCCCTCACAACGTACTACACAAACCCATTAAATACAGAGGCAACAAACTATGTTATCTGTATTTTATTTTAGTCCAAAGTTGGTGAAAAACTCATTTTCACACTTAGTGAAAAAACCCATTTTTCACTAGTTTTTCTCCCAAAATTCCAACATTTTAAATCCTCACCACATAGAAATGGCTAAGTCTTATCTAACACCAAGATACCACTAGATTAAAAGCCCTTTGATATATGGTGTTTAAACTTTATATGAAAATATATGAGTGTTTACATCATTAGATATTATTTGATTAAAATGAAAGAGCTTTTGGTTGATGGTTCAAGTCCATAGTAAACACGTGATGTGTGAGTTTGCTATGTGTGAATTTGTTGTTAAAAAAAAATAGACTAAAAACCTTTAGTAACTAAATCTATATTTGGTTAACTTCAAATTTTGTTATCATATTAAAATTATCTTTTTTTGTTAAATTATATGATTTATTTGTAGTAACAAACAACACAAATATGGTTTACATTATTTATGATGTTTGTTATAGAAGTGTTTTTTAAAAGTGTCCAAACTAGTTATCGGTTTGATTTCATGACGATCCCTTTGTTACTTGGGTAGGTTGGTTTTAAAAATTTCTAACCCTAACAAATGTTTTTTTTTATTTATACCAACATCCGGCCATATAGAACCGGACCTAACCACTAGATCTTTATATATTTTTAATTTTTGTAAAATTTTAATGTCTACTATACGTAATGATATATAAATATAGAGAGTTTATTGTGAGAAGTTTATTTTGAATAAGAAGGATAGGAAAGAATCATAGCAATTAGGTCTTCAATTAAATGAAGATCTATGGCCCAAAGTTTTCTTGTTTGTGTAGAATTAGAAAGAAAAACTAAAGAAAAAAAGATGACAGGACATTTTTGACTTTTTATCATATTCCTCCCATTTTTAAAACCTTCATAACTCATAGATACGACATTATTTTTTTAAAAAAATTACACCAGAAAACCGAGTTTTTTTATCTTTAAAAACACGTACAATGTTGTTATATATAACATTAAACAAAATTTACTCTTTCGATTGTATCAAAATGTTCAGATCATTGTGTCATATTATGTAAAAAAATATTCAGATCATTGTGTCATATTGTGTCAAAATGTTCAGATCATTTTGTCATATGGTGTCAAAAACGGAAAGACATATTGTTTTTAATTTTATATATAGCAACACTATATATAATTTTGACACAATGACACAATGATCTGAACATTTTGACAGAATGACAAATGATCTGAAAATTGTGCCAAAAATCAAAAGAGTAATTATTTTAATTTTTTTTATATAGCAACACTATACGCGTTTTAAAGATAAAAAAATTATCGTTTTTATGGTGTATTTTATATTAAATAATGTTGTATGTGAAAGTTATTAAAATGTTTAAAAAATAGGGGAAGTAGATAAAAAATCAACAAAGATGGCTAAGACTAAAATATTTCTCCTTTCTTTTTTATTAGATCAAGATCAAATGGCTCAAATTCTTTTTTATCCTTCTTACCTAAACCAAACTTCTCATTTAAACATCTCTCTATAAATATATACAATTATTATAGTATTCACCCGTTTTGTTTTTTGCTTTTTTGTCTTCTAGCCCTTCTCTTTTTAATATAGTTGTTTTGTCTTCTATTGAAAATTAAGAAATTTTATATTTTTTACAATCGTGTATTAAAATTTGTGCGTCTTAGTTTAAATATTTTTAGCGTTTGGTTTCTCATTTTGAAGTCGTTACGTAATTTTTCGTATCTTTATTTTCTTTATGTAGCTTTATAGCAATACATATTTTATGTGTGGTTGCGTTGTCTCTACAAATTTTATTTTGTTTATATTTTTTAATTTTTTTTCAAGTACAACGAATTTAGCACATAATAAGTTGATGGTGTAATGAGTGCTTTCGTGTAACATAACATTTAGGTAGTATGTGATGATCTGTCGTTGGGATCATAAAACTAAATAACCTAAGTACCTGGGGTAAGTCAGGTATCGTATCCACGAGGACCGTGCGGTTAGTGTTATATGACTTATTTGATTTATTAACTAAATTTACTTAAAACTAAGAAGTGTAAAAATTTATTTTTTAAGGTTTAAATAGAAAATGTAAGCAAGAATAATAATGAATAAAAATATGATCACACCTATGATTCAGATTTAGGAGCTAGAAATATAACCTTAGATTAATCACCGATTGGAAGACCAAATAGACATAGGCACATTTAATATTAAGCATAAAGGGTAATAGCAACACTCTGTTTAGCCGCGTTGAAAAGATGGGATTATTTCAACCACCAAGAACACGAACTAGGAAGTTATTAATCAACTACCTCCTAATCATAACGAGACAATACCAAGTTATGAAAAAATATGACTTTAACGCTCTTTTAAACTCAAAACAAATGCATAAAAGATTCATAGACAAATGAGATATGTATACGGTAAAAAAGCCGGCTAAATACACTTACTAACTAAACCATGCACCCAGGTATGATCACAGAAAAAATAGCCAATCATCATAATAGACAATTTAAATATTATCACTACCAAATTGTTTATCATAATAATCAACTAGATTATCTAAACAAAACAAACAATAAAACCTTTAATGGAATTAACCAGAAAATAGAAATTATCGTTCACTTGTTCCTCTTCATCTCAGCTGCAATCAATAATCACCAAGAGCCATGAGGCTCTGCCTCGAAACTTGTGACGTGGAATCTTGCTCGATCTTTCCAACTAAGTCAGATCCGCGTCTGCATAATTTATGAGGAATGTGCCATTGCTTGTTGAATTAACATACCTCATTTCCTCTGGTGATAACCCATGATAAAATGCATTCACGAGCTCCCATCTATCTATGCCATGATGCAGACACGACCTCAAGAGTTCTTTGAAGCGGGTGAATGCATCATATAACGACTCCCCAATTTATTGCTGAAATGTGCGTATAGCAGTACGCAGCTCACTTGTCTTTTTCCCTTGAGAAGTACTCATTTAAGAAGATCCATTGTATTTCTTGTCGTGTTTTGATGCTTGCATATGGTAAAGAGTTAAACCATTTCCTTGCCTGATCTTTCAATGAAAAACTGAACACTTGTAGCTTGACCTCATCCGATGTAAATCTTTGCCCTCCTACAGCGCTACATATAACACCAAAGTCTGCAAGGTGCTCGTAGGGCTCTTTCTCTGAAGGTAGGAATGCATGAAAAGTAGGTTGGTCTAACATCAAATGATCGACCGTTGCGATGAGGGGGTAACTATAGGAGAGGGATTCTCCATGACTGCTGGCCTGAAGTGAATGTCAACCCCCTTGAAGAGCTGATACTTGTGGGTTATAATACCCACCACCATAATTGTTGAGTGGCGGTTGAACAACTCAATATCCTCCTTGATTATACTGCCGCTGGGTGGATATTGTGGGTATTGTTGTGGTTAATAAGGAGGATATTGTTGTTGATATTGTTGAAACCTTTGTTGGTAACCATAATTGTATCCTTGTGGTCCACCCACATGATCTCTTTGAAAATGCGGGTGAAATTAATTCTGGAATCCTGCTGGACCAAATCATCCTGATCTCGCACACTCCCACCAAATATACCCGGTTTACTGCCCTGGAAAGCGATCACCATGCTTGTACTGGAACTGTGGCTCAATGTAAAACTAGAGTTATTGCGGTGGAATATGTTGTGGTGCTCCCCTTGCCTGGTTGTTCTGTAGACCTTGTTATTGGTTGTTGGGTACATAAAATCCGCCCATAGGGTCTTGGTTTTGAGGTGCGGGTTGCTGAATTCCATCATCCTAATTGATTAGGGCTGCATTGTTTTCATTCGGATTACCCTGACACTCTGATCTCTACCACGTGGTAGTGATCATCTTGATTTTCTTGGCTTTCCAGTGTAATGGATTTTGCAGGGGATGAACTAGTAACAACGTCTTCAGTACCTGGAAAAATTAAGGTTACCGACAACCCCGCATAGTGTAAAACTTTGTTTTGTCTAGCAGCCTTCTTAGTTTCTGGGTCATATAAGAATAGTGAATTCTTGCTCGAGAGCTAAGTATGCATACGTACATGTCACCTGCACACTGCAACACACCTCGTGTAGCACAAAAATAAAGAAAATATCAATTCAAATATTCAAACAGTCAATTGGACTACACCAAGTGCATAATCTCCCTGGAAACGACGCCAAATTTAATCGTTGTCAAATATACCGATCATAGATAGACACTACGTCAAAATTCACCTTTGAGCACGGAAAAAAATCGTGACCAAAGGTGTTTGGTCACTTTTTTTCCTTCCATTTCAATCGACACCAAAGGTCCCGTCACCTTATGTATCCTACGGCCACGTTACAATATCAGTGGCTGAAGCCACCTAGAAGCGTGGCTAAAGGGTACCAGTATTTGTTGTTGTAATCAAACAATTTTTCCGGAAAGCGTGGCCAAAGGGTCCCAACGACCACATGTGTTTGTTTAACGTGGCCTTTGGTATTATATGGTGCATTTGGTATTATATGGTCACATATATTTGTGTTTTAGCCACAATCATTATAAAAATACGTGGCCAAAGGGTTGTTGAAATCATACATTTTTTTCCCAATACGCGTGGCCAAAGGGTGGCAACGGCCACATTAAAATATGAATAGCGTGGCCTTTGGTATTATATGGTCACGTATATTTGTGTTTTAGCCACATTTGTTATAAAAAAACGTGGCCAAATGGGTTGCTGAAATCATACATTTTGTCCCAATACGCGTGGCCAAAGGGTGGCAACGGCCACGTTAAAATATAAATAGCGTGGCCTTTGGTATTATATGGTCACGTATATTTGTGTTTTAGCCACATATGTTATACAAAACATGGCCAAATGGGTTGCTGAAATCATACATTTTGTCCCAATACGCGTTTTTTGTCCTAATAATACGCGTGGCCAAATGGTGGCAACGGCCACGTTAAAATATATAAAGTGTGGCATTTGGTATTATTTGTCTTTCATATATATATATATAACCAAGCAATTATAGATTCATTAAATTTCGTTTTTCGTAATTATAATTAATTAAACTGCATACAATTAATTAATTAAACTACATATATATGTTTATGAGAAACCTTAAAATCATAATATAATTAATTATACATACATATACACTAATCAAACAATTGTTATGATAATTATAATTTGGTCGGGTTAGTCTGGCTCCTTGTAAGTTTTTTCATCATCGTCATGCTCTTCAAGTTGTTTGATGCTACGTATACCTTCGGCTTTGTTTTCACATTATTTACCTGGAGTAACAAAACATGACAAATAAAACCGACAATATATATATATATATATATATATTTAAAGTTAATTAATTAATTAAAGTGGATATGATTAATTAATTGGTTCTTCAAGTACTTTATGTATTATCAATGGAACAAACCTTTGATTTTAATTTCTTATCACGATCAGCATTGATCATTTGGTCCTTCGTCCATGCAATAATATAGTTACTGCTTTTCTTCTCAGCAAGCTCCTTAATTGTTGTTATACCTTCTACTGGGTGTGGTAAAAATCCATGTTCCTTCGAAACCTCATAAATGGAAACTCTACGGCAATTAGAAAGTAGTGAAACTTCATGAATCATCTCATCTGTTAATGCTGGCAATAATTTAGCCTTTGCCACGATGTTTCTTTTTTCCCCAAGGTGCAGGTCCACAGTTTTGCACCCCTGATCAAAAGTGACATAATAATAATATTAATTATAGCATATATATTAACAATTAATTAATTAAAGTAAAAAACTGAATAAATAAATTGTCAAATATACTAATATATATACCTCTAATGAGATTTCTGGGTCAACAGCAGCAGGAATGTCATCATTATTAGAAGGAACAGGTTTTCCTAATTTTGTAGGTCTCTTATTTTTTTTTTCCTAAATTGGCGCCATATAATTAATTGATTAGTAACATATATATTAATTAACAATAACGTCAAAGCGATTTGTCAAATCCTTAATTATATATATACCACTTTCTGCTGTGATGCCCCAACAGTACTGGCTGCAGCAGCTGCTACTTCTGTTATTTGTCTATTTTTCCTCTAAACACAGCATCAGCATTTAATTAAATGATCATACAGCAATTAGTTATAAGGGAAGTAAACAATTGTGTAAATTAAAATAGTTACCCTTTCCTTTTGCCCCGACATTGTTGTAGATGGAGGAGTGTGTTGTGATACCGTCACAGAACAGACCTACAATTCAATTAATTAATAAAATCATATCGATCATAACTGGATAAACATTAGTTAACTATCCAGATAACCATTCTGATGAAGTACAAACTTATCATAGCCGGAACAGTTAATTATTATTTATATTCCGGAACAACTCTAACTATCCTGATGAACTTTAACTACCCTAATGAACTTTACCTATACTGATGAACCTTTACTATCTGGATGAACTATAACCAACCCGGTGAACTATAACTAGAGACGCATGTTCATCCAGATGAACTAGAATCTTCCAGACAACTCTAACTATCCTGATGAACTAGAATCTTCCGGATCAACTCTAACTATCCCGATGAACTCTAACTATCCTGATGAACTTTTTACTTTCCTGATGAACTCTAACTATCCTGATGAACTTTTTACTATCCTGATGAACTTTACCTATCCTGATGAACTTTAACTATCTGGATGAACTATAACTAGAGACGCGTGTTCATCCAGATGAACCAGAATCTTCCAGATCAACTCAAATTCAGAATTGTTTCAAATCCGTACCTTATCAGATGACCTTTGAGATGAGTTTGATGGAGTAGATTGTTTCCGTGATGTATTGTGCGCGGAATTGATCATGTCCTATGTATAATTCAATTAGTTAATCAATTATTAAATATGCGCTCAAGGGAGATTGATCATATCAGCAATAATACTAATTAATTACCGCTGTATTTACATTAGAATGCTGATTACAACTGTTTTTAGATCTTACAGTTGTAGTAAGATGCGCCTCCGCGGACTTTACCTACAAAATGATTTAATGATTTATAATAATTAATTGATAAAAAGTAAAGTATATACTATAATTAATTATAGGTATATATGTATATATATATATATGTATATATGTATGTATATATATATATATGTATATATATATATATATATAATTTGTCCCTTACAGAATTTAGCGCTTTATCAACTTATTTATCTTGAATCATGATGTTCATAAACGTCGTAAGCTTATCAATTTTTTCATGTTGTGCTTTAACCATATCAGTGAGGTGCTCAACCTTTTGATCCTTTTTCTCACGCAACTATTTTTCATTTTTGAGTTTCGCCTCAAGTTTTTCGATCCGTTCTTTTGATCGCCCTTTTCGAGCACCCTGCCAATATCCACGGGAAGTCACTCCATACCCAATACCTTTTAGGTATCCACCCCTTTCCTTGCCAAGGACCAATGTCAGGGCATCCGTTCCCGGTTCCACGGTCACGGATCTCGCATTTATTTTTGTTTCATTCTCGGCCTGTAGTAATTAATTTAGTTAATGTAGTGAGGTGCTGTTAATTTTAACATGTAAATAATTATGTATATATATAGCAATTAAACTTACTTATATCATCTGCTACGCCCTTCACCACAGGCGTTTTGTATTCCCCCTCTTTATTTACCCTTCCTTTCCTCCACATAAACGCTCAAGAGGGGAAATCATCAGCTGCAATTTCTTTATTTTGTACCTTGTATTATAATAATAAAATATATCAGACTTGAAACATACATTGCACATTTTTAACCATGACTGGGTGTAACACACTTAGCTTATTACCAGTTTTTCTTTCAGATAGACGTACCCGTCCCATTGTATGATCATAAACATATTGTGCTCGAACCTCTTTTGCACTCTTTGACACAACCTTTCGAACAGAATAGTAGGATATATAATTTATAATCTCATTAATTAACACTTAGCTTAATTAATGAAATCTGCGGTTTTAATTGAATAAAAACCTTGAAATCTTCAGATTTTGTATATGCTACAAATCTGTCACAGTCTTCTTTTTTCACAATAGCGCGATACATCTTTGGAACTTTCTCAAGCACGGTGGGTTTTGCTAGGTTGGGACGAATGTGTTTCTCGAACATCTTTCTTCTAAAACTCCTTAGCAACCCACCAAGTCGTACCATTATAGGACCCCTTCGACAATCATCTATTTTGAATAATTGCTGAAAAATAACATATGACAGGATTTTTCAGTCACTTATATGGAACTCAATAACTTAACAAAGTCAATATGAGAATGTCTTAATCTGTTTCATAACCTGAATCCCTGCCCACATCTTGTTCTTGTCCTCTTTTGGCACCTTCCTCCATTGTAGATACCTCAATCCAACCTCTAACCTTGCAATGTCTCCCATAAAACTCGAAAATTTTGGTCTATGCTCCCTGCCAATCCTTCCCAGCACATCAAATGTTAGTGGCCATTTTCCCCACCATTTTTCCCAAATTTGGCACGCCACTTTGCCAATCGCGTCAACCCCCTCTTGTTTGCTTGGGGAGGAAGGTCGTTGACTTGGGTATCATTGTCGACTTGGGCATCATTGTTATCCATTTCATCTTCTTCACTCTCTTGTGAATAATGATCATCATTGTTATCCATTTCATCTTCTTCACTCTCTTGTGAAGAATAATCATCATTGCATTCGACCCTCTAATTGACCCATTTGACCCCAAATTGACCCATTAATTAATTTTTATCTTAATTCTTTAAGATATAATTTATTTAAAATTATAATTCCCTAAAATTTAAGGTTTTTTTAGATCCGTTCTGTTTTTTTTGTGTTTAGGGTTTTTATTTAACGGAATGGAGATTGTGCGAACAGATTGCAATTGTTGATCGTCTCTGTTTTCGAGGATTAGGGTTTTTGTTTAACGGAATAGAGATTGTGCGAACAGATTACATTTTTACCTAAAATTATGCATCAATTGTTGATCGGATTTCAATTGTTGATCGTCTTTGTTTTTGGAGGATTAGGGTTTTTGTTTAACAGATTGATTTCATCAACAAAAATAGACAAATAAGTATATTTAACAAAAGGTGGATTTCGTACTACTGATTCCAATTCCATACACAAAATTGTTTCCTAATTTACATGTTCTTTCCTAAAAAACAAAAGACAGAGCAGTTGCAGGTTGAGGTTCACGGGAACCTAGATTCCATCTCCCCCATCAACTCCAAATGCCTACTCATTGCTTCTTGCCTCTGTTGAACCAACATTTGAAGCCTGGCATTGGATACATGTATCTCTTCTATTAGAAAAGTTGCCATCTGGAATCTTGATGGACTTGGTGGCTCTGTAAGTACTTGGTTGAGCAGGGTCAACCCGTCTAAGATACTCTGTCTCTCTGCCATGATAATCACCCCGTACCGGTCCAGGGTAGCAATAATCTTTATCTGCAAATAATTTTCAACTAGTTCTTTCAAGTTTACCATTTTGAGAAGGATTTGAGGGTTTTAAGAAAGGGTTTGATAAGGATTTTGAGAAAAGGTTTGATAAGGATTTTGAGAAGGGTTTGATAATGACGGTAAGAAGTTTCTGATTACTGACCTAGGTGGTATGGTTATATGTGCAAATCACTTGAGTATGACTAAGCTCAGATGCCTAATCACTAGAGTATACCAAAGGTCTGATTTTATTGAACATTGCACATTATAATTACTTTCACACGTTCTCCAAGTTAAACTGAAATTTCTACACGTTATCAAAAACCACTAAAATTTTAATCATACGATCCGACATTATCCGTAATTACTTTCATACGTTCTTAAAATATTAATGTTTTGGAGAAAAGAACAAAACCGGAAGAACAAGAATTCCTCAGAAAGAAGAGTTTATCCTGATTGAGAGAAGATGAACAGAAACAGATGAATTGACTGGAATTAACAAAAAATTAAGTGAAATTAATATAAAGGTTAAACATATTACAGAAACAAAATAAAACCAAATATTTGGTTTAAATACTTGACCCTCACAAGTCACAACCCCTTCTTCAAGGAGTTCCGTTGTATTCAGCGGGCCTACGGGCGATAATAACCGCCTCTTTCAGAACATCAGCCTTAAGCTTGTAAATTAAAAATCAATTCATTACAATTACTCTTTAATCTGGAACCCTAAAGAGGTTAATCATTTCCCACATCAGTAGAAGCTTGAAATCATCTCCGGTTTCATGTAAGTAGAGTTCGAACGCAACAAACAACAGGTCTTCCTTGGTTTGGTTCTCCTCTTCATTCTCTTTGCATATCCTATTGAATGTTTTGATTTTCTGGTAATCAAATTAATAAGTCAAAATTAAACGAAGAAACTCAAAATTACCCACTGAGTTCATGAGGATTGAGAGAAGATGAACTAGAGTTCTTCATGATTATAAAGAGTTATTCAGTAATAGAACCGGATGAACTAGAGTTCTTCAGGATCAAGAGTTATTCAGTAAAGAACAGGATGAACTAGAGTTCATCAGGATGAACCGAATAAACTAGATTTCTTCAGGATGAACCATATATACTATAAATAACCAAAGTTGTTATTTCTGTTCGTAGTCTATAGGACATGTATTTAAACCCATTATCTAGTGAATTAAAATCATATTGGTTGAATACAATTCTTTATACACAAATATTTAGTCACACAACCTAATATATGTAGAAGACAACCGGATGAACTAGAATTCTTTAGGAAGAAGAGTCAAAACACACATCTGATGCATACACATAAACAATTAATTACATATATAATCCAAAAGATGTGATATCCGTTAATTAGTTACAACTATACATAATAAAAAAAAAACAACATAAACTTAAAACATGCTCCCACTAGAGAAATTGTCTGAATCGTCATAGCGGCCTGTTCTCCATGGGTAGTTACCTTCAAAGGGGGAGGAGGAGGAGGAGGAAGACACCTCCACATCTCCATCGATGTAGATGGATATGACCTCCTCCACCTTGACATGCAGGGCCAAGGCCCTGATATCCCTCGGATCATCAGTGAATGGAACCAGTCCATAATCCAGAGACAACCCTGGTATCCTCAGGTAGGGGTCGAAATCATTCAAGTCGTAACCTAGGTCAGACACCATTTGAGCTAGGTCATCGAACGAGAAGGAGGTAATGTCCACCTCGTCGAAGTAGCGAACCCTCCCATCTATGTATTGTATCCGACCATTGAGCTTCGCAAAATACCCTAGGTGATAGATCACCAAAGTAAACAGACTTAAATCTTCTTCCCCTGTTCAAGAAAAATAACCAAATTAGAGACGTGAATTCCACATTAACGCATTTGAATTTCAGTCATTTAAATGATTACTTACCGTATTCGGGGCTATCTTCCACATTCAGAGGACGCAAATGCTACATTTTCAGAGAGTGGTGATAAACCAAAAAACAGAGAGCTGAGAGAGCTGATAACGGCGTATATGGTGATGAGCGACAATTAATTAATTAATTATAGGATTTATATCCGATACTCGAGGTGGTAGATAAAGATTTGACCTCTAGTAATGATATATACCCGCCGTCACCACAAATAACTAACTAAAATTGGCTACTATTTAGTAACGGTTAATTAATATATGTGGCCATAGGTAATAGATTTTTGTCTACTTTCGCCACGCATTTAATATTTTACTGTGACCATAAAATAGATTTGTGTCACTCACAACCTACCATTTAGTCACGGTTAATATATGTGGCCATATGTAATAGATTTTTGTCACTCACAAGTCACAACCTACTATTTAGTCACACAACCTAATAACAGTGTCCATATGTACTAGCTTTTAGCCACATAACCAAGTAAAAACAATGGTCATTGCTCACATTATAGCCACGCATAATATATACTTAATAGTTTTGTTTTTTTTCAATTTACTAAGTAATAAAATCTACTCTTCTGTCACACAACATTATTTAAGCGTGCCCATACATTCCTTTTTGGTCACACGAATAAAAAATCATAAAAATTCTGTGGCCGTTTGGTGCATTTCGCCACTCTTTTTTAAGTGTGACAAATAAGTGCCACATGTTTTTGTAAAACAGTGGCTAAAGCCACTGCACCTGATTGTTGTTGTCACATAAACAAAAAAAAAATACGTGGTTAAAAGGGTCCCAAGGCTATATATTTGGCCACGGGTACAAAATATGTGTGGCTAAAACTAGTGTTTCTTATCTTTGGTCACGTTTTTTCAAAACAGTGGCTATGCGTTCAAAAAACCGTGGCCAAAGCCACTTTTTGACGTAGTGAGAAGAATTATGTGTACTATTTACCTTAAGCTAGTTAGGACAAGCATGGTGTCAAACCACGAAGAGCTTGTGGTTGGTGATCAAGTTCAATTGATTATTAAACTATTGTTGGTTAACAAAGCTAAAAATTGTAAAAATTGTTGATTGATTAATTTTGCTAAAAACTATTAATTGCATAAACAGCAAATTCAAGTTCTAAACAATGATTAGAGAAACGGTCACCCCTAGAGTTCAGGTTTCCTTATAAAATGTGTAATTAGGGTTAACAGAAGGTCAGATAGGCATGACCACAATTGGACTCAATCGCTAAGGATAAGAGCAATACTATGTTCGGTCGTGTTGACAAGGTGAAATGTTTCAACCACTAAGAACACGAGCTAGGAAGTTATTCGCTCCCACCTCCTAACTGTAACGAGACAGAATCAGATTACAAGAATCCAGACTATGATGCTCTTAACGAATTAAAAGATTGCAATATAGTAGTTGAAACTTGAATGAAGCTTGAATTAAAATCAGAATACATTAAATACTAGATTTTTTTTTGAACGGCAATGTGTTTAGGATCACTAACATGGGCCTTTTAAACAACCCACTCGATCATATCCAAGGCCAACACCAGTTCAGGAGGAAACCCCACGTCAACTATCAGGACTGGATACCCTGGGCCTAGTCGGTGGGGAGAAAACCCACATGGAACCCCTCGCGTTAACTGGGGCAACCTTGGAGCGCAATAACAGGAATCAAATGGACCCTGCATCTTAGAATCGCTACTCCCAACACTCGAACCTGTGACCTTTGGTACACAAGTAAGACTGGTGTCCATTGGGGTAAATTCCCAAAGACATTAAATACTAGATAAATCCTAAAAAAAACACTCATAAAGAAAACCCTTGTGACGCCCACTCCCAGACTTGGCACCAGGAGGGGTCACTCATCGGATTTACTCATGAACACGTGGCACAACAGAGATAAGCAGCGGAAAATTTAAAACTTTTATTTATAATAAAGCCAAGTACGTAAAGTAACTGAGATAATTTACAATCTATCTATATAGCGACTAACTATATCCGTCTTTATATATCTACAACTAGCCAGCACGCTCATCAGCTTCCTCTATAGCTTGCCCGATCATTCTCTTATCACGAGGGCTCCGCCCTTGCTCCCAGACGTCTCACCTAAACCTGACATACATATGGTTTTGGGAAAAGGTCAGCTTACGCTGGTGAGTTCTACATTTTAAAAACATTACCTCGTTCGTGAGGTTTAAACCTTTGAACCTGCAAAATCCCTTTTTACAACATTTATCAAGTATAACACATAACAAGTCATACATAACATAACATCATAACCATACACGTTTTTCTAGAAAACATCTACCTCCATAACCTTTAACTCCTATGACCTGAATTCCATACACCTCTATACCTTCTGGTCTCGAATACTGCTCAGGTGACTTTATCGGAAGCCCCCAACCTCAGTACCGACAACCGTTTCATTTCATCTATACCTCCCCGGTCTCGAAGACTGCTCGGGTGACTTCATCTGGAAGCCCCCAACCATTCAGCAACGACAACCGTTCTACTTCTTCTATACCTTCCCGGTCTCGAAGACTGCTCAGGTGACTTCATCTGGAAGCACCCAACCATTCAGCAACGACAACCGTTCTACATTCCGTTCTTCCAGTTTCGAATACCGCTCAGGTGACTTCGTCTGGAAGCCCCCAACCTCAGTATCGACCTCTGTTCACGTAACCTTAACTCTTTAGACGTTCCATTCTATCGAACATCTCTTTAACCACCACAGTACTACTACCCGCCCCTAGTTAGATATTCAAATGACTCAGGTGTGCTAATAAACATGATAATGTACTCATATACTGCAACAAGTGAACATCTGATGAGCGGTTTAAAAGTGCATTATATTTTATATTAATCATCTCCTAAACACACCAAGATGGGTTTAAAAGATAATGATTTAAATTGTTTTTATAATTAGTGTGTTATGATTTAAATGAGCTTTAATGGTATAATTAGGTTGAATTTAAGCCATAACATTCAAATGGGTCAAAGTTGGATCCCATCTCTTATGAATTGTGTTTCTAATTATTTAAGAATACATAAAAAGAATCACAAGCTTAATAATATTGTTTTGATTTCTGTCGTGCAGTGTACTAATTTATGATGAGGGTTGATGATTATTGATGATGGATGGTATGTAGAAATAATTAAATGAAAGTGGAGAAAATACATTGAAGATGACGTGGGGGTTGAGAGCTGCTAACAATTCAAAGGAATAAAGAACAATAACATGAGGGTATGTGGCACTCACGTGAGATGATATGGATTACATATAATTGTTATTTGTGTTTGTGAACACAAATTAGAAGGAGCTGCGAAATTAATTAGAGAAGAGGAGATAGATGGCACGTGCTTTGCATGAGATGGGAAATAAATTCGTCAAAATGTGACCACAAATGCAATGCAAGAATTAGCACCCAACATGCGGATCGTGGCGCGAGAAATCAGAGAAGAATCCCTCGCGACACGCGAGGGACTAAAGTCGGCAGAACTTCGTGATTTTCGTTCGAGACTATATTTAAACCTTTTTATTTTATTTTTTAGGGTTAACTTCGGCCAGAGCCGACCAGAACTCCCCAAAGACGATTTTTCTTCATAGTTTTCTTAGTTTTTAATCATTCGATGATGTTTGTGATGTCCGGCTAACAACCGGTGATTACTTGGGTGAACGGTTAGTGTTTTTCTTGTTTCAATCTAGGGTTTCAATCATTAGATAGAATTTTTGATATGTGACAATTAATAATTCTAGTGTTTGTTTGATTAATTGATTCTGATTGTTTGTCGTGTACGTACCCCCCGCTCCCGGACTACCTCTTTGAGCATAGCTCTAGGACTATACTTAGTATGTGCATGGTAGATAATTGTTTGGGTTGGTTAAACAAGAACACAATCATGTCTATGTGATTTCTAGGTTAAATTCCCGAAGAGAGAAACTAGTAATTCGCTAACCCGGATCCTAAGTAATTGCTTTTTAGTAATATAAGAAAAATCCATCAATTGCTAGTTAGATAATTTAGTGTTAAACAATTTAGTGTTAAGGTAATCAAACTCAATCAAAACAGCTAAGAGGCAACTTTTTATATTTTCAGTATTTAGGTTTAGTTTAGTTAATCTAGGTTAGTGACAGTAACTTAGGTTAGATAATTAGAGTTGCTAATAACCACCAACTCCCTTGGTTCGATACCCTAGCTTGCCCTACTACAGTTTAAGTTAGGTATTTGTGTAGCGGTCACGACACCCCTGGATTGATACCCGACTTACCCTGTCCCCGGCAACGGCGCCAATTTGATAACGGGTGTCGTGACCGCTATACAAATAATCCTAACTAACCTATAGACAGGGTAAGTCGGGTATCAATCCAGGGGAGTTGGTGGTTATTAGCGACTCTAATTATCTAACCTAAGTTACTGTCACTAACTCAGATGAACTAAACTAAATCCTAAATTACTTTATCTAAATGCCTCTTAGCTGTTGAAATTGATTTATATTAACTCTAAGAAAACTAACTTTAACTCGATTGAGAAAACAGTAAATTAAAACGTGACAACCTCAGGATCTCGGTTAGCTAATTCCTAATCCAATTCAGTTAACCAATTCAACCCAATCCAACCTACGATCTATTCACACACGTGCTAAGTATAGTCCTAGAGCTATGCTATGAAAGGTAGTCCGGGAGCGGGGGGCACATATGCAACCAAAACGCAAGATAAATAGATTAAATTAAACATCCATATGAATCAAACATTGTCACTATGTTTATAGAGTCAGAAAATAGACAAAGAATAACTGAAAACGATAAAGAAAACGCTAACCGTTCACCGTCGGGTTCACTCGGACTTAGCCGAACATCACAAACATCACAGAATTGTTTAGAATTGAGAAAAACAATGAAAAACTAACCAAGATTCGTTCCCAGACGGCTCTGGTCGAAAAAACGAAGTTCGAACCCTAAAAATCGAGTTAAAAGTGTTTAAATAGTGACCCCGATCGAAATCTGCGATTTTTAGCCGACATCGTCCCCTCGCGTGTCGCGAGGGATTCCTTGTGCTTATGTCGCGCCACGATCCGCACTTGACATTCCGAAATCCAATTTCTTCATTCTGCATTCACACTTCTGAACATTATTTATTTAAAGTGCACGGACAACTCACGTCCCTTCTACTTTTACTCTTTTCAATTTATTGTTCTCATTTTCTCAATCCATGCTACAGATGGCATGTGCCCCTTCAAATCAACTTGCAATTTAAAATGAAACTTCCATTCTTCTTTCTGTTGCTATTCACGACAAAGACAAAGAAAAACAAAAACAAATCATATATTTTTATTCTATGACACATTTATGTTAAAACAAATAGAAAGTAATATTCCAAACAACTTGTTAGCGTGAGTTATTAGTACGAAATGATTTGGGTTCAACTTAGTCACACCAATTAAACTCATTTTCTTTTCAACCCAATCATCGCAACAACCCGTTAAAAATTAGCTTTTAGACCGGACTCGGTGTGATTAGGAGATGATTGATATATAATAAAATGCACTTTTTAACCGCTCATCAACATCCCCCAATTTACCTAGGTGTATGTATACAGGATGTACCAGCGGCGTATCCTCCACACTTTCAATATACCGGGTAACTATACTACCATGCTTGTATACAGGATGTACCAGCGGCGTATCCACCACATAATAATATAGCAAATGCACCACCTGTTCTCATATAATCATACATTCTCACTTGTACGTTTATTAACAAACCCTTATCATTTGGATACCTAGTTTCAAAGCAAATATAGCACATAACCCTAATAAGCATTTCATATGCATTATTCTAACATAACCATTTCATATGTATTACTAACACGTATATACATTCATAAGTACCTTCACATATCATTTCAACAGTTCATCATTTCATCAATTTATCAGTTTAAGATAATCAAACTTTCATATAAAAGTATTTCAAATACTTTTTAAGTAAACAGTTGAACATTGTATGTATATCAGCCCGAAAACATTAAAGCTTTTAAAACATTTAAAAGTGGGCTCGCAGAACTCACCTTATCTCTTTACTCGTTAAACTCGGACAGAACCTCCGACAGAATCCTTCGGTTAACCTAATTCGCGTATCGTATGGCATTAACGCAAGGTTTAACATTATAAACATATCCTATGTTTATTTATCTCTTACATTATCTTAATAATATCTAATTATTAAGGTTAACTTCTTTTAAGGTCAAAATGACCAAAATACCCCTATAGGTATATTATCTTCTTTTTATTGATAATTATGAAGACGCGCATTCCTATAAGTAGACACTCACTCCGGGATCGCCCAGTGTTGGGATGCCATTGCCCAGATGGGATGGCGACACCCCCGCTATTGCCAGAAACCCCAGTGTACAGGTGTCTACCCTTCCGGTCCGCGCGAACTTCTAAATATCCGATTAACTCGGTATCTTAACTACTTCATCATTTATCCATTTTAACCCCATATATACTTATTATATATATATACATAGTTCCATACCAAAATTCAAGTACCCATACCCTCCGGATTATTTTATATTAAATAATCATAATTCAAAACCCTAATTTCATATATTTCTCGTTTCTTTATCAAAACTCATTTTCTTTTCAAACCAAATTAGGGTATCATCCATTATAACATTTTATAATATCCTTTAAAATAGCAAAGCTTAATTCAAAACCGTTTGCTCAATTTGGGCAGAGTAACGTTATGAAAACCCTAATTTTGACCCGTTAACAAAACCTTCACCAAAACTTTTCCAATTGTGAAATAAACTTAGGGCTTTCTTAAAACACATTAAATTAGGATTACCTACAAAAATTCAGACCCTAATTCCCACCCGATCACCCGATTTGAGCAGAATAACATCAAGAACCCTAATTTTACATCATTTTTAGAAAGCATACTTAGAAATCGAATTAGACAAAACTGAAAGAGGTTATTGTTAAGCATACCAAATAAGGGTTGACTGCTGAATTTCGCCTTCTAACTCCTTCCGGTTTGAGAGAATTGCTCCGATGAAGTTTCTGGTGGGTTTAGAGGGTTTTTGGGTTGAAGATCAGTGAATTGGCGAGTTATTTGGACGAATTGAGGCTGCTATTTATAGGTTTAAGTTCGCCCTAAGGTCCTTACAGGTGTTATGGTGACTAATCTTCAAAAATCGACGCGTATGAGGGTTAAACTTGAGCTCTAAGTGTGTGTCGTGGCTCAAAAACGGACCTGTCCCCAAATCTGTCCGACGACCACCTCTCGCGTATCGCTCAGCATGTAGGGCAGTGGCTCGCGATACGCGAGCCACACATATTCGGCCAGAATTCACTTTTTGGCATATTTAGCCCTTGTACTTTGGTTTAATCCATTTCTAGTCCCTAAACTTCTAACCTTTTATCATTTTATGTACCAAAACATTAAGGGACATATTTCTAACATTTTATAAGTTTCTAAGGCTCGGGATTCGTACGATAACATATATATACATTTATATATATTTTCTTCATTAATTGCTAAATTACGTTTTAGCCCCTCAAACTTTACAATACTTATCATTTCACCTTATAAATCATATTAGGATATATTTTTACTATATTCTAAGCCTCGGGATACTTATAATAATCATAGATACGTATAATATCCGTATACGTTTATAACTTTACAATAATTACACTTTTAGTCCTTTTACTTTTCCGTTAACTATTAACACACATATTCATACATATATATCCATCAATTCACACATGTATCATTATGTTATTCATATAAACATATATCCATCTCATACTTTACTTTCGTTAACCTTTAAGACATCCGTTCATGCATATTTCATCACATAGGCCATTAAACACGTATTTCTAACACATGCAACTTATCTAAAGCATAGTCTTACCACATTTATCAATTAAGTTCACGTATTTATAATATAAACACGTATTTACTATGTATATCATGTATCTGTGAAAATTGGGGTGTTACAACTCTACCCCCCTTAAACAGGGTTTCGTCCTCGAAACCTGTTCCATTCCCATCTTAAACATTCATTCCCAACTTTGCCATTCATCCGCATAACATAACCATTCATAACTCATTTCATAACTCGGTAACATTTACTTTGACGTTTATGCATTTATCCTAAGGAAAACGTAACCCTAAGCTGTCTACGGTAGCTTGTTTACGGGATCCTTGATAATGCTTTCACATTTTCGGCTTGCCGTTCGTTAAAGAACTTAACTTCCTAGAACATAAGTTCTAATGGTTCTAATGTCTAAGCATACTGCAGCAAGCAATGGCACATATAACCTACTAAAGCAAACGAATAACGATTAACTATGATTTCTAACTACTCGAATTACCTGACGAGGTCTGGGGATCACTCTCTATCATCTCCAACATACCATATGCCCTCGCAGGGGCCGTTCTCGGACCCGTAGCATTCCCTGGGATGGCTCGAAGTGGTTTAGGGTTCAACACTAACTTAGGACAGTTCATCCTAAGGTGTCCCGCTTCTCCGCACTCATAACACTTTTTACGCTCTGGACAATTACCCGAGAAGTGACCTTCCTTGCCGCATGTATAACACGTAGATGTTCCCGACCTGCACTCTCCAAAATGATTCTTCTTGCATTTGTGGCACCTCGGCTTGTCGTCTTTCGAATTATTCTTCAACTTCTTCTGGTGACTCCCGTTGTCCTTCCTTGAAATTGCTTCTGACTCCGATTCCTTCCTCTTTGCTCCTTCTGGTCTACCGTTTGCACCGAACATCTCGTTGTAGAGATTGGAACTCAAATTCACAGTCGCCTTGAATGTCTTTGGTTCAGTCGCCTTGATCAATACCCTAACTCTACTTGGAAATCCTTGAACATAACGTTTCACCCTTTCAGCTTCGGGAGTAACTAAGGTAGGTAGCAGTCTCGCCATCGCGTTGAATTTTGAAGTGTATTCCCGGTGCGTCATGTTCCCAGCTTCCAACGTCAGAAAACTCCTCTCCAGTTGCTCCAGCTCACCTTTAGGGCAGAAATCTTCTAAAACTAACCTCTTCAGATCGTTCCACTTCATTGCAGCAATGACTCCGTCTTCTTTAGTCTGTTTGATCATCCCCCACTAGTGCAGTGCTTCTGAGACAAACGAGTGGGCAGCATACTTCACGGCTTGGTTCTCACTACACTCACTAATCTCTATGACCGCTTCCATCTCATGAATCCACTGGAACGTAGCTAACGCATCTTGATTGCCGTCGAACAAAGGAGGTCTGCAACCGCTAAACGATTTAAACGAACATCCTATTCTAGGTTGTGCAGCTCCGGCACCTCTTCCTGCAGCTCCACCAGCTCCACGGGCTCCACTAGCACCAACTCTCGCAGCTCCTTGAAGTTGAACTAATAAACCAGGTAGTGTCGTCTGCATTAAGCGTGTCATCTCTGCCACCATAGCCGCTCTCTGCTCGTTAGTGAATGCATTAGCTCCGTCGTTATTCTCGGGTTCCGCACTCGCACGATCGCCTCTCGCAGCCATTTCCAGATCCTAAAGATGGATGACATTTCAGAACTTGTGTGACGTAGAGTTTCCAAATTTTGAATTCATGATAAGTATATAAGTGCAGGATCCGATACAATTATATATTTACGATGCGTTCAAAACCCAGTTACTTCTAGCACACAATTCCCTAATGTCCACATCTTGCCTCTCTATCTTCATCCGCAACTCAAACCGATTCCTAAATTACATTTCTAAACGTTCTTCTTCTTCTTGCACTTAGCCACACAACGGTTAGTACTTATGGTCTATTTACATGGAAAATACCAAATTGCAGTAGCTAATTGCAATCGTGTATTTTTCATATACGCATACCGCAAGTCCCACCTATTATGTTCCTTATGCATACTCGTCTTTACGGGCACAAGCTATCCTGGCTGGCATCTACATTCTTATCTCAACTTACTCTACCTGGAGTCCTAGTTTAAGTTTAGATACCGCGCTTGTACCTAAATCTCTTAAACCAAGGCTCTGATACCAACTTGTGACGCCCACTCCCAGACTTGGCACCAGGAGGGGTCACTCATCGGATTTACTCATGAACACGTGGCACAACAGAGATAAGCAGCGGAAAATTTAAAACTTTTATTTATAATAAAGCCAAGTACGTAAAGTAACTGAGATAATTTACAATCTATCTATATAGCGACTAACTATATCCGTCTTTATATATCTACAACTAGCCAGCACGCTCATCAGCTTCCTCTATAGCTTGCCCGATCATTCTCTTATCACGAGGGCTCCGCCCTTGCTCCCAGACGTCTCACCTAAACCTGACATACATATGGTTTTGGGAAAAGGTCAGCTTACGCTGGTGAGTTCTACATTTTAAAAACATTACCTCGTTCGTGAGGTTTAAACCTTTGAACCTGCAAAATCCCTTTTTACAACATTTATCAAGTATAACACATAACAAGTCATACATAACATAACATCATAACCATACACGTTTTTCTAGAAAACATCTACCTCCATAACCTTTAACTCCTATGACCTGAATTCCATACACCTCTATACCTTCTGGTCTCGAATACTGCTCAGGTGACTTTATCGGAAGCCCCCAACCTCAGTACCGACAACCGTTTCATTTCATCTATACCTCCCCGGTCTCGAAGACTGCTCGGGTGACTTCATCTGGAAGCCCCCAACCATTCAGCAACGACAACCGTTCTACTTCTTCTATACCTTCCCGGTCTCGAAGACTGCTCAGGTGACTTCATCTGGAAGCACCCAACCATTCAGCAACGACAACCGTTCTACATTCCGTTCTTCCAGTTTCGAATACCGCTCAGGTGACTTCGTCTGGAAGCCCCCAACCTCAGTATCGACCTCTGTTCACGTAACCTTAACTCTTTAGACGTTCCATTCTATCGAACATCTCTTTAACCACCACAGTACTACTACCCGCCCCTAGTTAGATATTCAAATGACTCAGGTGTGCTAATAAACATGATAATGTACTCATATACTGCAACAAGTGAACATCCCCCAATTTACCTAGGTGTATGTATACAGGATGTACCAGCGGCGTATCCTCCACACTTTCAATATACCGGGTAACTATACTACCATGCTTGTATACAGGATGTACCAGCGGCGTATCCACCACATAATAATATAGCAAATGCACCACCTGTTCTCATATAATCATACATTCTCACTTGTACGTTTATTAACAAACCCTTATCATTTGGATACCTAGTTTCAAAGCAAATATAGCACATAACCCTAATAAGCATTTCATATGCATTATTCTAACATAACCATTTCATATGTATTACTAACACGTATATACATTCATAAGTACCTTCACATATCATTTCAACAGTTCATCATTTCATCAATTTATCAGTTTAAGATAATCAAACTTTCATATAAAAGTATTTCAAATACTTTTTAAGTAAACAGTTGAACATTGTATGTATATCAGCCCGAAAACATTAAAGCTTTTAAAACATTTAAAAGTGGGCTCGCAGAACTCACCTTATCTCTTTACTCGTTAAACTCGGACAGAACCTCCGACAGAATCCTTCGGTTAACCTAATTCGCGTATCGTATGGCATTAACGCAAGGTTTAACATTATAAACATATCCTATGTTTATTTATCTCTTACATTATCTTAATAATATCTAATTATTAAGGTTAACTTCTTTTAAGGTCAAAATGACCAAAATACCCCTATAGGTATATTATCTTCTTTTTATTGATAATTATGAAGACGCGCATTCCTATAAGTAGACACTCACTCCGGGATCGCCCAGTGTTGGGATGCCATTGCCCAGATGGGATGGCGACACCCCCGCTATTGCCAGAAACCCCAGTGTACAGGTGTCTACCCTTCCGGTCCGCGCGAACTTCTAAATATCCGATTAACTCGATATCTTAACTACTTCATCATTTATCCATTTTAACCCCATATATACTTATTATATATATATACATAGTTCCATACCAAAATTCAAGTACCCATACCCTCCGGATTATTTTATATTAAATAATCATAATTCAAAACCCTAATTTCATATATTTCTCGTTTCTTTATCAAAACTCATTTTCTTTTCAAACCAAATTAGGGTATCATCCATTATAACATTTTATAATATCCTTTAAAATAGCAAAGCTTAATTCAAAACCGTTTGCTCAATTTGGGCAGAGTAACGTTATGAAAACCCTAATTTTGACCCGTTAACAAAACCTTCACCAAAACTTTTCCAATTGTGAAATAAACTTAGGGCTTTCTTAAAACACATTAAATTAGGATTACCTACAAAAATTCAGACCCTAATTCCCACCCGATCACCCGATTTGAGCAGAATAACATCAAGAACCCTAATTTTACATCATTTTTAGAAAGCATACTTAGAAATCGAATTAGACAAAACTGAAAGAGGTTATTGTTAAGCATACCAAATAAGGGTTGACTGCTGAATTTCGCCTTCTAACTCCTTCCGGTTTGAGAGAATTGCTCCGATGAAGTTTCTGGTGGGTTTAGAGGGTTTTTGGGTTGAAGATCAGTGAATTGGCGAGTTATTTGGACGAATTGAGGCTGCTATTTATAGGTTTAAGTTCGCCCTAAGGTCCTTACAGGTGTTATGGTGACTAATCTTCAAAAATCGACGCGTATGAGGGTTAAACTTGAGCTCCAAGTGTGTGTCGTGGCTCAAAAACGGACCTGTCCCCAAATCTGTCCGACGACCACCTCTCGCGTAATGCTCAGCATGTAGGGCAGTGGCTCGCGATACGCGAGCCACACATATTCGGCCAGAATTCACTTTTTGGCATATTTAGCCCTTGTACTTTGGTTTAATCCATTTCTAGTCCCTAAACTTCTAACCTTTTATCATTTTATGTACCAAAACATTAAGGGACATATTTCTAACATTTTATAAGTTTCTAAGGCTCGGGATTCGTACGATAACATATATATACATTTATATATATTTTCTTCATTAATTGCTAAATTACGTTTTAGCCCCTCAAACATTACAATACTTATCATTTCACCTTATAAATCATATTAGGATATATTTTTACTATATTCTAAGCCTCGGGATACTTATAATAATCATAGATACGTATAATATCCGTATACGTTTATAACTTTACAATAATTACACTTTTAGTCCTTTTACTTTTCCGTTAACTATTAACACACATATTCATACATATATATCCATCAATTCACACATGTATCATTATGTTATTCATATAAACATATATCCATCTCATACTTTACTTTCGTTAACCTTTAAGACATCCGTTCATGCATATTTCATCACATAGGCCATTAAACACGTATTTCTAACACATGCAACTTATCTAAAGCATAGTCTTACCACATTTATCAATTAAGTTCACGTATTTATAATATAAACACGTATTTACTATGTATATCATGTATCTGTGAAAATTGGGGTGTTACAACCCTACATCCAGGGTTGATCGGGATGAGTTTAGTCAAACATAATGGTTGAAATCGTACTCCAAACATAGTCAAACATGAAAAACTTAATAAAAGTCGCTAATCGAATGATTAAAAACCAATATAAATTGCACAAAATCATCCTCCTCGAATCACCAACGTCGTGATATCATAAAACCCTAACTTATGTGTGTTTAAAACTCAAAACTATCAAAAATCTGAAGCCTTCGCATTCCCAGCTTTTGGAACGCCCATGCAAGTCTTTTGAACGCTCAAGCAACGTTTGAAACGTGTGAAACCTTCTGGTAACGCTCAAAATCCAACTCTGAAGTTTCCCGGGAGTTCGGGACACCCATGTCAATGTTTAGAACGCCTAAACATCAATTTTTCTTGCTTTCTTCACTTCTCTTACGTATTTCAGTCTCCAACTCACATACACACTTTTGTCTTGCATCAGAATCATCTTAATCTTCATCTTTAGCATCCTTAACGCTTCAAACCTGCAATCGCCAACAATAATCAAAGTAATGGGGTTCCAAGAAAATATCATAACTAAATACATGTAATTAGCTATAATAAACACGTGTAAATAACAAACCCATCAGTAGGGTCAATACGTCATGCATTTCTCTTCAAATTTAAACTTCGTTACTATGTTTTTTGCATTTTCGTTTTCTGTACGCAACGTTATAGCAATGCAATTGCTTCGTGTACTCATGTTATCATCACAACTACACGCATACAACAAAATCTAGTTACTTCTATTAATTTATTTATCTATATTACATTATATAATACATTTGAGAAGAACAAACTTGTCATTTACTGTCAGGTCCTCTTAGATCTAAGAATTTCATAAGTACGAGATCAAATAAGGGGGAATTCAAGTTTGATTAAGAAGTTCAAACAATCAAATGAAGAACACGAAGAACAATTATAAAATTCTCATTGTTTATTGCTATATCAAGATTACTAAAATGGGTTACAAATGTCTAGAGAGAAATTTGGAAATACACAATGGAAAACACACACTTAGGCTACCTCACCACTCTTGTCTTAACTCTCAAATAACCTAAGTGTTCTATTTATAGCAATAACAAAGAGTGAAAAAAAATTAAATCAAATAAGTTGCGTTTGAGGTAAACGACCCGCTGAGTCGGCTCGGCTAAATCTAACTTGTGTGTCGCCTTGTGTGAGAACCGTTAGTTTCTCCGTTAACTTTTTCCGTTAGTTCCGTTAGCAAACCCGTGGCCCGTTATTCGAGTAATTGCATATGTGTTAATGTTTATTTGCTAATAAATTTTAATAACTTGTTTCGTGAATTTATTTCGTGACCTTATGTGTTATTTGTAAAAATTTGCTTTTTATGCGAAACCGAGCTTCGTGCGTGAATTTGAATTTTTATGTATAAATGGACTAAACATTGCATGTTAAATGAGTTTAAAACAATTAGAAACATTTTTAGAATTTTTACTTCACAAGTTGTTAGTTAAAACCCATTTAATTAAGTTTTATGCTAAATGTGTTTAAAAAGGAACTTTGAGGGACTAAATATGTAACTTTCCAAAACATAAAAATCTGCCCAAGACCTCCTCCTCCTCCCATTCCACACTTTCTTCTTCCTCTCTTCTTCCCCATACGGTTCAACACACACACACAAACTCTTAAAATTTTTTGGACTCCACCTTCAACCAAACAAGATTGTGAGTTCCCAACCTCATTCAAGCTACAAGAAGACTAGGAGAAGCTTTCCCTTCATCTCATCTTCTCCAATCCGCCATTTTTCTCCATAGCTTGTAAGCCCTAGAATCTCATAACTCGAAATTTGTAGGCTGCATGTGTTAATCTAGTGTTTATGTGCAATTTGATGTGTGTATATGCTTATGGAACATGATTTAGGTTAGTTTATGTTAACACATGATTTGGGGCAGATTTTAGGATGATTTTAAAGCTGGAAATTCGAGTTCAAAACTACCATGGATGTTCTTGTATGAATGTTGTGTGTTTGGACATGGAAATTGGGTGTATGTACTAGTATGCTAGTTCATATGTTGGGATTTTGTTATGATTTTAGTATAAACATGTTAGGGATAGAAATTACTTGTTGAAATGATTATAATTATTTTAGTAGGTATTGGATGACCAAATTGTTGCTCAAAATTTGAAAACCAAAACTTTTATAAACTCTAAAAATTGGACAGATTCGGCCAGATTTTTAGGCTATTTTACAGAGGTCATAACTTGTTCAATATTGCTCGGAATCAGTTGATTCTTTTTTCTAGTAAAGTATTATGTCTTAGCTTCGATTGGGCTACTCGCACGCCTTCTAAAATACCCGTTTGGTCATCCAAAACACTGCTGCAAGTTAGGTGCGCAGAGCTATATTTTTCTGTGAAAAGTAGACTTTGCTTTTTGGTTGAGCATGATAACCTTGTTTTAATGAGGGGTTTGTTAAATGAAAATGGAAGGTTTGGTACCTAAACTCTAAGTTTGAACAACTTATGCAAAATTTTAAACTTACTTTGACTATTTTGCAAAAAAACTGAAATTGCCAACTTCCGACGCTCGTAACTTTCTCAATACTTAACATATTGACTTGATTCTTTTTGCAACATTCCTTAAATGATGTATAGTTTGTGCCTGCAAAATTTTAGGAGTTAACTCCAAGAAATGAGTAATTTAGGTATGCCACCAAATTTGTGCTTCAAGTTTGACTTTTTGTATGAATTTTGACTTGGGATAAAAACCTATGATTTTCTCCTAAATTAGGAATTGTGTGTGCATGTTATGACTTATATGATTACATGAAACTTGTTTGGTTACTTATATGCTATATTCGTCCTAGCAACAACCTCTAATCCAGTTAGACCGTATTTACCCAAAATAGGTCATTCATAGCCAACCTTTAAACTCAAGTGCCGCATACCAGTGCACCCTAAGGTGAGTTTCACTACTTCTCTTAGTTATATCCGGTTGAGGATGATAACACACAACTAGTTGCATCCGGTAAGGGATGGCAATGCTACGACAAAGGTATTTTGTCCGTTTATATGAATATCCGTTAAATATCACATGATTCACTGAATTGCATTTTAATTACAAAAAGTCCTTACTTTCTCGGGCCGTTAATATAGAATAGCAAGGTAATGTTGAGTAGTACTACTGGGTATTGACACCCGCTCAGCGGTGCACGGGATGCACCCTCCCGACTGGTGGTCGGACTGAGATCAATATTAGCCTAGGACTCCGTGATCTGGAATAACGCGGGAAGGAAAATCACATAGGTAAATACCTATCAAATACATTGTCAGCTTCGGTCGCGAACATTCAGGTGAACATAAGCATAGGCTAGCTACCTAACGATATGGATATTACTCCTAGTTACGAATTGGTCTTTTGTTATTCGTATGCATTTTTGGTCTAGCAGGTAAGTGTAGACCGCTTTTGTGCTTGATTGTTGAATGCTTTTCAGGTTGCTTGGAGGATCATGGATGGTACGGGCGTTGGCAATACTTGTCTTTTGAAAAACCCTTTTGGAAATCGTATTTCAGATACTTTAGTAATTACTTTTACTAAACAACAACCTTGTAAACTTTTAATGCTTACGCTGATTTTGTGAAATGTAAACTCTGATTTATTTAAATGTATTACATGACTGGTTTACCCCTTTAACTATGACTTGGTTGTAACTAAAGACTTGGATCCTGGTTTGGATCACACCCCACACGGTTATACTCCGTTAGTGGAAATTGGGGGTGTGACACCTTAAGCGTTGTTGAAGTTGACTTGACATTGACATGAAAAAATTGGCCTGAATACCGAACCCGCAACAAAACCGTTAAGGACAATTCTGCAAACAGGACCGTTATGGGCAATTCTGCAAACACGACCTTTAAGGGCTCTATAAACAAGACCGTTAAGGGAAATTATGCAAACAAGACCGTTAAGTGCAATTCTGCAACAAGACCGTAAAGGGCAATGCTGCAACAAGACCGTTAAGGCCAAGTAAACAAGACCGTAAAGACCAAGTAAACAAGACCGCAAAGGACAAGTAAACAAGACTATAAAGGCCAAGTAAACAAGACTGTAAAGGCCAAGTAAACAAGACCGTAAAGGCCAGTAATCAAGACCGTAAAGTCCAACATGACCGTATAGAAGAAGTTGATCTTGATCGTTAAGGCAAAACAAGACCGTAAAGAGTAATTTGAACACGACCGTATAGAATCCTTCTTAACGGTTATCCTCTATACTTAGTCATTTTTCTTCAGTTTTATCAAGACATTAACTTCAACCTCAGAGAACCTGTAAATTTGCGGAATCTTCGCATTTCGCGGACTTGAACCTTTCAGAATATTTCAGACATGTTTTACATTGAATGTCGTTATCTTCACTCAGTCAACGAACCGGTCTGGAATATCTTGGATGTTCCAACATTTATTTAAAAAAATTAAGAGTTTAAGGGGGTATAATTAATACTACTTTAAACAAGAACTAAAATAGTCTTTTAATGAAAAATAAAAATTTAACAATCTATTTTATTTAATGATAATTGAATTTTAAAGATTTATATATGTAAAATAAAAAATAATTCAAATACAAAAATAAATATTACTTTATAAAATGTCGTCATCATATCTCAAAGCGTATCTCAAAGGAGTTTCGTGTCACTATTTCATATTAGTTAGAAATTAGGAATAAGCCATTTAGGCTGTGTTTGGCGCATTAGCTGAAAAGCTAGCTGCTAGCCGACAGCTGATAAGCTAGCTGCTAGCCGACAGCTGATAAGCTAGTTGTTAGCTGATAGCTGATAAGCTAGCTGCTAGCTGATAAACTAGTTGCTAGCTGATAAACTATAAGCTAGCTGATAAAAAATAACGTTTGATAAAAACAAGTTAAAAAATATAAAATGACATAAAAGTACATGTATATAAATAAATTAAAATTTAAAAACAAAATATTAGGGAAGGGTAAAACTGGAAATATTATAAAAGCTAGTTAAAACGCTACTCCAACTAGCTTTTCAAAAGCTAGCTTATAAACTAGCTTTTTGACATTACCAAACGAGGCTTTTTTAAAAAAAAAATAGCTTTTTTAAAAAGCCTCGTTTGGTAACGTCAAAAAGCTAGCTTATAACATGCCAAACACAGCCTTAGGTACTGGTGTGTGCTGAGGTGTTCTAAAAATATGGCAATTTATCGTACCTGTGTAGCAGCTAAAGCTTTTTAATTTATAATACCTGATTTACTTGACAACTACCATTTCACCACATTACACGGGCAAGTATACCCATCGTGGGCAGTATAGTAGTGGTAAGTTGAATTGGGGTCGATCAGTACACAATGGAAAATAAGAGCTCCCAATACTCAATCTTTGTTTACGTTTAACCAAAGTCTATTCTTTAGGGAAAATAGTGTTTACTACTAATATATATATATATATATATATATATATATATATATATATATGTGTGTGTGTGTGTGTGTGTGTGTGTAAATGAAATGGATCTTTGATCCTAAGTATGGTGGAGTCAATATTGATTGGAACAACGACAGTAGTAACTTATAATCAAGTTGTGGTTTTATCACTTTGGCTCAAGATTGTTCACTGGAAGAAGGTTAGCCACCTTTCGGCCCTCTTTGGCTATCTCACCATCCAACTGATAATCGTCTGCAAGGAGTATGAATGCCGAGGGAAGGTGCTGTCAGTGGACAAATGAAGTGGTATAATGCCATTTAGTTATGGGGTCCCTAAACCCGGCAAACATACTGTACTCGACACGCTGTCATGAACCAGCAGGGGAACAACCCTGCGTGCCGGATTATTTTGTTTATAAAAACGATCTTTTTAAGGGGCTAAGACTAGTTCCATACACCGCTCTCGCGTAATGTACGCCTGACCAGAGCCAAGTTCACGAACACGTACCTTTCGGTCCCGTGAAGTGACAAAATATTACCAACCCTCGTTCCCAACCAAATACTTTATGCCCGCACATGCGTGGTCAGCCGAGTTTGCTTACATAGACATAAGGACCTCGAACGTATCGTAGAATGGGGCGCGAGTCACCTTTCGGATCATGCATCGTCCCCCGACCAGGTGTCACAGGTCCGACCTTTGGGATTTCGACTCCCCAAATGGTATGTGATACGTGAAGCATGCTTGGTTCAGAATATCAGTAATACACTTTCAATAAAAATGATTTTTATAAAGTCATTAGACACACCTTGGACCATTGCAATAAAAACAACTTGAAGACTCGTTAAAAGTTTGTTAATTCCAATCAAGTGTAAGAATTTGGCCAATTATGGCTTAGAGATTTGCCAGTCAGTAAAAGAAGATTTCATAGACAAAATACTTTCATTTACTAAACTGGTTGAATTTCTTACAGACTCTTACATACTTGAAGATACAAAGGAACCAAGTGGCTCGGTAACTGATCTACAAGTGAGGGGGAGAGGAAAGAATTGAGCAAGTTGAGAAGTGAGGGAGAGCAAGCTTTTATAAGCAAATCCTGGAGAATGGCACGGGGCGTGCTCCATCAGGCTCGGGCCATGTTGTGTCAGACGAGCAGAATTTTGTCTCTTCTGATGTCAGTGGCACGGGGCGTGTTGATCGGAGCATGGGGCGTGCCTTGTTAGAGAGGTCAGCGGCATGGGGTGTGCTAAGTCAGGGGCACGGGGTGCTTGATCAGAAGCCAATCCGCACTACGTCAAAAAGTGGCTTTGGCCACGGTTTTTTTGATAACGCATAGCCACTGTTTTGAAAAAAGCGTGGCCAAAGGTAAGAAAATTCTCGTTTTAGCCACACATATTGTGTACCCGTGGCCAAATATATAGCCTTTGGACCCTTTTAGCCACGTATTTTTTTGTTTATGTGACAACAACAATCAGGTGCAGTGGCTTTAGCCACTGTTTTACAAAAACATGTGGCACTTATTTGTCACCCTTAAAAAAGAGTGGCGAAATGCACCAAACGGCCACGGAATTTTTATGATTTTTTATTCGTGTGACCAAAAAGGAATGTATGGCCACGCTTAAATAATGTTGTGTGACGGAAGAGTAGATTTTATTACTTAGTAAATTAAAAGAAAACAAAACTATTTATGCGTGGCTAAATGTGAGCAATGGCCACGCTTTTTACTTAGTTACGTGGCTAAAAGCTAGTACATATGGCCACTGTTTTTAGGTTGTGTGACTAAATATTAGATGACTAATGGTCACGGTAGGTTGTGAGTGAAAAAAATATATTACCTATGGCCACATATATTAACCGTGACTAAATGGTAGGTTGTGAGTGACAAAAATGTATTTTATGGTCACGGTAAAATATTAAATGCGTGGCGAAAAATAGAAGATTTGTTTCCCTCTAAAACAACGCGCTTTTTTCAATTGTACCATTAATTCGAGCGGGTTAAAATCTGCTACCCTATATATCATCATCATTGTTATTTTCCTTTTTACCGCCATCCCTTTCTTGATCTGAAATTCTCTACACCAATTCTCTCAAATTCTCTACACCAATTCGTTTACACCAATTCTTGTATCAAATGGCCGATAATCAACGCTCCCTTAATTACTGGTATGTGAAGCATAACCGTATTTTTTTGGTTTACAGTAACAGGAGAAGAAGATCCTTCAAGTCCCACAAATCTGTGATTAAACACAACGATGAGAACATCCTGAAGCAACTATATGCGCAGAAGATTCCTGATTTTTTTGCCTACCATGTTGAGACAGCGAAATTATTTCGTGTCCTTGATACAAAATTCAATGAACCCGAAGAAGATGAAGATGAAGAAGAAGATGAAGAAGATGAAGATGAAGAAGATGATGAAGAAGATCATGAAGAAGCAGATGAAGCAGATGAAGAAGATGAAGAAGAAGAAGAAGAAGATGATGATGATGATGATCATGATGATGACGATGCAAGTTCATCAGGATCATACATATCCGAAGATTGCAGTGATCCGGATTATTAATTAATGGATGTTTGTGTTTAATTATGAACAAATTAAGAACAATAGTTTATATGTTTATTTAGTTATGATATTAGTAGTTATAATATATATATGATGGTTATAATATATGTTTATCATGTTTGATTATCTTGTGATATGGCCACTCATATTAAAACATTGGCTGCGTGACAAATTATGACAAATGGTCACGGTATATTAATTTTAGGTGGCTAAAAGAATACCAACAGTCGACACGGCGCTTGTAATCATGATTATTTCATTTACTTTTTCATTTACTTTATCTTTCAAATCTCCATCTACCACGCCCCTCGAGTATCGATATATACTATCTCTGTATCAGTTTTCATCATCATCTCCACCATGACCCTTTTCTCCCAGTCTTTCTCTCTCTTTTTTCATCCATCATCGACGGCAAAAAATGTGGAATTGGCATCATCCGTATGTGGAAAACGGTAAGTTATCATCTTCACCACTGAAATTCGATTGAAATTTTCGTCTCAGATTTGGTAATTTTATCTTGTGCAGGGAAAGATTGCACTCTGTATCTCCTGCGAGCAGATTTTAAGTTATTGTGGAAACCATGGAGACGAGGAGTCTCTAATGGTTCATACAAATGCTTTACTGCGAGCAGATTTTAAGTTATTGTGTAATTTTATAACAGTCAGCAGTAAGGGCACATGTTGAGGTTTGCAGGACTTGTATTTTTCAGGTGCTTCTCTCCCTTTTGGCCCCATGAACCCGATTTCTATTCGCCACTTCTTCACCATTTTCAGTTGATCAGAAGCAAGTGCATGTGAGAAAGCAAAGAGGGACTTGTTCTCTCTTTTCACTTGATCAGAAGCAAGTGCATGTGAGAAAGCAAAAGAGGGATTTTTCTTCAGCCGCTTCTTCTCCATTTTAAGTTAGTAGTTTTTCAGTTGTAGTTTTATAGATCAATGTATTAATGGAATCATAACCTTTGGATTATGTATGTAATTGTGTTTGTTAAAGCAGCAGTTGATTTTGTTTGTTTATTTTTGACTTTTATTGACTCTGGTTTGGTCAAAGAGAGGAGACCTGCAGGCACAATCAAAAAAAGGAAACACTTGACTCAAAATTAAGATCCATAATTATATATATTCCAGAATACATAAAGAAAAAAAACAAATATTGTTGATACTGTAGTTTGCTAAGATTCAAAAACATTACAATGATGATCAATTAACCGTTGTTTTTTCGTAATATCATTCCAGTACAGTCAGCTCTATGGTAAACATTGTGACGTGCATCTACGGATGGCAATACATTATCGTTGTGAGGAAAAACTACCGTACTAAATTCTTCATTGGCATCGTCTTCATAATAATCTCTGTAATTTCTGGGAGGTGTCATAAAGACAATATGCAGTTTTTTATCCAGCTGGTCTTTGACGTAAAAAAACTGTTGTGCTTGTGACGCGAAAATGAACGGGTCCTCCTTGTGACCTAGTCTTTTAAGGTTGACCAAAGTGTAACCAAGACTATCTTTTTTGACCCCCCTGTGTATTCTCAACCCAGTCGCACATAAATAGAGGGATGGTCTTAATATGGTAATCTAGTAGCCATATCTCTTTTAAAACCCCATAGTAAGGTTTTTTTTCCATAGGTTAAGACCTCGTTAGAGATGTGTATGTCATTTACCTCTACACCAACCCCGATGTTCTGGTAAACCCTACCGTCTCGAGATTTTGTACGAAATGAATAGCCATTGATGTCATATACTTCATATTTCCTCACGCTTTTGTGCGGACCATGTGAAATCCACCTAACGGTCTCTGATATAGTTTCTGGGGACTCCGCCATCTCCTTTTCAACCTGAAATTCATAGTAGGTTCATCAGGAGAGTTCATTAGGAATAGGAAGATTATAGTTTTTCCAAAAATAAAATAAAGTTGTTCCGGACAACTCAGGTCAGTTGTTCCGGAAAGTTACAGTTCATCCGGAATTAAAACTATAAGAAAAATAGTTTCAGTTCACCAGGAAGGTTATAGTTCATCCGGATAGAAAATAGAGTTATTCCGGACAACTCAGGTCAGTTGTTCCGGAAAGTTACAGTTCATCCGGAATTAAAACTATAAGAAAAATAGTTTCAGTTCACCAGGAAGGTTATAGTTCATCCGGATAGAAAATAGAGTTATCCCGGACAACTCAGGTCAATTGTTCCGGAAAGTTACAGTTCATCCGGAATTAAAACTATAAGAAAATAGTTTCAGTTCACCAGGAAGGTTATAGTTCATCCGGATAGAAAATAGAGTTGTTCCGGACAACTCAGGTCAGTTGTTCAGGAAAGTTACAGTTCATCCGGAATTAAAACAATAAGCAAATTTAGCTGACCTTGTTGCGTAACCATTTACCAAATGTTGTGCTCTGCTTCTTAGTCAGGTCATTTAGTCTACTACCAGGATGTTCCTTTTCCAAAAAATTCATGTGTTCTCTGCAATTACATGAATTGAAGTTATCTATAAAAGTTTATAATTAATTAAACAGATAAAAAAAGGTTAATAATCTAAATTACTTACTCGATATAATGCTCAATTTCAGGCGTATTTAGCAACACAAATAAATGCGCTTTCGATAGGAGCTCTGGAGAGACTTCAACTGATCTACCAGCTGACCCAGGACTTCCATCCGCGCTGCTATGCTTTTTAGTTGGAACACCAATAGTTGTGATGTTTTTTTGGTATTCGCTGAGAAACTCAATCGTTTCTTCTACAATGTTCTCCTCAGCAATGCACCCTTCTTGATAAGTTTTGTTTCTCACGTGGCCCTTAATTACCTTCATACACCTTTCAAATGGATACATCCATCGAAAGCATATTGGGCCACATAATTTTACCTCCCTAGTAAGGTGCACCGTCAAATGAAGCATAACATCAAAAAATGATGGCGGGAAATATTTCTCAAGCAGGCATAGTGTGACACAAAGATCTGCTTGCAATTTGTCTAGCTCTACGACGTTGATCTCTTTGCTGCATATTGATTTGAAAAAAAAACAGAGCCTTATAATAGCATATCTTGTCGGTTCAGGCATGACTGACCGAATTGCAATTGGCAGAAACTGTTGCATCAGCATATGATAGTCATGTGACTTGAGCCCCACAAGTTTCTTGTCCTTTAGACTAACCAAACTAGAAAAGTTAGAACAATAGCCTTGTGGAACCTTCAAGTTATACAACGTGTCACAAAACTTTTCCTTTTCATCTTTTTGTAACGTGTAACACGCTGCAGGAAGTACTATGTTGTTCTTGTTCTGTTTAGGCTGCAACTATGGTCTTAACCCCAAAAAGTTCAGATCCTTTCTCGCATTCAGTCCATCCTTCGTCTTTCCGGGAAGGTTGAGCAGAGTTCCAACAAGACTCTCAGCCACATTCTTTTCAATATGCATGAAATCAATGCAATGTTGGACACTATTATGCCTCCAGTATCTAAGTCTTCGAAACCATATATTGAATTTCTTCCAATATGGTGGCTTCTCTTTGTTCTTTCTTTTTCTCTTATCAATCTTCCCCCCTCTTCCGGTTGAGGTCTCTGGGATTTCTGAATCAGTACACCTTAATCCCTTTCCCCATTTGTTCCTGATAAGTTGAACTTCTTCGTATATCTGTTCTCCGGTCATAGGATCAGCAGCAACTTCCAACTCTTGTTTACCATTGAAGGCCTCGGTTTGCTTTCGGAAGGCATGCGTATATGGTAGATATCTTCTGTGACCAGCATAACACTGCTTGGCTGAGAAAGGAAGCCTAATGCATTTAGTTTCTTCCCGACATACCACACAACCACGGAATCCACTGTACGGGCAACCACAAAGTGTACCAAGTGCAGGGTAGTCATTAATCGTCCATAAAACAACTGCACGCATAGTAAACTGTTCTTGCGCATACGCATCATATGTTTCCACACCTGCCTCGAATAACAGCTCTAAGTCATCAATTAATGGTTCCAAAAACACATCAATATCGTTTCCAGGCGCTCCCGATATTAATAACGAAAGCATGATGAACTTTCTTTTCATACACAACCATGGTGGAAGGTTGTATATGACAGATAGAACCGGCCACACACTGTGATTTCTGTTACCTCTATTTACGTCGACCCCATCAGTTGAAATGCCAAGACGAAGACTTCTAGGATCGTCAGCGATTTCGGGATATTTGTCATCGATGGCTTTCCATGCCGGTGAATCGGATGGGTGTCGTAACACACCGGGTGTTTTGGAACTGGTGGCATGCCATCTTAGATCCTCCGCTGTGGTTTTCACTTGAAACAGTCGTTTCAATCTTGGAATGATGGGGAAATACCACATTACCTTTGCAGGAGTATTGTCGTATAGTTTCTTAGTCCTCTCATCCACCTTCCACCTGGACTCACCACAAGTTGGACATACAGTTAGGTCCTTGTTCTCCTTCCTGTACAGAATACAATCATTGATACACACATGTATCTTGGTGTACCCTGCACCCATCGACTTCAAAATCTTCTTGGCCTCATATGTATTCTTCACAATCTCATTACCTTCAGGTAGCATCTGTTTCAGCAAAACTAAAAGTTCATTAAAAAATTTATCTGATCCTCCATGCTTAGTCTTCAAGTTCAGTAGTTGAACCAAGGCAGATAACTTTGTGAAGGTATGGCATCCTTCATACAGAGGCTTCTCAGCATCCATGAGTCGTTCTTGAAACTTCTCATGGTCCTCATCGAAATTTTCTTCAGTAGCTCTGACCATTTTTATTGTTTCGGCTGCATCCAATGGAACTCCGGAATCGAAAAATGATTCTGTGTGAAGCTCCTCTCCTGCGGGCTCGTCTATCTCTCCATGTTTAATCCACCTTCTATAAGTCTGATCGAATCCCTTTGAAAATAAATGAAATTCTACATCATCAACCTTAAAAGAGTAATGGTTTAGACAATTAACACAGGGACATGGAATTTCATTACTCTCCAAATTGGTAACTGCAAACAATAAGAATGATTTAACTCCATCGGCATATGATTGCGCGGTTCTACTGGTTTTCATCCAAGACTTATCCATGTTTGTTTTGCTAACAGATACAACAACAAATTAAGATGATTAAAAACGATCAATACTAAAAATCCTTTTCAATAATCTTTACTGTGAACCTGTTTATTGGAGAAGTAATAGGACGGAGGGAAAATTCTGTCGATTGATATGTGAAATTTTCAATTGAGTTCGCTCTAATTTACCCCGCCTCTTTTAAAATTTAGCGGGCCCAGTTAGAATCATATTTAAATAAATTAAAACGAAAATTACTCTTGATCCTGAGAAACTCTATTTCATCCGGTTCTATTACTGAATAACTCTTTATAATCCTGAAGAACTCTAGTTCATCTTCCCTCAATCCTCATGAACTCAGTGGGTAATTTTGACTTTCTTCGTTTAATTTTGACTTGTTAATTTGATTTTTGAGATCGTGTGACAGTAATTTCGGATAATTTCAGATCGTGTGATTAAAATATTAGTGGTTTTTTGATATCGTGTAGGAATTTCTGTTGGAGAACGTGTGAAAATAATTTTTGTAGGATAACCAAAAGTCCAACAATTATAATGTGCAGTCCTCATGAACTCAGTGGGTAATTTTGAAATTAATCAAATAAGACCTATGGTATACTCTAGTGATTACACATCTGATAAGACGCATACTCAAGTGATTTGCACATATAACCATACCACTTGATCAGTAATGAGAAACTTCTCACCTCCAACATCAAAACCTTTTCAAAATCCTTATCAAACCTTTTCTCAAAATCCTTAACAAACCCTTTCTCAAAACACTCAAATCCTTCTGAAAATGGCAAGCTTGAAAGAATTAGTTGAACATTATTTGCAGATAAAGATTGTTGCTACCCTGGACAGGTACGAGGTGATTATCAGGGCAGAGAGACAGAGTGTCTTAGACGGGATGGCCCTGCTCAACCAGGTACTTACAGAGCCACCAAGTCCATCAAGATACCAGATGGCTACTTTTCTGGTAGAAGAGATACGCGTCTCCGATGCCAGACTTCAAATGTTGGTTCAACAGAGGCAAGAAGCAATGAGTAGGCATTTGGAGTTGATGGAGGAGATGGAATCTAGGTTCCCGTGAACCTCAACCCGCAACTGCTCTGTTTTTTTTTTTTTTAGGAATGAACATGTAAATTAGGAAACAATTTTGTGTATGGAATTGGAATCAGTAGTATGAAATCCACTTATTGTTATATACTTGTTTATCTATTTTTGTTTATTAAATCAATCTGTTAAACAAAAACCCTAATCCTCGAAAACAGAGACGATCAACAATTGCAATCCGATCAACAACTCATGCAGAGACGATCAAAAACCCTAAACACAAAAAAAACAGAACGCCCATTTCCGATTGAAAGATGGAATTTTCATTTTCAAAATTAGAAAACTAGAAAACATGTTCAAATCAACTGTTTTCTATCTCTACATTACATTAGATTTCCGTCGACGATGCGTTGGAGCAGACGGCGACGGAGGTAACGGAGGAGAGGTCGAGCGGTTGTGCATATAAACCCTAGAAAATGAACGCCCATTTTCTTTTGTATATATTTGGAAAACGAAAATATAAAACAGAAAACAGAAAACAGTAAAAAAGGTGTTTTCCATTTTTAGTTAAAATTTCGAAAACACTATTTCTGTTTTCCTAGAAAACAGTAAAAAAGGTGTTTTCCATTTTTAGTTAAAATTCAAAAAACACTATTTTCTGTTTTCCTTGTTTTCTTGGAAAACAGAAATGGAAAACACCCCCTGTTTTCCACAACTAAACGCCCCCTTAAATTTTGGGGAATTATAATTCTAAATAAATTATAGTGTTTTCCATTTTTAGTTAAAATTCAAAAAACACTATTTTCTGTTTTCCTTGTTTTCTTGGAAAACAGAAATGGAAAACACCCCCTGTTTTCCACAACTAAACGCCCCCTTAAATTTTGGGGAATTATAATTCTAAATAAATTATATAAAAAGATTTAAGATAAAAATTAAATAATGGGTCAATTTGGGGTTAAATGGGTCAATTTGATGTGTTTATGACCAATGAGTCCCAATAAGGTGTGTAAGTAACCAATAAGTTGTGTTTAGAACCAATGATGGCCCAATTGGTGTGTATGTAACCAATAAGTTGTGTTTAGAACCAATGATGGGCCAATAAGGTGTGTATGTAACCAATAAGTTGTGTTGAGGACCAATGAGACCCAATAAGGTTTGTTTAGGGGAAACGAGGGTCAGTTGAGACCAATGAGTCCCAGTAAGGTGTGTATGTAACCAATAAGCATGTTTAGGACCAATAATGGCCCAATAAGGTGTGTATGTAACCAATAAGTTGTGTTTAGGACCAATGAGACCCAATAAGGTGAGTTTAGGGGAAACGAGGGCCAGTTGGGACCAATGAGTCCCAGTAAGGTGTGTATGTAACCAATAGGCATGTTTAGGACCAATGATGGCCCAATAAGGTGTGTATGTAACAAATAAGTTGTGTTTAGGACCAATGAGACCCAATAAGGTGTATGTAACAAATAAGTTGTGTTTAGGACCAATGAGACCCAATAAGGTGTGTTTAGGGGAAACGAGGGCCTGTTGGGACCAATGAGTCCCAGTAAGGTGTGTATGTAACCAATAAGCATGTTTAGGAGCAATGATGGCCCAATAAGGTGTGTATGTAACAAATAAGTTGTGTTTAGGACCAATGAGACCCAATAAGGTGTGTTTAGGGGAAACGAGGGCCAGTTGGGACCAATTAGTCCCAATAAGGTGTGTATGTAACCAATAAGCATGTTTAGGACCAATGATGGCACAATAAGGTGTGTATGTAACAAATAAGTTGTGTTTAGGACCAATGAGACCCAATAAGGCGTGTTTAGGGGAAACGAGGGCCAGTTGGGACCAATGAGTCCCAGTAAGGTGTGTATGTAACCAATAAGCATGGTTAGGACCAATGACGGCCCAATAAGGTGTGTTTAGGGGCAATGAGGGTCATTTTAGGATACAATTATCATTAAATTTATTGCTTAGTATTCCATTTTACATTTAAAGATTATTTTAAAGGTATGTTTAAAATAAAGTTAAATACGATTTGCGTTCCTGTGGTTTGGTGGTTTTAACTTTTTGAGTCCATGTTAACTCTTTAAAATTCAAGATAAATATTAACGCAAATCGTATTAATTGAGTTTATATTAAATCCGATAAATGCTGTCACGTCCTTATTAGCTGAGATGTTTTCACCCGGATCGATCCTATTAATCCCCAAATTACTTCCCACCATTTTTCAAATTTCCCAAAATTCATTGATCACTTCCTATTCAACTCCCTCTAACCAAAACTTTATCACCAAAACGATTCATTACTCTCTTCTTCCATATCACTAAAAGTTCATCTACCTAATTGATTGATCAGTTCCGGATTCATCACACTATCATCTTCAAAAGATCACTACCTAATTCCCGTCAGTATATATTAATTTCACTGTCATCTTCAGTAGATCATTTTCATCTCAATTATTTCATCTTAATTATTCCATCGCATTTATTTCATTAATTCTCTATTTATTTCACTGTCATCTACAGGATTCATCTGATTTAACAATGGAAATTGAAGGTGAAGCATATGACAATGAATATTATTCGGAAGATGATGGAATGTATAACAATGCCGATCATTCGGATAATGAAGAGGAAATGGATAACAATACTGACGATGATTCGGGTGAAGAGGACATGGAAAACATTGATGCCCAAGTCGAAAATGATGCCCAAGTTGATACCCAAGTAGTCGACAATGAGAATGTGGAAGCCTCTGCTCCCCAAGCAAACAAGAGGGGGATGACGCGGTTGGTACAGTGGCGTGCCATATTTGAGAAAAATGGTGAGGAAAAATGGCCACTAACATTTGATGCGCTGGGAAGGGTTGGCGGGGTCCATAGAGCAAAATTTTCGAGTTTTATGGGAGACATTGTAAGGGCAGGGGTTGGATTGAGGTATCTAGAATGGAGGAAGGTGCCAATAGAGGACAAGAACAAAATGTGGGCAGCGATTCAGGTTATGAAACAGATTAAACATTTTCTCATATTAGGTTTGTTATTGAATTCCATGCGACTAAAATATCCTGTCATATGTTATTTTTATAGAAATATTTCAAAATTGATGACTGTCGAAGGGGAGCTATAATGGTACGGCTTGGTGGGTTGCTAAGGAGTTTTAGAAGAAATATGTTGGAAAAACACATTCGTCCCAACCTAGCAAAACCCACCGTGCTTGAGAAAGTTCCAAAGATGTATCGCACTATTGTGAAAAAAGAAGACTGGGACAGATTTGTAGCATATACAAGATCTGAAGAATTCAAGGTTTTTATTCAATTCAAACTGCAGATTTCATTAAGTAAGCTAATAAGTGTTAATTAATGAGATTATAATTATATATCCTACTGTTCTGTTGGAAAGGCTGCGTCAAAGATTGGAAAAGAGGTTCGAGCAAATTATACTTATGATCATTCAATGGGGCGGGGAGGATACGTCTTTCTGAGAGAAAAACTGGTAATAAGCTAAGTGTGTTACACCCAGTCATGGTTAAGAACGTTTATGTTTCAAGTCTGATATATATTATTATTATAATACAAGGTACAAAACAAAGAAATTGCAGCTGATGATTGCCCATCTCGAGCGTTTATGTGGAGGAAAGGAAGGGTAAATAAAGAGGGGGAATACAAAACCCCTGTGGTGAAGGGCATAGCAGATGATATAGTAAGTTTAATTGCTATATATATACCTAATTATTCACATGTTAAAAATTAACAGCACCTCATTAAATTAACTAAATTATATTACTGTAGGCCGAGAATGAAACAAAGATAAATGCGGGATCTGTGACAGTAGAACCGGGAACGGATGCCCTGACACTGGTCCTTGGCAAGGAAAGGGGTGGATACCTAAAAGGTATTGGGTATGGAGTGACTTCCCGTGGATATTGGGGTGCTCCAAAAGGGCGATCGAAAGAACGGATCGAAAAACTTGAGGCGGAACTAAAAAATGAAAGACAGCTGCGTGAGAAAAAGGATCAAGAGGTTGAGCGCCTCACTGATATGGTTAAATCACAGGATGAGAGAATTGATAAGCTTATGGCGGCTATGGAGTCTGTGATTCAAGATAAACAAGTTCATAGAGCGTCTGTAAGGGACAAACTATATATATATATATATATATATATATATATATTTATTGATTAATTAACTAATTGAATTAATTGTACGTAGGACATGATCAATTCTGCGCGCAATACATCGCGGAAACAATCTACTCAATCAAACTCATCTCAAAGGTCGGCCGATAAGGTACGGATTTGAAACAGTTCTGAATTTGAGTTGATCTGGAAGATTCTAGTTCATCTAGATGAACATGCGTCTCTACTTATAGTTCATCCGGATAGTTAGAGTTCATCCGGATAGTTAAAGTTCCTCAGGATAGGTAAGGTTCATCAGGATAGTAAAAAGTTCATCAGGATAGTTAGAGTTCATCGGGATAGTTAGAGTTGATCCGGAAGATTCTAGCTAGTTCATCTGGATGAACATGCGTCCCTAGTTATAGTTCACCGTGTTGGTTATAGTTCATCCGGATAGTTAAAGTTCAGCAGTATAGGTAAAGTTCATCAGGATAGTTAAAGTTCATCAGGATAGTTAGAGTTGTTCCGGAATATAATTAATAATTAACTGTGCCGGCTATGATAAGTTCATCAGGATAGTTAAAGTTCATCAGGATAGTTAACTAATGTTTAGCCGGTTATGATCGATATGATTTTATTAATTAATTGAATTGTAGGTCTCTTCTGCGACTCTATCACAACACACTCCTCCATCTACAACAGCGTCGCAAAAGGAAAGGGTAACTATTTTAATTTACACAGTTGTGTACTTCCCTTATAACTAATTGCTATATGATCATTTAATTAAATGCTAATGTTGTCTTTAGGTGAGAAAGAGAAAAATGACAGAAGCAGCAGCTGCTGCAGCCAGTGATGCTGGGGCATCAGAGCAGGAAGTGGTATATATATATATATAATTAATTTAAAAATTTGATAAATCGCTTTGACGTTATCGTTAATTAATATATATGTTACTAATCAGTTAATTACATGGTGTCAATTTAGGAAAAGAATAAGAGACATGCAAAACCTGCAGCTCGTAAAGTACCTCCTAAGAAGAGTGATCATCAGTTGGAAAAACCAAATAATTATGATGCCATTGCAGCTGATATCGATCTGCAGCCAGTAATCCAAGAGGTATATAGATTAGTATATACCACAATTTTTGTATTCTATTTTTTTCTTTAATTAATTAATTGTTTATATATATTCTATAATTAATATTATTATTATTATTATTATTATTATTATTATTATTATTATTATTATTATTATTATTATTATTATTATTATTATGTCACTTCTGATCAGGGGAGCCAAACTGCGACGTTGCACATGGAATGGGATCCACTGAACGTCGTGGGAATGGCTGAATTATTACCAAAACAAAAAGATGAGAAGATTCATGGAAGTCCATCAGCTCCTGGTTGCCGTAGAATTAGAGTTTATCAGGTCAAAAAGGGTGTAACATTTTTACCATTCCCAGTAGATGGTAAAACAACGCTTTCGGAGGTTGAAAATAAATATATTATTGCATGGCCGATGAACCGAATGATCCTTCATTCTAATAACAAGTCAGATAGATCACAGCCGGTTGATCATTCTACGGTTCAAAAAGTATTGGAACAACCACAGGTAATTACTACATTAATTAATCGTATCCGCTAACTAATTAACTTTATATATATATTATATATATCTGATCGGTTTTATTTGTCATGTTTCCAGGTAAATAATGATCGGAAAAAGATGCAGAAAGTAGTGTACGTAGCACCAAACCAGCTGAAGAATCAAAATGTGATAAATAGAAAAATCACACGGCACCAGCAGAAGCAGCTGATCAGCACGGACAAGAAATTATAATTAATTATTATAGAAATTAAACTTTGATTAGCTAGTGTCGTATGTTATCTTTTTGAACAGCGTCATGATTAGTGTATGTACATTAATTTTTAATTATAATATATGATTTTTAAGGTTTCTCTATACTAATTAATTAATATATAATTAATTGTAATTAAGAAAATATATGTGACCATATATATAATACCAAAGGCCACACTTTTTATATTTTAACGTGGCCGTTGCCACCATTTGGCCACGCTTATTGGGACAAATTATCTGATTTCAACTACCCTTTGGCCACTTTTTTTTCCCAATTATATGTGGCTAAAACACAAATATACGTGACCATATAATACCAAAGGTCACGCTTTTTATATCTTAACGTGGTCGTTGCCACCATTTGGCCACGCGTATTGGGACAAAATATCTGATTTCAACTACCCTTTAGCCACTTTTTTTTTCCAAATATATGTGGCTAAAACACAAATATACGTGACCATATAATACCAAAGGCCACGCTTTTTATATTTTAATGTGGCAGTTGCCACCCTTTGGCCACGCTTATTGGGACAAAATTTATGATTTCAGCAACCCATTTGGCCACGTTTTTTCATATCATATGTGGCTAAAACACAAATATACGTGACCATATAATACCAAAGGCCACGCTATTCATATTTTAACGTGGCGGTTGCCACCCTTTGGCCACGCGTATTGGGACAAAAATTATAATTTCAGCAACCCATTTGGCCACGTTTTTTTATAACATATGTGGCTAAAACACAAATATACGTGACCATATAATACCAAAGGCCACGCTTTTGATATTTTAACGTGGCCGTTGCCACCCTTTGGCCACGCGTACTGTGACAAAATGTATGATTTCAGCAACCATTTGGCCACGTATTTTTATAATGTATGTGGCTAAAACACGAATATACGTGACCATAAAATACCAAAGGCCACGTTAACCAAACACATGTGGCCGTTGGAACCCTTTCGCCATGCTTTTCTGAATAATTGTTTGATTACAACAACAAATATTGGTACCCTTTAGCCACGCTTATAGGTGGCTTCAGCCACTGATATTGTAACGTGGCCGTAGGGTACATATGGTCACGGCACCTATGGTGTCGTTTGGAATGGAAAAAAAAAGTGACAAAACACCTTTTGTCACGGTTTTTTTCCGTGGCCAAAGGTGAATTTTGACGTAGTGCCGGGTCGGGCATGGGGCGTGCTTGATGAGGCACGGGCCGTGCTAGAGCGGTGCTTTCCAAACTCTTGCATTTTCTTTGCCTTTTCTGCTAGATAATGCTCCTTTTTGTACTTCGGATCTAGAAAACCTGAAAGACTAAAAAGAAAACAAAATTGCTTTGTTTTGTTGTTAGTAGTTAGGTTTTATCCCGATTTGCGAGGATAATTAAGTTAATAAATATATATGATTTAGCGTATTTCAGGTACTCTTCCCATCAACTTAGCAAGATTCATAACTGACCTTTAATCACGTTTTTGACTCGATTTTTTTATTCATGTCCATCTCCTCTTGATTTTGATTTTAAGTCTTCGGCTACAGTTTGTGAAATTTGATCACTTGAAATGAAATAGTGTCATTTAAGGCTGATCGTAATGGGAGTAGTAGAATTTTAAGTTTTGAAAATTTTGGTGGTAACCAATAGGAGAGTGGCACGCAGGAATGAAAAAAAAATTAGAATTGAAATAGAATTTTGAAGAATTTTAAAAGGGAGTAGTAGAATTTTGAAGAAATTTAGGTTTAATATATTTTAATGATTTGAATTATTTTATTTTCTAATTAATATATAATATTACATTATATTAAACATACTACATTTATTTAAAAAAACATTACATTTATTTAAAGTAAAATAACATAAAAAAAGACATTACATTTATTAAAAAAAATTATGACTACTGGTTTATTTCCACCTCCGTTAATATATATCTTCAATGTGTGTCTTGATATCATGTCGTAGTTGATAATGCGTTTCCGGATCTCGTAACTCCAAAAGGATATCCGGATCAATGTTCGGATTCTTAGGAGGGTCTCGGATGTGTGCCGGTGATATTGTTTTCCTTTCATCCTTTAGGATCATGTTGTTTAAAGTCAATATTGCATACATAATTTTTTGCAATCTTTTCTCGTGTCATTGCTTGGGCGCCTCGTAAAAGTATTCTCCATTTAGCTATCAAAGTACCAAAGAAACGTTCGCGTCCTGCCTTGGCGTCTTTTGAAGCTTGTTGAGTTTTTTATCAACTATTTCCACTGAATGATGATATGCTTTCAGAAAAGTGGACCAAGTTGGGTAGATATCACCGGAAAGGTAATAGCCCCTCTTGTACTCACGACCGTTAACATGAAACGGACACCTTGGTGCAATCCCATGCATCTCGTTACTAAACAATGGGATTGATTTAAAACATTGATGTCATTGTTTGAATCCGCAACACCAAAGTACGCGTGCCAACACCAACGATCCTGTGAGGCTATGGTGTCCATCCCCTCCTCCCCAAGTAAGTGTTATGTGTCGTGATGTCGAAAACAATCTTCAGAAACAATCTTTTGGACATCCGGAACCTTTCCTTGAACACCCCCTCGTTGTAGACCGGAACTTCGTTAAGGTAGTGCCTCATAAGACGCTCTTTAGCGTCTATACGATCTCGTTCAACATATCGTCTTGTTAGTGGCGGACGAATCTATTGTTCCTCAGCGACCACTACAACTAGCGCATTCGATGTCTTCGTCCAAGGATTCGGAACTGGTTGGAGAGTTGGGTGGTAAAATAGGAAACCTATTCATCATTGTATGAGCTTTCGGTTGAAAAATATGGGAGAGAACCGAGGAAGAAATGATGAGAAACTTGTTCGATTTGGTTGTGTATATATAGTGATTAAATAAATAATTCTTTTTTTAATGGACATAGCCGTTGAACGGTTTTTTCACATTGGAGAGTGTGAAGGAATCCCGGCTACATGTAGCCGTTAGGATGCGTTTTTTTTTTGCCGAAGCCACGGGGGTGGTGGGGGGTGTTGCCGTGGGAAGCCGACGGCGCCACGAGTGAAGCCGACGGCGCCACGAGTGAAGCCGATGCCACTCCGCCCAGCCTAACCTGTTTCATATCTTTTTTGAGCATTTTTATATCCTTACATTTATGTATAAATGTTTGATAAAGTTCATATTTTGAAATCAAGCAAAAATTCAAATCTTTAGTAACGGTTCGATTTGGTCCGATTTTAAATTTTAATGATTTGGTTTCATATTTTAAAATTTAAAATCTTCATCAACGGTGAGGCTACTGTTTAACCGAAAAACCGTCAGAATCAGACATGGACACCCATAATTCGTGCTATGATCGTTTATTTCAGTTATTTTTTTTACTAAGATGTTATTCGAATTTTGATTAAAAAAACTGAATAGCGAGTATCAATTAATTGATATTGTACTTGTTTTCAACAGATAACTTGATGAAAAAGTAGAAAAAGTAGTAAGGGGTCGTTTGGTTCGTCTGTTTCATTTGGTGCCAAATGAATAAGTTGTCTGTATGGTAAAGAAGTGCTGAATCAATAAGGTGCTGAATCATAATGTGCTGTTTGTTTGGATATCTGAATGACTGTATAATAAAAAAAAAGAGTAAACTTCTATTTTAGTCCTTGACGTTTGCTATTTTAATTGATTTTAGTCTAAACTTTTCAAAATTTCCAATTTGGTGCCTCACATTTCATTTTATAATCAATTTTGGTCCAAGTATTAGTTTCCTTTTAAAATAATCTCTTGGTTGACTTCGATTGACTCCACCTTAAGTGTATATTTGTCCATTTGGAGGGTTTTTAAAGAGATATTAGGCTAAAAGTTATAAAAGTTAAGGTAAATGGACAAATCTAACCTTAAGGCGTGGTCAAGGAAAGTCAACTAAAAGATTATTTTAAAAAAAACTAATAATTGAACCAAAATTGATTATATAATAAAATGTGAGGCACCAAATTAGAAATTTTGAATAGTTTGGACTAAAATCGATTAAGATAGCAAACGTCAAGGACTAAAATAAAAGTTTACTAAAAAAAAACACTAACAAATCATTGTAAGAACAAAAAAAAACTATTTTTTTCTTTCATTTAGTTTGTCTCATATTGGTGTGGGAACAAAACACCAAAATTTTCCTTCATTACCTTGTCCCATATTGGTGTGAGAATAAAAACTCTATTTTTTTCTTTCATTTAGTTTGTCCCACATTGATGTGGGAACAAAAACATGGTTAGCTTATATATGAAAACCTACATGACATATTAAGTTCTTATGTTGTGTTTTACTCCGGTATCTACTTGCGCACAGGGGGGTGCAAATTTGGTAAATTTGCCTTCCCGTCCGCACGAATGTAGCTCCGAAAACTGGGGGGCGAGCACAAGTTTGGTTTTTGGTTGGTGTTACTCCCTCGTCCCGTTTTTTTTCGTTCCAGCCCCCTCGCCGCGTCCCTCCCTTCGTTCAGCCCGTCGTCTATATAAAAAAGCCACCCATCGCTGCCTTTTTCGGTAAGACGTAAATGTCTTTTTCGGTAAGCTGGTTCGCTGCCAAACAAACACCACCATATGCTGAAACGTCTTAATCGATCAGCAAAAAGACCCCATTAAGACGAAACAAACAGCCCCTAACTCTTAACTAAAAGATTAAAAGATAATTATGCGTTCATATTTCATAGAAACGAGACTTGCGACCCGCGCGTTGCGGCGGGCGAGACGTCGACTTGAGTTTTTATTTTGAAAGCATAGTGATGTTAAAAGGGTTATTGATGCAGTTAATGTCGTTAATACGATTACATATTTGACTCTGTTATTTTGAAAACGTTGTCGCGGTGCGAGATGTTTTCATTACGGGTGTTTTTTTTTTGTTTTTTTGTTCGTTTGTGGTATAGCGTACTTCAAATAAAAACTCGATACGAACTGAGTGAAGATAAAATGGCTGGATACCCTGAATGTCTGGAGTGTCAAGGTTCTATTTTAGACATTTGATTCATTTTTTATACGAAATCAAATATTTAATCTAATCGTAAATTGATATTTTTTTCCACTTCTACTAAAGTGACTTACAAATTAGGTTAAGTATAATTTTTAAATGTAGACAATTAGTAATTTTTTAAAATAATTTAAAAAAGGAAAATTGGATTTAAATAATACGAATTAACCTCCATTGGCCGATAATAATACCAATTCAGTTATTTGCCTACAATAATACCAATTCGTCAATTTAGTCTCAAAAATGATACACCGTTAGTTTTCCACTAACGGTGTTAGTTTTGCTGATGTGGCTGCTGACATGGATCCTATTTGGCATTTTTAATTTGTTTCATTAAAGCATAAAACAAGAGGGACTACAATTGTAATTTGTATAAACTCTCCTCAAACCCTAAACCATCATCTCTCTCGGTCCCTCATCCCGTTCGACGACCGTATCACTCGCCGGCGGCTGGTGGCGCCGCCGCTGCCGGAAGGTTTCTACGGCAACTGTTTTTTTCCGGTGACGATAACCGCATCTAGCGAGAGGCTAAAACGAGCGCCGATCGTGGAGGTTGTTAGGATGATTCAGGAGGCGAAAGGTAATCTGCCGGAGGAGTTCTCCGATTGGGCAGCAGATCGGACGCCGGAGAACGAGAAGAGACAGAGGTAGCGGCTGCCGGAGAACGAAACAGAGGTAGCGCCGTAGCGATGTCGGCGAGCTGCTGGGCGGAGAAGACGGGGTCGCAGGAGCTCAGGGTGGAGAAGATTGCTCCGGCGACGGCGCTGCCGGCGAGGGAGATGGTGGTGGGGTTGGAGGAGGAGGTGAGGGGTTTGATCGGGAGGGAGATGGGTTTGGTGGGGAGGGGTTTGGAGGGCTTGCCGGAGGACATGCAGTTGGCGTTGAGCATGGTGGCCATGGTGGTGGAGAGTGTGGCGGCCATTTGTGGTGGTGGTGGATTTCCGGTGGGAGACTAAAGAGGGGATTGGGGAAGAAACTAGTTTTATAAAACAATCCCACAACCCCTTGATTTTATAGTATTTACAAAACATCCCCTCCATTTGTCACATCAGCAAAAAAACTAACACCGTTAGTGAAAAACTAACGGTATATCATTTTTGAGACTAACTTGACGAATTGGTATTATTGTAGGCAAATAACTGAATTGGTATTATTATCGGCCAATAGAGGTTAATTCATATTATTTAAATCCAATATTCCTTTAAAAAAAAATCCGTTGTATTTGGAATTAATTTAAATTTTTTTGAAAGACTTAAAACTTAAATAACAACAAAGTTGGTCGTCATATATTAACCTAACCCATCGAAAAAAATAATTACAGATTTACTGTTTAAAACCTACCCATTTATTATGATCCTTGTTTAAAAAGCTATAAAGTAATTATTTATTAAATTGCAATGAATTTGAAGAAAAACTAATCAATTCATAATAAAACCAAAATATGAAAGTTAAAAGAAAAAATGAATCATAAGATAAGGCTCAGATTTTTTTTTAATCAGATTTAACTGATTCATCACAAAATCGACACCGATCGCAATGAGGGTTGCAAGAAACAAACGTTTCATGCCTCCGGCACACCACAACCTAGCAGTCAAGATCTAAGCAGGTAAAAAAATCATCACAGCCTTGAGACATGAAAATCCAACAATCTTGTAGGCCACTATCAAGTAAAACCACTTAAGAAATTGTCACCCAAATTTAACCAAATATCAGATTCAAGCGCAAAAACGCGCAACGATTTTAAAAGGATTTGAAAATCCCCAAATCAAATAACAATTTGCAAACCAAGCAGGCATATTTTCCGACCACAATAATGAAATACAATCGACTGATACAGCAAACCAAATTGTTACATATATAATTCTGGCCGGCGGAGGTACGATAACAAACATCGTAGACGCTGAAATCGGCCACCGTCACACAGATCGACAGCCAGAACGGCACCACCCACACACATACACACATCCGTTGAACACTCCGACAACGCAACCACCGGTCAAACCCTAAACACCAACCGTCGTCGCCGGATAACCTCAACAATCCACGAAAGACGACCGACACGACCGTCGGCGTTCGTAGAACCGGCGAGGACAGAGAGTTCCGGGTGAGATCCTTTCAGATCTGGATCATCGGCTGAACGCCTGACCGTCAGAGACGTAAAGAAACCCCCAAAAACGCTTCGGCTGAAACCCTAAGGGTTCGCCACCGCCGAGCAGGGCAAACAACCACCAACCCAAATGATCAAAAGGCCTAACCACCGCCGCTTCAACGCCAAGGCGGAGCAACAGTGACCACAACCGTAGATCTACATCGGGAAGAGTTAATCGTCGCACGTCGACGAGTAGAGAGAAAGCCGGCTAATCCCCAACCGTTAGATCTCTATTATTTTTGGACGGTCAGATCTAAGGGTACACGGATCGGAGGTCAATAGTGGCGACATGTCGCCACTATTGGCGTCGCCACTATTCCCGTCGCCGCTAATGCCTATGTCGCCACTATTGCCGTCGCCTCTACTAGCCCTTTTTCTTGTAGTGGCCAAAGAGACTTTCGTTATGTTAGAAGAGAGAGAGAGAGAGAATCAGTATGTTTAGAATTAAAATCCACTCAATCAACACAAAAGGATGCAAAAAAACTAACAGTTGGAAATGAGGAGCCAAAATTAGCTGTGGTCATGAAACAGTGATGAAATCCATAAAAGAAAAAATTAGGGTTTATACTAGAAAAGGGACCGAGCTTCGAACAAATCAAACCAACAATTGAAATTAGGAGAAACTTTCAGACCAATGTTCAAAGAAATCAAAACAACAATTCAGATTTGATTCAATCAAATGGAACAAAGAAACGACTAAGAAACATTCACAATCGATGTACAACATACATACCATTCACCCACAGCAGCTTAAGAAGCAGGAAAAACAGCAAGAAATGCGAAGGCAACAATTATATAGCACACCTTAGGGTTTTAAAATTAGGGGAGGGCGGTGGCTGGAAGGAGGCGTGAGCCGTGAGGGGCAACATCACACTACACACGGCACCATCCGACAACGGAAACCGGAAAACGGAAGCGACATCAACGTCAGCCGGCGATTCCACCGGATCGTGTCAGAAACGACGCAACCCTGACGTGTACGCCGGCGTTACAGACGGATCAGCAACCCTTGGTAACTACATCAACGTCGTCCGGCGATGCTACCGGATCTTGACGGAGAAGCAACCGTTTCGACGGTGAAAGACGCCGGAACCGGAGTAACAACGAAGCACAAATTTCATTTCAGGAAAGAGAATTTAGGTGTGAATCAAGAGAGAGAAACATCCATGTTCTTCTGATTGAAGAGAGAGAGAGAAACGTAGATTGCCTTTAAAGAGATGATACAACTCTCTTCCCAATGCATAAGAAACGTGGATGACATACAAAGCAAGTGTCACAGCTGTACTTGACAAATGTTTAGCCCATAAGCCACCGAAAAAAAAACCAATGATAAATTCCATAGTGTTAGGAACAGTACATTTCCAGTGTACACATAAGATTCAACAAATGATATATATATAATCATGTACAATGGAGATGTATGATTATAAACATAAAAAAAAAATATTGTATTTTAATTTTACAGCTTATATAACACATCCATTTATGGACACGTCTATTTTATATTTAACTTATAATTTCTCTATTTATAAAACATATTCAAAACAGTTCTTTCTTTCAACCATCATAAATTCATAATCCACAAACACTCCTCTTTCCACTTTCTCCCCCAAAATGGCAACCCATAAAAAAGGAGTCACAACATATGTCTACAAACTCGACACCGGGAACCACCCACCGGAGCCTCATCACCACCCATCAACACCGCCGCCCACCGCCACCAAGAAAGCCATCACCCGGAGCTTAGGAGCACTCCTCCATAGATCAAAAACCTACCGAGAAAACAACCACCATCCCAATCCCATCAAAGCCGAGGTTGTTTTCGACGGCGGTCGGAGATCGGTTCCGGCGACTGAAGATGGCAACAAATTGGTTTCGGTGATTGAAAAGGGGAGGAAGACGGTTTCGGGAACCGGAGAAGGGAGGAAAGCGGGGTCGGGAATAGAGGCGGGGCGGAGATCGGCGGGGAATAGGGCGGAGATGGTGATGATGAAGGTGGAGGTGGTGGCGGAGTTGCTGCAGGTTAGGGTGTTGGTGGCGGATATGCCGGCGTTCATGCAAGTTCATGCATTCCGGTGTGCTAGACAAAGTTTGGATAGTTTGGAGAAATTTAGCCCCAAACAAATTGCTTTTCATTTGAAAAAGGTACGTGCCTTTTTTTTATTATCAAAAGTACAAGCTTTAATGCATAAATTACAAGGCTTTACATCATGGGATTCTTCTGTAAATTTGTATTACTGATGGGGGCATTACTACTCACCCGATTGTCTTCATTTTCCATCAGAAGGTAAGTCACCATATATAAGAAAACCTCCTGACCCAATCTGGACCCTTATTTATTTATTTTTGTCACATATAAGACTTGAATCTAAGACCTCATACTTTTAATGTATTTGGATACCTGACCTTAACCAATAGAGCTACTAACCAATAGAGCTACTGATCGGTTAATATCAATCACAATAACATAATTTATGTAAGTTAAAGGAGACTCTTATCCAAGTTACATAATTTATGTAAACATGATTCTCTGTTTTTCAAGTTTAATTTGCCCATTTTGATCGGGTCATAACAAAAAATTAGTAAAACACCCTATTTATTCGTCACATAGGTCGTACGGGTCTAAATCAGTAATTAATACACAAAAAATAAATCTTATATGTGAGAGATTCTTTGTTGATGTACTACGAAACCTTATACGACCCGGATAGGTCTATACATTACGTATCGAATGGTGCAAAAATAAAAATGACGCTGTCCCTAGTGGTTTTTAGCAAAACTCAATCCTATATATGTATTTCATTTTATATATCTGTGTAATTTGTGTGTGTTATATATGTGTATATTTATGTATATATTTTTTTGTAATTTATATATGTGACTCTCAAGAAAGAGTTGTAATATCATGGCGACTTGGTGGCACTTCAGAGTGTCCCTGTTTGTTGCATGTGCATCAGATTCGTTCACAGATTCAGCTTCTATTTTATATATAGTATTCTAACCTAATTCTAGGGGTGGTATGCCCAAAAATAACTTCTACGTAATAAATAGGAATAATATTTTTAATGGATTTAAATACGTAAAATATTTTTTATCGTTATATAGATAGTGTATTGGTTTTTAGGATTAAATCATGCTACTCATTTAACATTTAATAATATTATCTAAACATCTAAAATATATAAATAGTTAATTTGTAAGTTATAATAATAAGAGAAAAGTAAAAGAAATAATTTTTGGCTGTAAATCATATATATTAAAATATCTATATTGACAAATAATATCTCTGATTAATCAAGTTGTTGTTGATATTAAAATGATTTAACTTGCTAGGTGGGCATAAATAGTTATCGGTAGGCTACACATCTACTCATGTGCCGTATGATTTAGACCTTGCTTTTTGACTAACCCATGTGTTCTAAATTACAATTAGTGGTTTTATACATACACAAGAAATCACTTTTTAATTCTTTTGTTAGTTATTAATTTTTTTTTTTTAGAACGGGTCAGTCGGTATCATTAATAAAAACGGGGCCTAGCAAGATGTTAGTTACATGTTTTAAACTAGAATACACGACATGTGCCCCCTATGTTTAATCCATATAAGATTGTACTTTTATGTCGCCTATAATCTCCGCTTCAGTCCTTTTTCGGTCCTTGAATTGCTTATTATTTCGAGCCTTTCATAAGCACCAGAGACACCATAGAAAGATGCCATGCAAAATCTTCTTTTGGATTGACTATTGTCTTGCACCGTGTATATATATAATCTCTTTTTTGAACTTTGTACCAATCAAACACAATGTCCCAAACACCACTTGCAGCTTTGCATCGAATTAGACAGTGATCCGTTGGCTCGGTTTGTTCTTCACAAATTTGGCAAGCGCGCACTTTCATTATGGATTCCACGTTTTTTATAAATTCTGCATGGATGATCTTCGATCGAGGCCTGCTCTCCATGCAAAGGCGCGCGTTGACTTTCAAAGGTACCCAACGAAGCCATGGTATTTTGAAATCAATATTGCCTTGCCACAAGTTTGATTCTACTTGCTTCCTTATGATGCTGATAGCAATGGTGCCCCAATTCTATGAATCTTGCTTTGAAAGAGGGTTTACTTGAGTTCTTTGGGACACGAAACATGCTTTGTTAGCTTCCTTAGAGTATAGTGCAGGGAAACACATCTTTCAAATAGCCTAGACCACTTCAATTATCAATCCAAAATTTAGTGTTGTTGTTGTTGCCTAATTTGCAATTGATCATCTCATAAGCATCAATGTTTAGGGAATTTAGATCTTTAGTGACTTCCATGATATTCTTCCATGGTCCTCTAATGGTTTGCTTGCATGGGAATGTAGTGATCTTTCTGGATGATAAGTGAATTGTTGTGATGACCTTGGACCACATCGCCACTTTGTGCATTTTTAGTATATAACTAACCATTTGACCGATAAAGCATAGTTTGCAGCACGGATTGATCCAATTCTCAAGCCACCTTCTTCTTTTGCTTTTAGCATCTTCTCCCATGCTACCCATGATATTTTCCGATTGCTATCTGTCTCGCCCTAGCAAAAGTGTCCCCTGATTCCCACTATATGATTGATTACCCGTAATGGAGCGCGAAAACAAAGATAAGTAGTATAAAGGGACTGCAGGAGGAACAGATTTTACCGAGGTAATTCTTCCACCAAAAGATAGTGTTTTGGCCTTTCAGTTTGAGAGTTTTTTGCGGATCTTGTTACTGATTACTTTACAGTTGCGAGTGAGTGCTATTTTTTAAATATATTCAAGGGGTGTCCAAGTGATGTGGTGAGAGAAACATAACACGCTAATATAGTAACACAGACACTGTTAAAATACTTGAACAATTAACTGGTGAAGTATCATATAGATTTAAAGGTTTTAATAAAAGTTTATAGAATAAATTAAATATGAAATCATGTAATATAAATTTTTTTTTTAGTGAAACATGAAATTGGTCGTTTACATAGTTAGATTTTGTTATTTGGTTATATTTTTGTATTTAAAAATAATTAATATAGTAGAATGCATAATGATAAACTCTTAAAAATTCATGTAAAAAGTCAACTCGATCATAGTAAACATATACGTTTTTCAGAACTATAAATACATTGTACCATTTTAAATCAGGTATTATTTATTAAATAACTTTTCAAAACACATGCAGTTTTAATATATTTTGATTTATGTTTATAGAATATGATATATATTCCTTTGTCCAGATGCATAAATGCCCCTACATTAGTTTTATATATATGTACATTTGCATCTTCTTATAGGTTTTAAGAAAAATGAGAAGAGAGTTGCTAAAATCTACGATAAAATTTAAAGATCGAATAAATTAGTATTTTTTAGTTTTATATATATTCACGGTAGGTTCTTTAAAAAATATGTGAGTGTAAATCTGTATAATTTAAGGTTTGATTGTGAGTGGTTGTGAGTAGAGGAGAGAGAAAACCTTTACAAAATCTGTATATTTAACAAAAAAGTTAGTGATTTGCTAAAATTTGGAGATTGAAAGAGAGAAAAAATGTAATGATAAAAGTATAAAAAGTATTATTTAATTATAATTGTGAGTGGAAGAGAGAAAAAAAGTAATAATAAAAAAATTAATTATAAGGATAAGGATAGGAAACCTGCTGTGAATTCTCTAAGATATACTGCATGTTTTATGTGGTTCTTGTGTGTTTCTTAACTTATTCATTGGTTCTGTATATGTCCTAAACCAAAATCATAGATTTGAGTTGGTTTGGTTCTTAGTTATATCTTTGATTCATAGTTCCTTTTTTTTGTTTGTTGTTGTTGTTGTAATGAGGTCATAATTTCTTCTATAAATAGTTCTGTGTTTTGTAGTGTTAATTAAATACAATTTTTTTTTTAAAATTTAATCTTTTGTGTGACAGGATTTTGACAAGGTATATGGGCCAGCTTGGCATTGCATAGTGGGCTCAAGTTTTGGGTCGTTTGTGACCCATGCTACCGGTTGTTTTCTTTATTTCTGCATTGAAAAGTTATATATTTTAGTTTTTAAGACAAAAGTTCAAAAACAAATTTGAACTTTTCTAATTAATTATATAAATATATAAAAATATTGCCTATTTACTCCCTATTTGCATTTGACAACTTTAGTAAGTTAAATGATCATCTTGTAACCACCCCCCCCCCCCCCCCCAATGTTTTAAAAACCGGTTTTTTAGTTGAACCGGAAAACTTTCCGGGGCCGGTTCGACCGGTCGGACCGGTTAGACCGGCCGGTTGAACCGGTTAGAGGATTTATATATATATTTTTATTAAAATGTTAATAAATTTGTACACCACAACGAAAATAGTTAAAATACAATGATAATCCACTAAAAAATAATACCAAATTGGTATTTCATAAGAATATATAAGTTTTAAACTTTAAAAAATAATAAAAATTAACAATAAATTTTTAAAAAAATATATTTTTTTTAAACTGTCAGAAAACCGGTTGAACCGGACCGGTTGAACCGGAAAAAACCGGAAAACCGCCCGGTTCAAAACGGTCCGGTTATGTCCAAAAAACCGGGGATTAAAAAACCGGTATGATAACCGGTTGGCGGTTGAACCGGTTGAACCGGACCGGTTGAACCGGTTTTTAAAACATTGCCCCCCCCCCCCCCCCCCCCCCCCCACAATTATATTAAATAGCTTATTTGTTGGAACTTCAAACAAAGCAAATCGCCAACTCAATAGATAATGTGTTTTTTTTTCCTCTAGCTCAGACGATTGTTCGATCCGTGTTGTTGCTTCTTTCTTTTTCTTCCAAAGCAACAAGGAGGGCAACGTGCACCTTGAAACCTTTAATAAGTTACAAGATTTTTTTGGTTTCGAACTATTTTGTTTTTTAAAACGAGTTTTCTACCTCACCCGCGCGTTGCGGCATGTGACTTTTTTTTTCTTTTTTATTGGCATTCGATTACTTGTAATTTGATTTTTAAATTTTGCTTGATTTTAATTTTGGGTATTCGATTTCGTTATAAAGCTTTATTTTCTTCATTTTCTTATAAAGAAAAAGTTTTCACGTTATACTTGTGAAACAGAGAAAAGTCAAAGAAACCAATAAAAATAAAATAAAATAAGCACTATCAAATAGTTATACATAAAGTTTACTAAGGTGTTCCGAGTGAACTAATATAATACGAAGCTATCATCATGGTTAATTAGTAAAAGTAATAAAGATTCTAAATTTCTAGCTCTAACTGTCAAGTTAACCAAAGTTCAGGAGGTTCAATATATTTTCTCTAATACATGAGGGACTGAAGTTGGGCAGTTGCTTGCTGTTCGTTAATTGTTACAAAAAAGAAAGAAAAAGGTGAACAAAAAAAAACGGAAACGAAAGGGATTCGAAATCGGGACCTAGGGTTAAATAGCCAACAACAAACCACTTGGACAAACCAACATTTGATTTGAAAAACAGGAGAATAATTAATATAACCTATAACAAAAACGTGAGAAAAGAAAAAAAAAATAAACCCCACTCAACCACGTGGCCATTTGGATACGTGGCAAATCTTCGTTGGGTGAAATGATGTACAGAAAAACACCTCACAGCTATGTAATTACTTTTGTTAATATATATAATATATTCTATTCAGAATTTAAAAGGCGAGACATAAGTAGAGTAACATAGTTTGTTCTTTAAAATGTTTTGGTCTTACGCGGTTTTTTCCCGTCTTCTTTACGTAACTTTATCGCAATTCAATTGTTTTGTATATCTGTATTATCCTTACGGCAACACACGGATCGCATATCTTGTTAAAATGGAAGATTAATAAATATATACTCATTTTTTGTTTTTCTTTTTTGGTTCCAACTCTTGGTAAGGTTATTCGCAATACCATCACCGAGACCTCGGTGATGGTTGACGTGGCTTATGTGCCAATCCCGCGGTATTGCGATGTCTCGGTGGAAGGTGCAAGGCACCACATCTCGGTCCCAGACAACTTTTACAAGTAATTTAGCTATAAAAGTATAATTATTAAGAGAAGAAATGTGTTGTTGTACCGTTGTGTTATGTAATGTGTGATTGGGTTTATAGAAAAACGACGTGCCGGAAAGAAAAAAGCTATTAGGCGCGGTCACGAAAATAAAGTAAAATACTAAACACAATTTCAAGAACGAATATTTACGCTATTAGGCGCGGTCACGTTTCTAATTGACCCATTAAAACTGTGTTTTAGATCCGTTAAAACTGACCTATTAAAACTTTATTTTTGACCCGTTAATACTGGCCCATTAAAATTTTGTTTTTGACCCGTTAAAAAGCATAACCATGTTTATGACACTTTAAAACTTTTATTTTTAAGGATAGAAGTTGTTCAAAAGAAAAAAAAAACAAATAATAATATGGTTTTACGAAAATACCCCTGCTTTCTAGTTAGTTTTTAACACCAGTTAGTGATTTGGACCAAAATGACAAAAATTAGAAACGTGAGGGAAGCTAAGGAGAAAAAAACTTTTTTTGTACTGAAATGGCAAAAGCTTATAAACCTCATGGACGAAAATGGCAATTAACTCTTTTCTTTAATTAATTAATTATTTACGTATAAATACCCCATTTTATACACAACTCACACCCACTTCATCTCAAATTCATTTCCATTTTCATAAACATTTCACACCAACTCACCTAAAAAAAACCAACATAATGTCTTCTTCTTCGTCTTCCTCAACGTTCGATTCCGACTCCTCCACTAATTCGGACTTCTGGTATATCAGGAATTAAGCAGTGTTTATTTTTAGGAAATGTGTTGTTTTGAAAAATTCTAGGAAATGTAATATTTTCTTTACTTTAGGAAATATAATGTTTTTATTCTATTTTAGGAAATGTAATGCTTTTTTTTAGGAAATGTAATGTTTTTTATTTTTAATTTAGGAAATGTAATGTTTTAATTTTTTAATTTTAGGAAATGAAATATTTTTTATTTTTAATTTTAGGAAATGTAATAGTTTTTTTTTAATTTTAGGAATCGTAATGTTTTTATTTATTTATTCTAGTCTTGTGTTTTTTTTTTAAATTTATGTTTTATTTGTGTTGAATAAAATAATACTAAAAGTAAAGTGAGGGGTTGAAATGGTGATAGGAAGGTATTGGAGGTTGTAAGTCCCGTAATCAGTCCTAACACGATATCTATTCTCTAGTAAGAGTGCGGAATCCAATTACTAGAGATGATTCAAGATTCGAGATGCAGAAGACGAAATACACACTGAAATAAAGAACGATTAACCTGAAATGTTTGCACACGATCAACTTGAGGTGATTACGGGTCTCTGGGTTAGTAGGTGAATAACATTATTTTAACCAAAAACCCTATTCATGATTACGAGTTTTTTATAAAACTTATCCTTAACCTAAGACCGCTTTTCTTCCCCAGAGATAAAACATATTATCTCTTCTCCCTCTAGGATAATGCATTTTATCTCCTCCTGAGATAATGCATATTATCTCCCCCTGAGATAATGCATATTATCTCCCCCTGAGATAATGACTACCAGTGAGATAATGCTTATCTCCCACAAAACCCACACAAACTCATTTACACTTCTCAAATTAACCTGGCCAGGACAAAAAGTAAACTTAAAGACACACAAGAACAAATAAAAATTAAACAAATAAAAACCAATTCAAACATGAGAAGGTTTCTAAGGGATCAAACCGTATGAGTCTGACCGAGGAACCCTTTTTAGCTTCTGGTACTTGAACACGTCCAGGTGATTGTCAATATACTAGTCCACTTTAACTCAAACCCTTTTCTTAGTCAGGCTGTTTGTCACTTTTATTATCTTTTATTATGCATTAATTATGAACAGAAAGTGAGCTTCAACAAATCCTAGGTATAAGTTACTGCACACTATCAAGCACATAAATCCCCTACCACATATTTTCACGACACCTTTCCTTAAGCCTAACATCATGCTCCAGAGTGGGTTGAGAAAAGAAAGAATAGATCACGGGGATTTTGGGGATAATATACAAGCCAACTGGATTTTTGAAACACTTTTAGTAATGTTCTCATCAGTGACAAAGGCTAAGGGTTTTGGACTCTTGAGGGTCTCTTTTAGTTGTGCACATTGGCATCTATTAGGGTGGATCAAGGAAGCTCCAGGTCTTTGCTACCGCAAAACAGAGGAGGCATGACTCACGTACAACATCCCCAGGTCATTGCTCTCGCAAAGCAGAAGGGATGAGATTTTTGAGCATGACATCAAAGAACTCAGAATCGGGCGTGTGTATCGGGAACTTGAACATGCAGTCAAATAGTAATGCAATTAACCTAAGTGTTGTTACCCAACAGACTGCCATACGTTATCTTAAAGTGTGTAACGCATACCTTTTCAGATTTAAGAGCTGAGCCTACCAACATATCACCATGGATCGTGTCTTTCACATCTGCCTTACACGTGTCAACCAATCTGAAGACAGAAGTTTATTTCACTTCCCACCTTCTCAAAACAAATACAAAACACATTAAAAATTAAAAAGCCACAATTTTTGAGGGGGTCTCTTATTCTTCCCCTGCTTTTTGATTTTTAATCACTCTATTTTTATTTTTTATTTATTTATTTTTTTTAATTATTTTTTTTCATTTTTTTTTTAAATAAACACACTGACACACAACTAAAACAAAACAGATAAAATCAAAGACATCTGGCCAAGCTAACCTTCAAAGTATTTAGCTGAAAAATTTCGAGGCTTGGGTTTTGTGGAATGCATACCTCATTGTTTCAAACTCAAACAACCAAGTTAACAGTACCTTTTGCTGATTTCCTTTCTTTTACCTCTCACAAGGAAACATACTCTCCATAGAAATTCTGCATGAAATGAAGTGGATAGATGCATCATATCATGTGCCTGGAACAATCACTTATCAAAAACAAAGAAAATGTTAGTGATAATCCTCCTTGACTGTTCCTTCACACAGTGAGAGATCAATTAGCCAATGGTACCCAGGCCATTGTGGTTCTGGGTACTCCCAAGGAGTCAATAAATGATACTTCTTTTGAGCACATGCCTTTAATGAAATCAGGGACTTGTGGTGTTGCTGCCATGATCTTTGGTTTCCAAGTTTGAGGTGATTTAACAGTTGTTTTAGTCACTTTTGGTGTTGTGACTTTAGGTATTTCAACCTTCTTCAGTTTTGGTTCATTTTTCAAAACAGTTTTAGTTACCTTGGGCGGGGTAACTTTAGGTTTTTCAAACTTTTGTTGTTTTGAAATTGGTTTCTTCACCTGTTTTTGAAAATTTTTATAACTTGGAAAGCTGTTATTTTGATTTAAAATTTTTCTTTGTTCTTTGGCAGCACCCCAATGTTGATAAGAGGGTTTAAGCTTAGGACTGGCAGTCTTCATTGCCTTAGGTGGTTGCACCTTCGTTGGCTTAGACTTAACAGAATCCTGAGATGAAACCCTTTAACTCTGAGGATAATAGGGCTCACAAGGGCCGTAGAGACAGTTTCGGGCAATATGACCAGGATTGCCACAATTAAAGCAAGTCTGCTTCTTTAGATACAAATTAGACGTGTAACCATTTGTCTTCTTCGGCTGATGGGGAGCAGTATAGCCTTGTGTCTGCCTCTTTGAGATGTAGGAGAATCCAGTATTGACTCTTGACTGGTTCCTAAAAGCTTGAGGAGAGTTGGTCTTTGCAATCCTTGTGCTCCAAGTATTCTTTGATGTGGAAGCATCATTTCTGCAACCGCAACTGCATGACCCACATGACGAGACAGGAGATACAGCCACTCCCTTGAGCTTTTCATCTATGACAACACCTGCAGTTGGTACACTTGGTGGCTTGATGGTGATCTTGGGTCTTTCATTTTTAGCTCCACTTGTAGATTCATCATTGGATGAACCTAAACCCTTGAATTTTGAACTAAAAGAGGGTAACTCATATCCATACCCTTGCTCTTGATCGAACATTGACCAAAAAGTCATAAATATCTTCCCCTCAGGCCTTGTTTTCATGATCACCTTCTCCCGTTGCACTTCATCAACAACTTTGAAGTATACAGTATCTATTTTAGGATAATGCTTCAACTTCTTCTCAGTAACACGAGCTTTCTCCTTTTCTTGTTTCATATCATTAACTCCCTTCAAACGTGAACCTATACATCCAGAATTGGAATTATGACAGCTGTTGTAATTTTGGCACTCTGCATCATCTTTGGATACATCCTTAATGGTCACTTCAGTTGCACCCCTTTTATCACTTTCAGCTTTAGTAGTGTCATTAGCTGATCCTTTGCCATAAGTCATGGTTGACTCATTGTCTAATTCTTCTTGGGTCATTGGAGTCGTCCCTACCAAGACGCTATCAGCAGGAGGAGCGGCTTCTTTATATCCAGAACCAGATCTATCAACTTGATTATCATCGATTAAAAGTCCCACTATATCTCTTGGAACTGGAGGAGGAATGATACTATTTAGAACTTCAGATTTTTCTGTCCCACATCCGACTTTATCTCTTCCAACCTGACCAGTCACAATAGCACAAGATAATGATTTACTAGCACTCATCGTACGTTTATTTCTCATCTGATTGGTGTCATATTTGACAAGCAGTTCATCATATTTATGTTGCAAATCATCTAGCTGCTGTTTCAACTCAGACACTTCTATCTTGGAGTGATCATATAAGATGGTCTTTTCAGTGGCTAGGTCGTGATATTTTTGAATATTTGCTTTCTGAGCTTTTACATTCTCTTCGCTCTGAAGAAAATCTACCTTTAAATGAGCTGGTGGCACATTGTGCATCAAATAATATCTCTTTCCAAATCTGTAAGAATCTGTCTAAGACTAGGAATTAGACGAGCACATGTTGGATTGGAACATACTGGCGTTTTAGTCTTGTCAACTTCATTCACAATTGCCTGATACTTTTTCTGGTCATCATTCTCATTTCTTTCATATGCTTTGCACAAAGCATTCTAGAGAGCTTCAGCAGATTGGCATTTTCTGAATTCTTGAGCGATTTCTGGAGATAAGGCCATGTTGATAGTTGCATAGGCCTCTTTATATTTTTTAGTTCTTTCCCTGTCATCATCAGAAAATTCATTCTCAGTTTTAGATTCCCATCTTTTAGGTCCTGTAAGATGTCTCGACTGGAAAGGACCATCTATCACGGATCTCCACAACTCCGCACTTTTCAGATAGTTTCTGAAACTGCATTTCCAATTCTGAAAACCATCTGGCGACATCAGTCTGGGAGGACGTGTAGTAGTTCCAATTTCAGCATCAAGTTTCTGGTACACCGATGTCTCAACATTTCCCATATCATAATCCATTTCTGCACGGTATTCAATGTTCGATCGAGTTCCAACAGCAAAATCGAGAACCACACGCTGAATCGAGAACCACTGAATGCAAATCACAAACTCGATCGAGAACTACTGATCAGAAATCACAAACTCGATCGAGAACCAACGATCGAGAATCACACGCTGAAACGAGAATTGCTGGATCGAGAAGCTGGAGTCGAGAAACTTGAAATCGAGAACTTCAATCGAGAACTGGGATCGAGAACCTCCAATCGAGAATCTTGTAACCGAGAACTTAGATCGAGAACCTAGAAACTTGCGCACCAAGATGACAATCTCGACAGCTGTACAATCGAAATCCTTCCAAGAATAATCCTGTAATCGAGAACCGTCACTGCCAGTCGAGAACCAGAAACCCTAGTCGAGAACTGCAATCGAGAACCTAGAACTCGATCGAGAACCACCTGTAAATCCACCAAAATCACCAAAATCGATTTCTGCAAGAAAACTAAACAAGTTAGCCACGAAAAACTTTAATTATTTTCACAGAGAGCCAATCTAGAACCACTTTTCCGGAACAAAACCTGTAAAACTTCAATAAATTCGGTTAGAACACCTTGACATGATATCGTGCGAGCCACGAAACTCACGTTTCTTGGCTCTGATACCAATTGTAAGTCCCGTAATCGGTCCTAACACGATATCTATTCTCTAGTAAGAGTGCGGAATCCAATTACTAGAGATGATTCAAGATTAGAGATGCAGAAGATGAAATACACACTGAAATAAAGAACGATTAACCTGAAATGTTTGCACACGATCAACTTGAGGTGATTACGGGTCTCTGGGTTAGTAGGTGAATAACATTATTTTAACCAAAAACCCTATTCGTGATTACGGGTTTTCTATAAAACTTCCCCTTAACCTAAGACCGCTTTTCTTCCCCTGAGATAAAACATATTATCTCTTCTCCCTCTGGGATAATGCATATTATCTCCCCCTGAGATAATGCATATTATCTCCCCCTGAGATAATGACTAACAGTGAGATAATGCTTATCTCCCTATTATCCCTCCTTCTCCTCCTAAAAATTGGGTATGTTCTGGGGGGAGGGGGGGGGGGGCATACTGTCATGCACAAAACCCACACAAACTCATTTACACTTCTCAAATTAACCCGGCCAGGACAAAAAGTAAACTTAAAGACACACACAAGAACAAATAAAAATTAAACAAATAAAAACCAATTCAAACATGAGAAGGTTTCTAAGGGATCAAACCGTATGAGTCTGACCGAGGAACCCTTTTTAGCTTCTGGTACTTGAACACGTCCAGGTGATTGCCAATATACTAGTCCACTTTAAACTCAAACCCTTTTCTTAGTCAGGCTGTTTGTCACTTTTATTATCTTTTATTATGCATTAATTATGAACAGAAAGTGAGCTTCAACAAATCCTAGGTATAAGTTACTGCACACTATCAAGCACATAAATCCCCTACCACATATTTTCACGTCACCTATCCTTAAGCCTAACATCATGCTCCAGAGTGGGTTGAGAAAAGAAAGAATAGATCACGGGGATTTTGGGGATAATATACAAGTCAACTGAATTTTTGAAACACTTTTAGTAATGCTCTCATCAGTGACAAAGGCTGAGGGTTTTGGACTCTTGAGGGTCTCTTTTAGTTGTGCACATTGGCATCTATTAGGTTAAATAATACTGTACAATGTGATCTAAAAGGTACGTGGATCAAGGAAGCTCCAGGTCTTTGCTACCGCAAAACAGAGGAGGCATGACTCACGTACAACATCCCCAGGTCATTGCTCTCGCAAAGCAGAGGGGATGAGAGTTTTGAGCATGACATCAAAGAACTCAGAATCGGGCGTGTGTATCGGGAACTTGAACATGCAGTCAAATAGTAATGCAATTAACCTAAGTGCTGTTACCCAACAGACTGCCATACGTTATCTTAAAGTGTGTAACGCATACCTTTTCAGATTTAAGAGCTGAGCCTACCAACATATCACCATGGATCGTTTCTTTCATATCTGCCTTACACGTGTCAGCCAATCTCAAGACAGAAGTTTATTTCACTTCCCACCTTCTCAAAACAAACACAAAACACATTAAAAATTAAAAAGCCAAAATTTTTGAGGGGGTCTCTTATTCTTCCCATGCTTTTTGATTTTTAATCACTCTATTTTTATTTTTTTATTTATTTATTTTATTTATTTTATTTTTTTCATATTTTTTTAAATAAACACACTGACATACAACTAAAACAAAACAGATAAAATCAAAGACATCTGGCCAAGCTAACCTTCAAAGTATTTAGCTGAAAAATTTCGAGACTTGGGTTTTGTGGAATGCATACTGTTGGTCCGGGATCAACAACCGTTCACGAAATTTTGATCTCGAACAAGTGCGGAATCCTTGTACGAGATTGATTCAAGAAGAAAGTAGAAGAAATAGATTTGACAAAGAGATAAACAACTAAAGATCAAATCTTGAATGATAATCAATACTTTCTTGAGCTAATGAAAACTGATCGTAAACAATGAGAGAGACAGAATCGTAATCAAAAGCTTGAATAATCATAGACACTATGGGTTTATATAGTACCCATTACAAAGCCCTAAAATCTAATCATAAACCCATAGGAGCCGGCCCAAGCAAGCCAAATCGTGAACTCTCTAAACCCAAATCGTGAACACTAAGCCCATTAAGAAGTAAGCCCACATCTAATGTTCATGCCTCAAATGTATAGCCCAACAATCTTTTTCTAGGCATGAACCATTAGACAGTCTAAGGAAGACATAAATCGAATCTGAATGTATGAGCCTCTTTCCTTGACCACCAACCTTTCTCCACAATTAGATTTGCTGTGCCATGAAACATACCCACCCGTATAGCATTCTCCATGTCATGTTCATCACCAAGTATTGGACGGGATGCCAGGAGCTTGATATCATTCTCTCTGAATCTCAGCAAATCAATGGGATCATACATGCGGAACTCTCTCATCTTCTTGCACACAACCACCACCGTCATACGTTGTAGGATCATAATACCAGCTATCAAAATTCTTTACAAGCATATGGTCTTCTATTTCATCAAGCATGTTCATAACTCGTGTTCGTTTGGTGGGAGGATACCTCATTTTACCAATTGGCTCATCGGTGACAGGATATGTTTCGGTTTCAACCCACTTTGCAGCCTTCAGATCGAAGTTTGCAAAGTTTTCCTCCATTTGGGCTATCAAATTGTTGCGAACCATATTACCATGATTGTTATTCCACCTGTTAATGAACGGTGCCCTCAGCAAGTTGCTCAACTCTGTTTCAGTCCATGAGTGGAATTGACCTCTTGAACGGTAGTACTCAACTGGACTATATCCATTTCTTATCACAGCAAACAGTTCCTTTTTAGCATCATAATGCCAACACAGAATTGGCTCTCGGCTCCCCTTCTTGTCTAATACACTTTCTCCCACATCTATGGAGTACAGCGTAGGGGTAGGACCTTTGAATAATTCCTTGAACCAATTGATTTGTCCTTCAGGAGCCTTTGAAATGAATCTTCCACCACGAACATACTCAGACATCTCAATTGTGTCATCTCCTTCATCTTCATGTATTGCACTTACATCTTGAATTCCTTGAGATGAGCTTTGACCATGGTCACCAGATGCTTTTGACTCAACAACACCTTTCAACTCTGAATATTTCTTCTTCAGATCCATCAAGGTTTCATACAAGAACTTAAGCCTTAGCTTGTTAGCAGCCTCGTTCTCTTTCAAAGTCTTGTTTTCATTTTTAAGTGCTTTTGTCTCATTTTCACGAATTCTGTTTTGAGACATAAGATAATTAATTTGAGGATCAGCACTTAACCTCATCTCAATTGGGAGATCAGCTGTTCCCACAGCAGCCTGAAAAGGTCAGAAGCTTGGAACAACAGGAGGCTGGCTTGCTTCAGTTGAAAGATTGATCCTCACAGGACTTGGCTCTATAGTCATGCTGTCTACATCAAAGAATTGCCTTTCATCATGAACTGGGCTATGTTCATTCCGAATAGGACTTTCAGTCTGTATGGGAGTTGATTCTGGTACATCAACCTGACGATCATCCTGGGGTGTGCTGTTTTCATTGGTAGGTTCAGATGCATCAACATTTTGTGTATTGGCTTGTGTAGGTTCAAATACCATCAGGCTTGAGGTAGTTTTCTGGAATTTAAACCTGATGGCTCTGGGATCGGACCTCTTCCTTGGTGATGGCGCACGCACAAGAATTGGCTCTTTTTGAACATCCTCAACTTCAAATTGGACATCTAAATCTTGTGGAACTGAACCACTGCTGGAAGAAGAGTTTAAGTCATTCCTTTCTCTTTTGTGACTGATGGGCCCCAGATCCCCATATATGTCATCATCCTGAAACTCATGCTCTGGGAAAATGTCGTCCATCACGTTCTCTTCATCAGAAGGTATAATGCCAGCTTCTTCTAGAACACTCACAGCTGGAGTTGCTGTTATATCATGGTCTTCTGCCAGAGATGCATTGACTGGGGGCACCTCTGGTTCAGGGTCAGATTCTTCTTCTTCTTGTTCTCTTGCGACTTCAGGAAAGGCACCTCTTTTAGTCCATTCAAGCCTCCCTTGAAAGCTGCTCTTTCCCTTTCTGTCTTGTGTTTGCAGGCCGAACACACCATTATCCATGAACTTGATATCCAATTTCTCTATCCTTTCTTCTATCATGGGATATTTCTTCATGACCACCATCTGCACAAATCTTGGTGTCATCAGGAACTGTTCTCTGGCGCTCAGATCAGCATTGCCTATCCAATCCAACAACATCATTTTTGAGAAATTGAATTTCCAGTCTAAGGCCAGAGCAACGAAAGCAGTGCCATGCATCTTGTTCAGCTGATCATAACTTGTCCTCTTCCCCAAGAAGGACTTCTGCAGGTAGTGTGCCAGACACCTCCAGTAGTGAGGCAGCAGCTTCTTGAAAATGGGAGGGAACTTTCCTTCATATCCCAATGACTGAGCACCCTCTAACACAACAGTCTTTGAGTACTCAATTGGATCTTCAGCACTGTCATTGATGTTTAATCCCTTGCGGATGTCTTCTTTAAGAATCACAATCGGTCTGTTCTGAATTGTCGCAGTGATCCTTGTCTTATCTTCACTTGCTCTCGCAGTTCCCCAGAATTCTCTTACAAGTTGCTCATCGATAAGCAGGCTTGTTCTAAGGGCATGGTTTATCTTGCAGACGTTTAATCCTGCCACCAGAGAATAAAATAGCTGCATATGCATCTCTGGTGGGTCATCAAGATAGGCCGGGATGCAGTGGTCTCTCTCAAAATGTATCTCTTCATCAAGCATATCGTCTGCCATCTGAGAAAACGAGACAAATGCATCAGGCTTGAACGTATCAAAGTGAAATTATGTTTGTCAACAATATCTTGAAGTTCAATTGATTATCACAGTTAACTTGTTAAGTTCAGAAAATCTCAATTTAAACTTTTAAGAAAAACATTTGATTTTGAATCACAAATTGACAAACACATTTAATTTTAGCTTAAAATGATTGAGTTTGATGATATTTTAAAAACATTAGGTGTTTATTATTATTTTTTTTAAATTGTGTTTGCGATCCACTATTCATGTTCACGATCCATAATATGGGTTTACGATCCAGAAACGGGTTCACGATCGGGTTCAAACAAGGATCAGTCGTAAACACTTAGCCCAATCGTAAACACTCTAGGAAAACCTAAGCCCGATCGTAAACTCCATCGTAAACAGAAGATCGTAAACTCTGGTCGTAAACGACGATCGGAAACACCAATCGTCCTCTTCTCCAATGCGACGATCGTAAACGCCAAAACCACCATTAACGAACCTGCAACAAACTCGGAAACTCGTTAAAACACTTCATACATTCAAAATAAACACCCAACATTACCTTTAAAGAGTTGTAAACTCAATATCGACTTCAAATCTTTGCGAAATCGACTCGAAATCAGTAGAAAAACCGAAAAGATCACTGTGTAAACTCAACACAGAAAAATCGCAAATGGACCGACGAGAGTAGAAGAAAACACTCGATTAATGCGTGGTTTAAGGTCGGAAATCGATTACGAGAGTGTTGGTGCGCTCGGATTTCACAGATGATGGCCGGAGGTGGGTTGGATTGAATTTCCGATGAAGACAGCGGCGGTGCTAGGGTTTCGGTTTTGGGGATCGTAAACCGAGAGAGAACCAGAATCGTAAATGGGGAAGTGGATCGGAAATGAGGAGGCTGAGAGTTTTGTTAAATAAATTTTTCACTTTGGCCCCTCAAGATTCAAAAACATTCAAATACTCCCAAACCTCTTAAAAAATGTTAATTCTCAAAAAAATGTTAACTTTGTATATTTTGAGAATTACGAAGCTTCCCCTCAGACTCATACCCCGAGTATCTGATCATGATCATAAAGAATTAATATTTTTTTTAAAAACATTTAAGGACTTAAAAACATAAAATAAACCATAAAACAAATATAACTTAAATACAGAATTTAAAAATTCACTTGCCTCGAAGCTGATGTAAATTCATGGATCAAACCAGACAAATCTTTGACTGAGGAACCCTTTTCAGCTTTCGTTACTCGACGCTCTAGACGATTGCTCAAAATTTTTGAAATCACATAAACTCACATCCAGATAAAAAATTTAAAGTGCTTAAATATGGTACATAATTACCGTCATGTTTAATAGTCCCCACACCCAATTGTTCATAGCAAAACCTACCCAACCTCAGAGTTTATTGAGGATTCACAAACCCCCAACTTGAGGAACCATGCAACACCGCTATGACTACCACTTATTTTCTTAATTATCAGTTGGTGATCAGGTCGGCCGCATAAGCACGCAGAGAAGACCAAACACAATAATTTATTTATTTTTATCATCATTTTTTTTTTATTTTTTTGATTTTCCTTTTTCTTTTCATTTTTCTTTTTCTTTTCATTTTTTTTTGTGGTGTTGTTATAACAGCAGAAACATGGCGTGTGAGAGAGTGAATACTAGGTGAATACCACTCTCAACCCGTTTTTGCTGGGACTCAGTCTTTTAAACTATGTAAACTAGGATGGAAAACTAAACATATATAGAAGTTAAGTTTACTGCACTTACATGGATGATCATAGTTTTTGATTTAGCTTACCGAAACATCATCTTTGAGTCGTCTTTCACTTCTGCCTTACATGTGTCAGTCTCCGATCGTCTTGGAAATTTATATCACTTCCTACCAACTCAAGGCAAACAAAAGACATCATAAAAACCTCAAACATATATTTTTCAGATTTTCTGAAACAATGATATTTCTTCCCCCGTTTTTATGAGGCTTTTGAAAAATATATACACATTTTTTTTAATAAAAAAAATTTACAAGCAATTTTGATCAGATCATTCCTCGAAGGCAATCATCCTTAGGCCTTCGACACACATTTCAAAATTGGGACGAGGAAGGGGTTTTGTAAACAAGTCAGAAACATTTTGATCTGAACTCACCTTCTCCAACTGAATCAACTTCCTATCATAGCAATCACGTATAAAATGTACCTTGATGTCTATATGCTTTGTTTTGGAATGTTGAACAGGATTTTTCACAATTTGCAAAGCAGCAGCATTATCACAGAAAATTGGAGTGTTTGTGAATTCCATACCGTAGTCAGTTAGCTGATTTTGGATCCATACTACCTGTGAGCATCCGGCTGATGCTGCCACATATTCAGCTTCGGCAGTTGACTTTGACACGGTATGCTGCTTCTTACTTTGCCAAGAGATGAGTCTGTCTCCCAAGTACTGACAACCACCCGTTGTTGATTTCCTGTCAAGATCACTTCCTGCATAATCACTGTCAGTAAAAGCAAACAATTGGAAGTCAGTATTCTTTGGGTACCAAAGACCAAGCCGGGGCTTGCCCTTCAGATACCTAAAGATACGTTTAACAGCAGCTAAATGAGAAAGTTTAGGGTTAGCCTGGTAACGTGCACACACACACACTGCATGCATGATATCTGGCCTGCTTGCTGTTAAGTACATGAGAGACCCGATCATGGAACGATACAAGAATTCACTCACTGGTTCCCCATCAATATCTACTTTCAGTAACGGCCGGGAATCCATGGGAGTGGAGATTGGCTTTGAGTCCTGCATCTTGAATTTTTCTAGAATCTCATTCACATATTTTGCTTGATGAATAAGAATTCCGGATTCATCTTGTTTTACTTGTAATGCCAGGAAAAAGTTCATCTCCCCTTGATCACTCATCTCGAACTTCTTTCTCATGATATCTTCAAACTCGGTGCACAATTCTTCATTTGTAGATCCGTAGATGATGTCATCCACATACACTTGCACCATGATGATATCATCATTCACCTTTTTTCTAAACAGGGTTTGATCAACCACTCCTCTGATGTACCCATTCTCCACCAAATGCTTGGAAAGAGTCTCATACCATGTCCGTGGAGCTTGATGCAAACCATACAGAGCTTTATCCAGCAGATATACATGATCTGGATGTTCTTCATCCACAAACCCCGGTGGTTGTCCCACATAAATTTCTTCATTCATGTCAGCATACAAGAATGCTGTCTTGACATCCATCTGATGCACCGTAAAGTTGAGATATGTAGCCACGGCAAGAAATATACGAATTGCTTCTAATCTAGCTACCGGTGCATACACCTCATCATAATCAATTCCATGCACCTGTCTGTGCCCTTGAACGATCAGCCTCGCCTTGTTCCTCACGATTATACCTGTATCATCCTTCTTGTTTTTGTACAGCTACCTTGTGGGTATAACCTTCTTATCTTTTGGTCTCTTTACGAGTCGCCACACTCCCAATTTTGAGAACTGATTCAGCTCATTGTGCATAGCCTCCATCCAGCTTGGATCTTTGAGAGCTACAATCACATTTGGAGGCTCTATTTGGGAGATGAAACAGGAGTACATGCAGTGATTTATGTTCCCTGTGCGGCTTCTAGTTGTGACTCCTGCTGTCACTGGCCCAACCACATTGCTGAGTGGGTGATCTCTGTTGATTCGTGTGGTTTGAACATCTGGCACTGAAACAGAAACAGGCAGGTTAGTATCATTAACATCATTATTCATACCTTGGGTTTCAGACTCCTTCTGATCATCATGAGTTCCTGACGATTCTGGAACATTCACAACATCATCCTTAGGAGCTGTTTCTGATACACTGTCTCTGACATGTTCAACAGTTGGCCTCACTTCAGGAGCTGGAGCAATGATGTCTTCTTCTTCCAGATTGGGAAACATGTTTGAGTAGTCAAACCCTTTGAAGAAAGACCCATAGTCAAAGATCCAGTCCGGTCCAATTCCTGCATCTGTTGGATTATCTTCCAACCAGTCAACATCAAATGCCTCGATTATCAATTTGGTGGTTTTGTTGTAGACCCGATAAGCACTATTTGCAGAATATCCCACAAAATAGCATTCATCAGCTTTCGCTTCGAATTTCCCCACATCCGATTGAATTAGGACTGTGCAAGGACACCCGAAAGTCTTGAAGTATCCCACTCTTGGCTTTTCTCCATAGATAATCTGATAAGGCGTCTTCTCATGCCGCTTGTTCAAAAGTACTCGATTCTGCACATAACAAGCAGTGTTGACTGCTTTGGCCCAGAAAAAGATTGGTAATCTTGCATCACATAGCATAGTTCTAGCAGCTTCAATTAGAGTTCTGTTTCTTCTTTCAGCAACACCATTTTGTTGAGGCGTGTATGGTGCACTGAATTGTCTTTCAATACCTTTTACTCCACAGAACATATTCAATTCAGCGTTCTTAAATTCAGTTCCGTTGTCTGTTCTGATAGCCTTCACCCTTTTGCTCAACTGATTCTCTATAAGAGTGACGAACTGTTTCACAAGCGCTGGCGTTTCATGCTTGAATGACAGAAAGAAAACCCAAGTAAAACGAGAGAAGTCATCCACTATCACCAGACAGTACGAGAACTTGCTGATGCTTTGAACTTGCATAGGGCCGAAGAGATCCATATGAAGTAGTTGCAATACCGATGAAACAGAGTTAACCGTTTTGGAACGATGCGGTAATCTGTGCTGCTTCCCCTTAGCACATGCAACACACTTCTCAACTGACGAGAAATCTGTGATAGGGAGATTCCTCACATGCTCTCCCTTAGCCAGCTTTGACAAATTCTTCATGTTAGCATGTCCCAGACGATGATGCCACAATAACGCCAGATTTTCAGTTTGCTTTGAGATAAGGCAGGCTTCTTCTGATGTCGGAGGATTACCCATGTTGAGCAGTTAAGAATTTCCACGTCTTGGTGTGCGCATCAAAATACACTCCTCAGGAATCTCAACTCTGGGCTTGAGAATTATGCACTCCTTGCGGTTGAATAATACAGAAAAATCTCTATCACATATCTGAGAGACACTCAGCAGACTGTGCGACAGCTCCTCCACATAATGTACATCAGAAAAGGTTAAACTGCCATTCTTCACAACTCCCTTCTTACTGATCCTACCACCTACACCTCCAGCAAAAGAAACGCCTCCTCCGTTGAAATCTTGAACATCCTCCAAAAGTGACAGATCTCCGGTCATATGTCGGGAGCAACCACTATCAACGTACCAGAGATTGTTGACAGTTCTTCTTGGCTGTCCCTACATGGATCAAAGATCAGTTAGATTCAGGTACCCAGGCCATAACAGATCTGGGCACAGCTTTGGAGTCAAGGTAGTTAACTAATTTGAGGGACATTCCTGCTTTTGATTCAGTCACACTCAAGCTTTGAGTGTTGTCTTTTGGTTTCCAAACAGGGTGTTTCTGTGGTTTCATCACATTTGGTGAGTTCTTGACTGACACAGGTTTCTTTTGTGGTGATGTGGCCTTTTTACCAGCTGGCCTTTTAACAGGTGTCCACTCAAGTTTCAGTTTTGTGTAAACAAGTTGTTTTGTTTGAGTGACATCTTTTTGTTTTAAAACCTGTTGCTCAACCTTTGCTTTGCCATTAGGTTTATTAACTCTTTTCACTTTAGCCACTTGTTTCTCAACAAAATCTGGTTTTATCTTATCATTCCTTTTGTAAACTCCTTTAGATATGTTAGTTGGTTTTAGAGTTTTGGCCACATTCCACTTTTCAACAACAGGCTTTGTCACTGGTGCCTTTGTGTTTGAAACCTTAGACTGTTGAGTCTTCATTGGTTCTAAACACTGCTTCCCCTGAGACAAAGCTTGTTGCTTTTGCTTTTGCTTTTCTCCTGTCATCATTTTCTCCAACATACTAGTCCGTGGGTTTTGCGGATAGTATGGTTGAAATGGTCTATTCACACAATTAGCAGCAAAGTGTCCTGGTTTTCCACATTGAAAACAATTCATGAGTCTAGGCCCATTGACATGACTACAAAGGTATGAGCGTCTTGGATAAGATGACTTCCATTCTGGCTTATCATCCCATTTGTGTATAACATGTTTTGTAGCTTTTTCCGGTTGTGTAATTAAACAAAATTGTTCTGATTTAGATTTGTTTGTTCTATTGAAAGTCGACACAACCTGGGGATAAGCAACAAAGTCCTTGGGCTTAGTCTCACGACCAACTTTAGTGTTAGGCACGCGAATTTTAAAACCATTAACTTTTTCATTGGAATCAGAAACATGTTTTGATAACAAAGATACAACTAATTGTTTTGACTTGGACTCTTTAAGTTCAGACACAGATGCTAGAACATCGTCCTTAGGTAAATTGGAAATTAAACTATTAGACACATGACATTCATTGACTTTCAAACATTCAGCATCCTCCCCAGAAACATCTTCAATACCTACTTCATCTGCACATGAAACAAAGGTGTCAGAAGAACCAACATTATCGTTTAATGGTTCCTGGGATGGACCCGATTTACTTGTGGATGCCATTGTTTCGTTCTGATTACCCAACCCATACATCATGTGTTTCTCATTTTTTCAAGTTCCTCTTCTGTCATAGGTTTTACTCCAACCAAAACACTATCTATGGGAGGTCCTGCTTCATGCATTTCAGATGTAGATCTATCTACCTGGTCCTCCTCAAAGATCATACCTATAATATCTCTAGGCACAGGTTGGGAAACACTATTCTTATGTTTTTCAGAATAACTAATTCCTATTCCACCTTTATCCTTACCAATCCGCACTTCAGTCATGCATGTGGATAATGACTTACCAGCTTCAATCATTCTTTTGTTCCTTAACTGGTTCACATCTAGTTTCACTTGCAACTCATTGTTCTTATGTGTAAGGTCATCTACCTGTTTTCTAAGCTCAGCTATTTCTAACTTAGCAATGTCATACAGGACAGACCTCTCACTGGCAAGTGCTTGGTATTTCTCTATGTCCAGTTTCTGTGCTTTGACCTTATCCTCACTCTTTTCCCATCTACCCTTAAACGAACTTCTAGAGCATTGCATGTCAAATAGTTCTATCTCACTATTTTTCCAAAGTTGTAGAAGGCCAGGAATTAAGCGTGCACAAGTGGGATTAGTACATACCTCAGTGTTGTCGACCTCGGCAGCAAAAGCTTCTTTGTCTTCAACCAGGTTTTCTTCATCACTTACCACAAAAGCATGCTCTTCATCAGCACCATTCTCCATTTGAGCAATCATGGCACCCGTCAGACTGAGTTCCCTAACCTGTGAAGCCCACTGGTATTCTCCACAATCTTGGACAACCAAAGCTTTAGTCTCTGCCTTTCCTCTACCATCACCAGCTTTCTTTTCTTCTGCCCTTTCTTTCTTTGATTTTGTGCATTCCCTAGCGAAATGTCCGTACTCATCACAATTGAAGCACCTCAACTTGATTTTATCAAAACCCATTCTGATCTTATCCCAATCCTTCCAGACATTTCTTCCAGTAGTTGCCATGAACTTCTTAGCACGAAAAACCGCCATGGCCATCTACCAGGAGACATCAAGCATCTCAACGTCTTTAGGGTTTATCTGATTCAGATCACCAGAGAGTATCTCAGCAGGCACCAAAGTTCCAGCCATAAGGGCATGGTAGCTGTTCATGAATCCCATTCCAAGTGCAAAATTGGGATCATTGGTGGCATTTGCCTCTTCAGAGTTGTTCATTCCACTTGAACCAGAACTAGCTTGTGATCGTGCCACGAATGCAGTTGACTTTGGGTTGGCACTTGAATCACCTCCAGATGAGCTTCCAGCTTGCTTTGATCCCATATCTTCAGTCAAGAGATCCTGACTTAATTTTCCAACCATACTCAGTGAACTCAGATGGTTCAGCTCCCGTTGCTTGTCATCAATCAACTTTTATTTAAGTTTGTTGATAAGCTCATCAACAGTTAATACATTCAGTTTGTTGTTATCTTTGATGATTGAGATGTTTGTGTTCCAATTCTTGGGTAAGCTGTTTAAGAGCTTCAAATTCTTGTCTTCCTGGTCTGGTTCAACATCATAACTTGCCATTTCGGTGATTAAGGATACAAATCTCTAAACCTGTGCTTCAAAGGACTCTCCTTGCACATGATTGAACAAGTTGAACTTCTGCTTCAGCATCTGCCAACGGCTAGCCTTGATGTCAGGATTACCTTCATATGCTACAACAAGAGCATCCCATAGATTCTTTGCAGTCTTATACTTCTTAAACCCTTGTGCAATCTCCGGTGTCAAAGCCATAGTCATGATTGCATATGCCCTCTCATCCTTGTTACACTTCTCCCAGTCATCATCTGTGTACTCTGCTTCAGTCTTCACAATTCCAACTTTTGTTCCTTCAGAGTGAGTAGGTATATATGGTCCATTAACAACAGATCTCCATAGTCTTAGGTCAACGCTTTTCAAATGGTTCTGAAATCTGTATTTCCACTCAAGAAAGTTATCAGGTGAAGTAAGTCTAGGAGGGCGTGTAGTCGATCCAATCTCAAAATCCAATTTCTGATACATGCTCGGTTCGAAATCCATAACGAAACTTAAAACTAAAGTCCAAAAGTCCAAAATGAGAGATTACGATCGTAAACACCCGATTCCGATCCAATTAGATCGTAAACTCCTGATTACGGTTGAGACAGTCAGCGACTCGTAAACACCGGATCGTAAACAATGATTCCGATAGAAGCTAGTCGTAAACTTCGATTCCAGTCGAAGAAATCGAAAAACACCGATTACGATGGATGATTCCGGTAAAGAAAAATCGTAAACTCTCGATTCCGACAAAGTACAGTCGTAAACTCAAACTTCCGGATCGTAAACACTTAAAAATCCCAGCTTGATGTCGTAAACACGTTTCCGATGCAGATCTTCAAGAACACTCAGTCGTAAACACGTGAAAAACCCAGAAATTTATCGAGAACACTCAAGAACAGCAGCAGCACTGATCGTAAACCCCAAGAACACCTTCAAAACCTTCAAAAATCGAACTTTTTCCAGAAATACTCGAATCCAATACCGTGAGAACCTCGAATCAGTGATTCTTGGCTCTGAAACCAATTGTTGGTCCGGGATCAACAACCGTTCACGATATTTTGATCTCGAACAAGTGCGGAATCCTTGTACGAGATTGATTCAAGAAGAAAGTAGAAGAAATAGATTTGAGAAAGAGATAAACAACCAAAGATCAAATCTTGAATGATAATCAATACTTTCTTGAGCTAATGAAAACTGATCGTAAACAATGAGAGAGATAGAATCGTAATCAAAAGCTTGAATAATCATAAACACTATGGGTTTATATAGTACCCATTACAAAGCCCTAAAATCTAATCATAAACCCATAGGAGCCGGCCCAAGCAAGCCCAATCGTGAACTCTCTAAGCCCAAATCGTGAACACTAAGCCCATTAAGAAGTAAGCCCACATCTAATGTTCATGCCTCAAATGTATAGCCCAACACATACCTCATTATTTCAAACTCAAACAACCAAGTTAACAATACCTTTTGCTGATTTCCTTTCTTCTACCTCTCACAAGGAAAGATACTCTCCATAGAAATTTTACATGAAATGAAGTGGAGAGATGCATCATATCATGTGCCTGGAACAATCACTTATCAAAAACAAAGAAAATGTTAGTGATAGTCCTCCTTGACTGTTCCAGCACACAGTGAGAGATCAGTTAGCCAATGGTACCCAGGCCATTGTGGTTCTGGGTACTCCCGAGGAGTCAATAAATGATACTTTCTTTTAAGCACATGTCTTCAATGAAATCAAGGACTTGTGATGTTGCTTCCATGGTCTTTGGTTTCCAAGTTTGAGGTGATTTAACAGTTGTTTTAGTCACTTTTGGTGTTGTGACTTTAGGTATTTCAACCTTCTTCAGTTTTGGTTCATTTTTCAAAACAGTTTTAGTTACCTTGGGCGGGGTAACTTTAGGTTTTTCAAAATTTTGTTTTTTTGAAATTGGTTTCTTCACCTGTTTTTGAAAATTTTTATAACTTGGAAAGCTGTTATTTTGATTTAAAGTTTTTCTTTGTTCTTTGGCAGCACCCCAATGTTGATCAGAGGGTTTAAGCTTAGGACTGACAATCTTCATTGCTTAGGTGGTTGCACCTTCGTTGGCTTAGACTTAACAGAATCCTGAGATGAAACCCTTTGACTCTGAGGATAATAGGGCTCATAGGGGCGGTAGAGACAGTTTGGGCAATATGACCAGGATTGCCACAATTAAAGCAAGTCTGCTTCTTTAGATAGAAATCAGACGTGTAACCATTTGTCTTCTTCGGCTGATGGGGAGCAGTATAGCCTTGTGTCTGCCTCTTTGAGATGTAGGAGAATCCAGTATTGACTCTTGACTGGTTCCTAGAAGCTTGAGGAGAGTTGGTCTTTGCAATCCTTGTGCTCCCAGTATTCTTTGATGTGGAAGCACCATTTCTGCAACCGAAACTGCATGACCCACATGATGAGACAGGAGATACAGCCACTCCTTTGAGCTTTTCATCTTTGACAACACCTACAGATGGTACACTTGGTGGCTTGATGGTGATCTTGGGTCTTTCATTTTTAGCTCCACTTGTAGATTCATCATTAGATGAACCTAAACCCTTGAATTTTGAACTAAAAGAGGGTAGCTCATATCCATACCCTTGCTCTTGATCGAACATTGACCCAGAAGTCATAAATATCTTCCCCTTAGGCCTTGTTGTCATGATCACCTTCTCCCGTTGCACTTCATCAACAACTTTGAAGTACACAATATCTATTTTAGGATACTGCTTCAACTTCTTCTCAGTAACATGAGCTTTCTCCTTTTCTTGTTTCATATCATTAACTCCCGTCAAACGTGAACCTATACATCCAGAATTGGAATTATGACAGCTGTTGTAATTTTCGCACTCTGCATCATCTTTGGATACATCCTCAATGGTCACTTCAGTTGCACCCCTTTTATCACTTTCAACTTTAGTAGTGTCATAAGCTGATCCTTTGCCATAAGTCATGGTTGACTCATTGTCTAATTCTTCTTGGGTCATTGGAGTCGTCCCTACCAAGACGCTATCAGCAGGAGGAGCAGCTTCTTTATATCCAGAACCAGATTTATCAACTTAATTATCATCGATTAAAAGTCCCACTATATCTCTCGGAACTGGTGGAGGAATGATACTATTTAGAACTTCATATTTTTCTGTCCCACATCCGGCTTTATCTCTTCCAACCTGACCAGTCACAATAGCACAAGATAATGATTTACTAGCACTCTTTATACGTTTATTTCTCATCCTATTGGTGTCATATTTGACAAGCAGTTCATCATATTTATGTTGCAAATCATCTAGCTGCTATTTAAACTCAGACACTTCTATCTTGGAGCGATCATATAAGATGGTCTTTTCAGTGGCTAGGTCGTGATATTTTTGAATATCTGCTTTCTGAGCTTTTACCTTCTCTTCGCTCTTAAGAAATCTACCTTTAAATGAGCTGGTGGCACATTGTGCATCAAATAATTCTCTTTCCAAATTTGTACGAATCTGTCTAAGAGTAGGAATTAGACGAGCACATGTTGGATTGGAACATACTGGCGTTCTAGTCTTGTCAACTTCATCCACAATTGCATGATGCTTTTTCTGGTCATCATTCTCATTTCTTTCATATGCTTTGCACAAAGCATTCCAGAGAGCTTCAGCAGATTGGCATTTTCTGAATTCTTGAGCGATTTCTGGAGATAAGGCTATGTTGATAGTTGCATAGGCCTCTTTATCTTTTTTAATTCTTTCCCTGTCATCATGAGAAAATTCATTCTGAGTTTTAGATTCCCATCTTTTAGGTCCTGTAAGATATTTCGGCTGGAAAGGACCATCTATCACGGATCTCCACAACTCCGCACTTTTCAGATAGTTTCTGAAACTGCATTTCCAATTCTGAAACCATCTGGCGACTTTAGTCTTGGAGGACGTGTAGTAGTTCCAATTTCAGCATCAAGTTTTTGGTACACCGATATCTCAACATTTCCCATATCATAATCCATTTCTACACGGTATTCAATGTTCGATCGAGTTCCAACAGCAAAATCGAGAACCACACGCTGAATCGAGAACCACTGAATGCAAATCACAAACTCGATCGAGAATTACTGATCGGAAATCACAAACTCGATTGAGAACCAACGATCGAGAATCACACGCTGAAACGAGAATTGCTGGATCGAGAAGCAGGAGTCGAGAAACTTGAAATCGAGAACTTCAATCGAGAACTGGGATCGAGAACCTCCAATCGAGAATCTTGCAACCGAGAACTTAGATCGAGAACCTAGAAACTTGCGCACCAAGATGACAATCTCGACATCTGTACAATCGAAATCCTTCAAAAAATAATCCTGTAATCGAGAACCGTCACTGCCAGTTGAGAACCAGAAACCCTTGTCGAGAACTGCAATCGAGAACTTAGAACTCGATCGAGAAAACTAAACAAGTTAGCCACGAAAAACTTTAGTTATTTTCACAGAGAGCCAATCGAGAACCACTTTTCAGGAACAAAACCTGTAAAACTTCAATAAATTCGGTTAGAACACCTTGACACGATATCGTGCGAGCCATGAAACTCACGTTTCTTGGCTCTGATACCAATTGTAAGTCCCGTAATTGGTCCTAACACGATATCTATTCTCTAGTAAGAGTGCGGAATCCAATTACTAGAGATAATTCAAGAATAGATATGCAGAAGAAGAAATACACACTGAAATAAAGAACGATTAACCTGAAATGTTTGCACACGATCAACTTTGTGATCGTCTGTTACAATATAAGAGAATTTTGATTCTCTTCTCTCTCTGTCTGGTTTACGATTTCTAACCTCCTCCCAAATGGCCAACCCTTACAAATGAGGCCTACGTGTGTTTATATACTACACACCTAACCCTACAAGGCTTTCTAAGCCCAAGCCCAAAACCTACAATTAATCTATTAATTGTAGTACACCCACTAAGCTCAGCCCACCTATATTTAATATTACAAGCCTCTAAATAATACCCTTACAGAGGTGAAAATGAGGGGAGTGTGGGGTGAGATGTGGCGCTGAGTTGGCAAAAAAGAGGTAAAATGTGTGAAAGGTGATAGGAAACCATTGGAAATAACCTAATAACCTGCATTGTAGAGTCCATAATCTAGGCGTAATCAAATTAGTTTTAGTTCAAGAAAGTCACAACCGAATCAGTACAAACTAGTTTAGATTATAAAATAACCAGTTTGTAATGGGAGAAAGTCGATTGTTTTAACCGGTCTAAACAAATTGGGTCTCAAACTGATGTAAGTTTCACTCGAAAAACTCAAGTTTATATTTAATTACATCAACTAATTTAGATTATAAAATAACCAGTTTGTAATGGGAGAAAGTCGATTGTTTTAACCGGTCTAAACAAATTGGGTCTCAAACTGATGTAAGTTTCACTCGAAAAACTCAAGTTTATATTTAACTACATCGTTTTAGCGTGTCGCCTTGTGAAATCTACAAAATTAAAATGTAAGGGTGATAAATACCAATTTCCGAGGGTATGTTACGGAAACCAACTAAATACGGGATAATTTGTCATCTTTATCTTTATGTGTATAACTTAAAACACATCACTTACACCTCTACCACTCACAATGACTTCTAAACAACATCTAATCGAGTTGCGATTTATGATAATTTAAACTCACGTCACTTTTTTGAGGTATAGCACTAAAATTAAACCAATTACATCGCTTCCCTGAAATCGTTAAACACAAGTAAATTGTATATATATACAATAGACAAAGCCAACTTATGGAATTGTGCCATTTTGTCATTTTCTAAACAAAACCAGATTAATAATATATACATACAGTTAGAATAATTTTCCAAAAGTCATGTTAGCCCAATTGGTTTGGTCTTTGCCCCATAAATCCAAGACACCCAAGTTCAATCCTTTGGAACTACCTTTTTTTACTTCTTTCTTTTCCCTTTTCTTTCTTAGAACTTCCTTTTTTTTTGCCCTAAAAATCTGATTGTCTTTCATTAGTGGATATATTATGCTATTTTTTGTTAATTAGGACCTTGCCACTGAATTCCTATTCTTTCTTAATTAGGGACCCTTGCCACTCAATTCCTTCAACGAGGCTAGACGCTCAATTGAACTCGATTGAGCCCGCCCTTTCCTTATGAATCTGAAAATCCTACAATTGTTCTCCAAGTATGCTTACTTTTCATTTCATCTTCTTAATTGACCTTCATTTAGGTAATATTCAAGTATGATTGGATGTAAATATATTTGAGTGGTGGGTAATTTGGAATTTGATGTGGGATTGGTTTATGTTGTTGAAGTTATATCTTTGTTATATTTATATTACAGTTTCCATAAATGTGGTACTGAGTATTGACTAACACTCTAATGATGTTGTATATTACTAAGGACTCAATATTTCTTTGTTCATATGTTATAATCTTTCCAATGGTTAAGTTGTAATTTGATCTAAATTGCAGTTTCTTTCATTTGCAGAAAGAGGTAGGCCATGTATTAGTGTGCATATTTGTTGCTTTAATCTGGAATTGTTAGAATGTGATCATATTGTCAAAATTTAAAAATTAGTCAGTTTAAGCTTTGTTTGCCAAACCTTACATTCGTTGAATAAATGAACAATCACAGTTTTTATTTTTAGTTCATGGTTGATATTTAATTATATGTTATATAATTGATTTGCAAATAAATGTTTGGTGAAATATTTTGATACCCATGACCATGCTTCATTAACGGTAAAATTGTAATTTTGATAATACAGGGATTCACTTTTTGAATTATCAACCATCTAGCAGCAGAACTGACCATTTGTGTAGTTGCAATGTGCACTCTTAGAACATTTAAGGAAGGTACTACATGGTGCACAAGACTGAGATATCAAACGTGAGAGGTTAGTGAACTATGTATAATGCATCATGGTTAAGTAAATAGAGTCCCATAATGGGTCATATGGATGGATCCGCCACGTCCGTCGCCGCTCTCGCCGTTGTTGGTCCCCGTAGACGGCGGCGGCGGTGGTAACGACGTGTACGCAAGTAGCATTTGACGCCGTTGTATACTTTGGCGGTCAAGCCTTCCATTTTGGGGATCGGAGATAACGTTGGATGAGGGGAGGTTATAAGCTGTGAGATTGTATTTTTTTTTATAATTAATGAGGTAGCTCAAAAAATAATAATAAAAATTGAATAAAGAAAGTTAATGGGGGAAGATGGCACACATAGGTACATAAGAAATGTATTGAATCGATTTTTTTTAATGAATAGATCCGATCGCAACTTTGAATATGGAATTCAAAGAGATCAAATAAGAAATGATACTCTGAATCATAGAACTCTAATGAAATATACGATCAACCAACATTTATCGAATTTGAAAAAGAGTTAGAAGAGATGGTTCGATCGTTCTATTTTTTTCTCTCGAACCGAGAGATCCATTAATCAGGATCCTGATGCATATAGATACAAATTATATATTTTATACTAAAAGTGCTTGGATACAGAGAGCTTTATTTGAGACGGTACGTTGACTTTAAATATGGGATGTAATACAGATATTAAGTGCATTAACATGAACAATTAAAGATTAAAGAAATGGAATATAACATCTTGAATTTATGAGAGATTTGTTTATACAAAAGTTATATAACCCTTATAAATCTATATTTTATCTATTTTATTCACTTTTTCAGATATTTTCCTAGATTACCGCAGCAACGCGCGGTCGATCTCTAGTTAAAATTAAAAGATGAATCCGGTATTTGACTTTAACTCCCTTTTTATGGAGGGCCTGAAAAAGGACCGGATCACCATCAATTTGTATTATAATTATCAAATGCTTAATTGAATAACTTATCATCAATCATTGTTTATGGTCATAAAATATGTTTGAGGTTTTCTTCACCGCAAGTAAGGATTTAAGAACTTGTTACATTTTTTTTAACAGCTAATCAAAATTTAGAAAGCACTAGCCACAACCCATTCAAGGGATCAGATTGAGCCCATTGTCTTCACAATTGAATTCTTTCCAGAGTCCATCGCCAACGAGTTCATATCACCTCAGGGGCGGACCACTTACAAGGGGGTCAAGCGAACCCCATCGGTTTTTTATTAGTAGTAGAGCGGTATTAACGAAAATTCTAATGACCCCCATTAAAATATATAATTGACCCTCACTAACATTAGTAAACAAACACTAAAGTAGCCCAGTGGTAAGCCTTTCCGGAAACTCGCTTAGCTTCTAAGTGTCCCCGGTTTGAATCCGCTTGGCACCGTTTTTTAACAAATTTTTTTTTAAATCCTGAATTGAAACCCTAATTAAAACAGCGTTGCGCACAACACAAACATAACCCATCCAGTTGCTGCTCTCGCTCTCCCTCCTCTCAGTTCTGACTCCCGCTCGGCCGCTCCTCTCAGCCGGCGACCGGCACCAGCGACGGCGACCACGACTCTCCGCCTCTCCCTCTCGATTTTCCAGACCTGTGGTCACAGGTCACTGTGTGTCTGTGTTCCTTTCCAGCTTTCCCTGTTGATTTTTGACAGCTCCGACTCCGAGTCTCCGACAGCCCGACCTCCGGCTCCGGTATGTTTTGTTGAACTTTTGATGCTATGTAGACTTGCTTAGTGATTAGAATAGATTTTGAAAGATTGTTTTGTTGTTTAGGGAGACATTTGGTCATTATTTGGGTATAAATCTTGAGGATTCTTAAATTGTTCCAAGTCTTCAATCAAATTAATGGGTTAGTTTACATCTATTCTTTGTATACTTGATTATAAATATGAAATTGACACTTGAAAGATTGTTGATACTTGATAACTTGATTATTTGATAGTTGATACATGATTGAAACTTCATTTTAGGGACAATTCATAACTATTTTAAAAGAAAGGCATCAAGTATGGATTCAAGTAGTGAACCTCAAATGGTCGACATGGAAATTCTTCCATGGGATCCATCCCTACGGAAACCAATTTCATCTTATCATCCGAATCAAAAGGATGATATTAGACTAGCATATTTATCTAAAGGTCCATGTCAACCGAAAGGTCATGAGTTTAAACACCGAGTGATTGGTGGTGTAGAAAGAAAATTTCGTTCGGAATGGTTTAGTGAATATGAATGGTTGGAGTATAGTGTGAAAGAGGATAGAGCATATTGCTTGAATTGTTACTTGTTTAAGGGAAGTGGTCAAAACGATGGCTTTGTGGGTGATGGTTTTAATTCTTGGAATAAAAAATAAATATTTCTTAGGTATGTTGGTGATAATAATAGTTTTCACAACATAGCACTTACAAAGTGTGAAGACTTAGTTAAGCAAGATCAATCTATAAGGGTTGCATTTGCAAAGCAAAGTGATAAGCAAAAAAGAGAGTATAGAATTCGTCTAAGTACTTCGATTATTATTTCCAAAGCATTATTAAATTGTGGATTGCCGTTTCGTAGTCATGATGAATCTGAGACCTCTCTTTATAAAGGCCATTTTTTGGAGTTTTTGAAAGTATTTGGAGAAGCGAATGAATATATTGGTTGTCACACCCCCAAATAACCACTAACGGAGTTTATACCGTTAAGGGGTGCGAGCAAACCAGGACCACAACCATTAGTTACAAATACTAAACGAATCAAAGTAAGTCCAGATATTTATCATAAAATAAAGTCTCAAAATACGCAGCGGAAAATATATCGTCTTAGCACTAACCACGTGCTTTACAATCAGTGTTTTAAATTCCCAATTAAGTTTAATCAAAAATAAAAGTCTTCATGTGCCATGCCAACCCGCATCCGGAATACTCCTCAGTGATCTGCAAAAGTTTAAACCACGCAAGTGTCAACCTAACGGTTGGTGAGTTCAAAGTGGGCTTGTCACGCAGTGGCCCGGTCTCATAATCATAAACGTATCAACATATACTTAAGTAATATTTATTTGTGAAAAGCAATGCTCTGTAATGTCCAAAATCATAGTAACGTGGTTTAGAAATATTAATGTCCGTAACATACGTTATCGGGTATGAACTAGTTTTGTATAGTTAAAGTGCTCAACCGATATCGCGGGTCGCTAATCCGTTGTTCCATGCACTAAGGAAGTTTGTACCAAAGCTGACTAATATTGTAGTGGCAGTGCCATCATGTTTTGCGGACCTACGTCATCGCGGATTTGCCTCCCCCGTGTCCTCTCGGGATCACGGTCAGATAGGCTGATATTGTACCTCCGTGCACTCCCCGTGCCACAGGGCGGAGTTTGTCAAACTCCAGTAGATCTACCCAACATCCCCTCGCTTTACAATTAATTGTACAATTTAGTTGAGGACTTTTTCAGTTATAAGGCAATCCTTAGAAATCATGTGATATCATGTGGTTTAGACTTTAACCTACACTAGCCATATTAAAACGGTTTTCCTTTGGGTTCTCATGAATCCCGAAAATATTTCCAGTTTCGTTTTAGAAATAGTTATTTAAGTATTTCACAAGTGTTTCCCATAAAACACTTCAAGTTCATCAAGTGGGTGCCGAGCACTCCTAAGTTTTTAAGTTCATCCGAGAGGTGCATAGCACTCTTAAGGTTGTCAGCATTGTTTTCCATTAAGTTATTCAGTGTGACCCAACCGGTTTCACGGTAAATGGGTTAGTGACACTCACCTTTGGTTGCACTGCTACACTTGCTAAGTAATCCAAGTATTGTTTGCTTATCGAAGACCTAAGAACACGTTTAGGTCTTAAGTATTAGTTTTGGTGTCTAATCGTTAACTCAACGTCACTATGGCCCATAACATAGCACGTTGGAAACTACGACACGACATACCGACACACGACACCGATGGTTGATCATAAACAAGGGTTCACATAACACAGAAATCAAACATGTTTCATCATAGCATAATCATGTAAGTTATGGCATAACATTCAAGTAAATTGCACAAGTGTGGGTTTAGGTCAGATCATAGTTTCGCTAGACAGTGTCGCTACACAGTTTCGCTATGTGCACGGGCAGCATTTTCGCTAGGGAATACCCGATGACACAGTTTCGCTAGGCTAGTTTCGCCCGAAACTGCTGAGGCAGTTTCGCTAGCCTAGTTTCGCTTGAAACTGGTTTGAACTTTCGTTCAGGGAATTTCGCTCGGTAGTTTCGTTCGGACAGGTTTGGTTGGTTTACCCGGCGACACTACAGTTTCGCTCCATAGTGTCGCTGGATGAAGATGTACATAATTTCGCTAAGTAATTTCGCCCAGAGAACAGTACAGTTTCGCTGGTCGCGAAAAACACGTAAATCAGCCTAAAAATCAATCTAACAGCTTCCATATTTCATGTAATTCAATATCTAGCATGCATAATCATTTACCAACATCAAACAACAAGTTTTAACACCTTAAACATGGATTTTTACCATCAAATCACCAAAACTGCATTTTAAACCTAAAATGACCTAATCTAGCATAAATCTTCATTATGGTTTGATTTCACACGTAAAGTTACTGACTTTATGATAGATCTAGCATCCCTAAGCATCATATCAGAAGATCAAGTGATTCTATGAAGATCTAAGCATGCTTTTTAAGAAAACACATAGAATAAGGCATAGAAATGGTTTTTGGGACTCACGGTTCGATCTCCAAGCTCAATAGATGATGGTTCGGGGCTGAGATCTCGATGGCTCGGTGTGATTCTCGGCTGACCAGATTTCCAGGAGAAAAGATGGAGAGTGTGTGTGTTTTGTGTAAAAGAGGCAAATGGGAGAAACTAGGGTTTATTAAGATATTATATATCAGGGCCTAGTTTCGCTGGCAGTTTCGCTGGCCAGGCGAAACTGGCTCTGAACTCGTGGAAGTCAAATGATTTAGCCGACTACCGGGCGACACTGTAGTTTCGCCCTGTAGTTTCGCTGGCAACCAAAAAAGGCAATTTTTTTCGTTTTATTCTTAGTACTAAATCATGCGTCTAAATCACATTGCACATAATGACACATATGGACGGGTTCGGTGATCAACCAAAGGACGTGGACGTATTCGGCCTAGTTAAGCATTAGTTACTAAGTTAACACTTATAACGTAGCTAACGGAGTTTGTCTAACGGAAGTTAACCTTGGAATTCTCGGATGTCACATTGGTAAAGTTACATTAGGAAATGCTCCCGGAAATAACCAAATGACGTCTCTAAAAATCCAGAAAGATATATGTAATTGTATTGCACAAGAAGTACTCAAGCAAGTTTTTGAAGAACTTGGGGAAGATGTATTCTCTATATTAGATGACGAGTCGAGAGATATATCCAAGAAGGAACAAATGGTTGTGGTTTTGAGATTCGTTGATAAATTTGGAGATATTAAAGAGCGTTTTATTGGGCTTGTTCATGTGAAGGAAACATCCGCACTATCTCTTATATCGGCTATTGATGAGTTATTTGCTCGATACAATTTAAGTGTGACTAGGATTAGAGGTCAAGGATATGATGGTGTAAGTAATATGTCGGGTGAATTTAATGGTTTGAAGGCTTTAATTTTAAAAGAAAATTCTTCCGCATATTATTTGCATTGTTTTGCCCACCAACTTCAACTAGTTATTGTGGCCCTTGCAAAAAAGCATTCCCTAATTTACAAGTTTTTTTTTAATGAAGTAACGACTTTAACAAATGTGGTTTGTGCATCTTGCAAACGATTAGATATGATCCGAGAAAGTCAGGAGAAGTTGAAAGATATGTGTCACAACCCCAAAAATTCCACGCACGATAACGCGCCGCATGGAGCGTGACAAACCAGGATCGCCGTCCATTAGTTACTCCAAAGGACTAATAATTAATAAAAACGTTTCATATTTCATTAAATATAAAATTAGAGTTTTACAAATGCGGAAGCGTAAATACAATAAAAGTACTTATGTAAAATCTTTGTCACCCTAGGTGACGTGGCTTGTTCAAAGACACTAAAGGTGTTTCAAGACTCATGCATGCGTACTCGTGATACTCGAACATCTGCAACCTGAGAATAACATGCTAAAAAGTGTCAACACAAAGGTTGGTGAGTTCACAGGTTTATCAGTTCAAAAACAATTTAAGTTGGAAGTAGTGCAACTGTTCAAAAACAGTTCAAGTTCAGTTTAAGATTGATTGTTCAACAACAATCAAGTTGAGTTTAAGATTGACTGTCCAACAACAGTCAAGTTGTAAGAGCATAATCACTAATATATATCAAATAGCTAGCTAGGCTATATACATGAAACTTCGCACGTTGATGGTCACCGAAGCTAACAGTTGTTTATATTTTGCCTTGTTGTGTTTAGGACGAATATAACACCCGTTCGATATCCAATCGTGCCAGAGCGACTGACCCGGGTGGGGTTTGTCAGACCCAGTAGTACTACAATATATTTCCCGCTATCGTCATTAATATTAACGGTACCATAGGAAGGACTTTGTTGTATATGTGCTTCAACTACTTCAAGTGATATATATAAGTCTAATTATCTCAGTTGTATAGTTCATGCATGTTAATCTCCCCCAACAGGATTTAAATCAGTAAAATGGGGCCGTGAAACTCACCTTAGGGTGCACAGCAAATCCAGATAATCAACAACTACAAATATAGCAAATAGCAGCGTGTTCTACCAACCACCTAACGAGCACAATAATATAAGTGTGTGTCCAATTGGAAAACGGCTAAGTCTAACGTAAGTGACGAAAACGATTGATCGTGAAGGCGGAAACAAGTCGAGGATGGCACGTTTGCCAAATCCGAGCGATTGTCAAAGTAACGTGAAAAATGTAATGCATATGAGTAATATATAAACGTGCAAACGACGTTAATAACTAGATTTCAACGCGATATATATATTTATATAATCCATAAAACGGTCTAACGAGTCTCAATAGACTAAATATATATAAACATGTTAAATTACGATGATACGAAATAATTTATAAAGGAAACTACAAATTTTTATTAAATCACGTGTCCAAAAACCGTTTACTTAATGTTTTCAAATCAAAACCGACATTTTTATAATTACCTAAACCATTTTGATAGTTTACGGGTTTAATAATTTACCAAGGGATCGTTTTAAGAAAATTTTAACCCAACAGACGGTCTAATTAAAAAAAAACATAAACAAGAAGGTCCGCTGGGGTTTGAACCCGCGACCTCTCCGTCACAAAACAATGCCTTGACCGCTGGGCCAGTCTTCTGATCTGCTAGCAAAATCGAACCTATTCATTTTATCTAGTAGTGTAGCAAGAACCGGATTACAAGGAATAAAAACAGAAAAGAAACGAGGAGGGCGGGACTCGAACCCGCGACCTCGGGGTCAGAATGTTGAGGTATCACCAGTGCGCCATGCGCTGAACTTGGCTTTAAAACAGATAATATTCTATATATAAAATCTGAACACGATGGCTCTTTCTTCTTCCTTAAAACTCCGGTGATCGGAGTTTTATTCTGGTCACCAGAAAATCGTGAAACATGAATAAAATACACAGAATGATGCGACTAACATCAAGGATTGCTTACCTCGAATTGGAGATGAGTTGCGACGTGTTTTTGATGTCGAAAACGAACCCGAACGCAAACCCGATAATCCCGATCACGTCCCGATTTGATGTCGTGTTGCCTCCCAATTGCTCGTTGATGTTTAGTAGCCACAAAAGGGAGTTTAATGGTGATGTTATGGCAGAACAGCGGTGGCTAGATGATGACTTAAGCAGAGATCGGAGGCGGCATCGGGTCTTCTTTAAGGTGGTTTACAAGAGGATGCATTGAGGGAGGTGATGTTTGAATGACTGAAAATGGTTGCACATGAGGGTTGTATTGATCGTGTGAGTAAAGGCTTCGGTTACAAGCCATGGACGGTCACCAGAATTATCCGATCGGTCGACGGTTATGATGAGGTTATTAAATTGAGTTTAAGAAATGGCAGAAATGGTCCCTCGTTGCTTTACATAATAAGAAAATAGTTTTTGGTAATTACAGGTGTAGTCCCTCCTTGTTTAATCAAATAGAAACAAGTTTCAGGAATTACAGAATAGGCCCCCCTAGGTTTAAAAGTTAACGAACTCTTAACGGAGTTAACGGAATTAACTTGGACGATGACAATACGGGTATATATCAACACATGATTAACGTGTGACGTTTATAAAATTATAAACCTTAAATAATCTCATATAATCATAAATAATAATTCATAATTATTTATTCTAAGTTCACATAATATCATATCTATACTTATATGTTAAAACCCACATGACATCATAAAACGATACGTATAATTACGTGACACATTGTCACATAAAATCATAAAATAGTGTATGAATTTATATATAAATATATCACATAAACTCATAATATAATTGTTCAAGTTATCGTATCGATAATTAGACTCAAGTGTATGCTCGTATAGTGACGGTTATACAAACCCTAATTGCTAAGGTCAACGCCAGTCAATCACATAAATGTTCACACACATTTATAGCAGTGAAAGTAAATGTTCTTAAAACAATTATATCTGTTTAAGTTTATTTAAATCAGGAAAAGTCCTGAAAAGGCGGATTGTCACAGTATCCCCTTGTTGAATAATTTTCATCCCGAAAATTGAATAACACAGTTAACAAGTTGGTCACAAAAGAAAGAAAATATCTATATTTTTTTTCCAGTCGTCACATCATCCCTTGTTGAAAGAATTTCGTCCCGAAATTTAAATCCATGTTAATTTCTTGAAGAGTCGAATTAACAGTAGCATATCGAACGAATTCAGGTTTCCTACTCTAAATTGAGTGTTTGATGTTATGACCAAGAATGTGTACCCGATGTTGAGGAGATGTCAAATGTTTAGAGGATTTCAAAAGAAATTCGAGTCGAAATTATAGAATGTGATTTTCCTATCAAATATTCTCCTATGAGGAGAGTCGAACACCCGCATTACGGGAATCATGTTGAGTGGCCAGGCCGAACAGGGTGGCATGATACATAAGTATCTGAAATCAAAATTTTAATATGAATAAGAACCATAATACGTCCGAATAGCCTGCGACTATTGCACCCAATGCTCGACGTGAGATTTTTATTTCATGTCTGGTTTCCGATTAAGGCGTTCGCATCCACCAATAACCCGGATGAGTTGAAGAGAAAGGAATTTGAGTATGAGGAAGTTGTGTGTGTCAAGTCGATTAGTGTTTGTCTAATAGACTCAATGTCTAAAGAAAACAAATATCTGAATTTGTCCAACCATTAGCAAGTAGCATAGAATGACTTAAGACTGATCAAGTTAATACGAGGGCCCGATAGTTGATTTAATACTTGATAGGTTTACGACTGCCTAAGTTGACATGATTCATAATACATTGAAATTCACTTTCATGCAATAACGTCTCAGATAGCATTTGAATTTCCACAAAGATTTCTTTTAAAGGTTAATGCGGTCAAAGAGTACTAGCATGCAAACTATCATAAAGGTTTTACCATACAACGCATACAATTGTCCCAACACCTTATATACTAGCATTCGACCTTAACATGACATATCTTTAGCATATAAGTTCATAAACTAACCAACACAACCCATATGGCGCAAAGTTGACTGGGCAACTTCACACAGTCTTGTCATTCCCACTGAGGTAGGAGACTTAGGACCTTGTATGGTGTATGGTTTGCACACTCAATTAAATTAATACATCCACAACATGTCATTTTCTAGTTCCTAACACGTTCATACACATAACTAACTACGCAACTTATGTTCAAACCAACACTTCAATAATTAATCAGTTTATATACCCTAAACATAGTATTAGATTCTCGAATCTTAGCATGCATAAACACGTATGTTTTATAAACACTTCGCATGAGAAGATCAGAAGCAAACAAACTATTTATCATGGTTAAAATGGTTCAACAGTCACTCAGATACTAAAATATAACTGGCTACACACTAATTTTGTGACAAAAGGACTGAGGTTCAAAGAGAAATCCAATCAAGAGCTCACCACCATTTAAAAAGGTAACATGTAGCAGTTTGTTTTAGAAAAGAATTACTAAATTCTGTTAAGAACTTTTCATGAACTAACATAGACAAATAGGTTCAAATTCAAGTTGGAGCTTAGTACAACATATCATCATGCATATTACCCTGGTAAAGTATTCCAAAAGTTTAGAGTGAAGATCCAATAAAATAAAATTGTAACCTATGAGGTACCGAATATCAAAAAGTGCTCTGTAGGAATACACATGGCATCAAGCAGAGAATAGCAAATAGAGGGAAAAGTGCCAATGGCGTAGTTCGTGAATTCGAGTAAGCGATGGGATAACAAGCTTATGATAGTCGCAACTACACATCCCGAGAATGGCATGTGAGTTTAAACTGGCACTGGTGAAGATACCAGTAGGGAGGATGTAAACGGCGTAATAGACAATACAAAATTCACAGAGAAAATTTAGCATGCTTGACAAGATTTGGCAAGGAATTCGTGCAAATGGATATCGAGATGAATGTGTTAACGGTTATACAATCCAATAGAGTAAACATTTCGTTAGAGCAATCTTCCTTGTTTACACTCACCCGTGTGCCCAATCTCCTTGGTGTTCTTGTGTTTCATGCGTCATGCTTCCTTTCTTATCAAACATCGGTTTGAATGGTTTTCAAAAGTAAGATAAAGTACGAAAGTGTTATAACAGGGTGTCTACGATACACAAAACATCAGGATGTTCAAAAGTGGCTTTGGCTTGGGTTGCCTGGACATATGCGTTTTTGCTAGGGTTCAGTGCAAGTTTACCGCATGTCAAAAGATCAAATCGGATATTCCATAGAAAAAGGACGGGGCCTATCACCTCAGTGAATTCCAGAGGTAATAAAAACAGGCAATCGACCCAAAAGTAGTGTCCCTCAAACAAAAGTCGAGCTACTTCTGAACACATGCTTCTAGAAGTTGGATTGGTTCATTCGATCATGCGGTTTGTCATTCATAAGGGAAAATATCTAGTTTTTAAAATGTTGTTGTTTGTCTGGGTCAAAAATCACGTCTAAATCGTGGCAGGAAATTCGCTTTAGGAGGGTTTTCAAAAAGCATGGAGTTTGGTTATTCCGGGCATGTCTATTTTGGTAGCAATACGCAAGGGATATCTATAATCTCGAAGAAAGTAGCATTAAGCAGTTTTGCCAAGGACCTAGTCCTGTTAGATGGAGTTTCTCTAGGCAGCGTTCTTGTGTATGACTCTAAAGTCAATCCTTGCTCCGTCACTGGTCCCACATTCAACATGCCACTAATGTTTATATATAGGGTGTACCGCAGCTAACCCACCACACTACCAACACCTTGAAGGCGTACCAGCAACTTACCATTACTAACTATTAGTCAAATCACACTGGTTATTTTTATCGGAAGTAGAGTTCGTCAAGTTTTTCCCATACGCTTGAAGGTAAAGGGGGTGAGAGAGTAAAACCTCAATACGTTATGCAAATAAAAGGTGTAAGAGGTTTCATTCACAATACCAGAAAAATGCGTAAGGTTTGTTATTCTAGTGAAGGTCGTCGAGAGGTTGGCGCGTGCAGGACGAATATCATAAAACTTCAGATTTCAAGAAGATCGAGATTTAAGTAGGGCACAGGGTTTAAGTTCAAGCTGGGTTCATCAATGAAAGTTTCCTGAATGGATGCTGAGGATCCGTATACCAGAAATTTGTCGGTAGTTGTTATGATAGGAGCGTTAATAATGTACGAAATGTACGGATAACTTGGTGTACTTAATGTGTAAGAAGGGTAAGTATAGTTTGATCGCACCGTTAGCTATCGATAACAAGAAGTTCACGCTCGATGGGTGCAAATAGAGTTTCCATATAAAGCTTGGTATTGTTACTACGATTGGAGCACAAGGTCGTCTTATCATCAATGGTGTTAACTAGTAGAAAAACTAACCAAAAGTGTAACACCCTTCGGTTCAAAGCTTAGAAGCTTATCCAGGACATAAAGGATTACCAAGCACGAGAATCATAAATTTCCAGTTGCTAAATCAAGAAAGGTTGAATTATGCAAACAAAAATCGATAGCTCAGGCTCAGGAGATCAATCAGAACAGTCCTTACGTTAAAGCTGGGAGTCATTAGTTTGAAAGTCAGGAAGGATTCTCACTAGCATTAGCCCTATTAGAGTTAAATATGCTTGCGGTGTGGTAGACAGTTTGTACAACCGTGTCGATGTTGTTGGCAACAAGTACTGGTTCGCACAAGAAAATCAGGGGGTATGAATCTTCAGAGGGTAACTTCACAAGAGCTTTCAGCCAATAAATACGCCCCGGTGCTCACGGTATATGATTTATCCGATTTGTTCATCTAATGTTGTCTAGGTATCTATCCGGTGACTGCATGTCCAAGTTACTTCACGATCGTAAAGTTCTAGGGATTGATATGGTCGGTAAGATCGTAAAAATAGAATTATGATTCAGGATGAATTCAAACCAGTCAAGGGTTTCGTCGAGAGTGTTCATAGTTAGGGAAGTCTAGTCATTGAAATACACGAGTTTGACGGTGTCCTACCAGGACCAACTTTTCATAATATATGCTTCAAAAAGGTTCACGTATGGATTAGAATCCACTAGTAAAGGGGCAAAGTCAGGTGCGATAGCGTTTTCAAAGATAGATGACTTCGATTATTCGGTTGAGTTCAACATGTTCAACATTTATTACTACGAGAGAATTTTTTTTTTTTCAAGAATTTGGTCCCAATACGACCATTGGCTTGCCTAGTAGGATTCTCCAGGATTTCCATATACTGCAAATTACATTTACGTGTGCACCCGTAACTGTGATTTACTTTACATGATCACCCTACTTTCTCTTACTTCAGCTACCAAGTATGGTGTGGCCACTAAGCCATGGTTATCTTGACCAGAATTTGTTAATGAGATAAGTTTTTGAGAATAGAATGCTCACTCAGATTGGAATGACCCACTCGAAGCGAGTCAGCCAGAAATTTAGCTCAATAGGATCTGAGTAGGGTTTATCACATTGAAACTGGCTTAGCTCGAAGTTAGAGAGTAATTATCACACATACTGACGTGATCGCAATCCGATACACAAGAGGGAATTTCAGTCGACCCGCATCAGGTTTCATTGGAGTTATAAGAATTGTATTCCAGTTGTATAATTTCAACGCACAAAGGGAAAGATCTTAAGAGATCACAGCAAATGTGAAGACGATCAGGATAACGAAGGTTGATATAAGTGCCCCATAGGCAGCCACTTGAATTCATACCCTGCTAACTCTAGTGAAGCTAAACAATCGCGCTACTAGCACATCGAGATAACATTCCCTGAACGGATGAGTTTAGAGATATACATAAGGCAGGTATAACAAAAACATTCTAAGCTAAGATAGTGATTTATGGACAAGAAGGGGTATTACACCACCTTCCCTATGCAGCATACATCCATAGTATGGACACTACGCCCAGTTGTTCAATTAGGAATAATCCCTAGTAGCAATCAGCTCGTCAAAAGTATAAACGTGATCCTTCGATCTGATTCGACGTCTCGTTGTACATGAATGTTAACCAAGAGGTACACAACTTAGAGATGTTAAAAAAATGACTCAGGACTAACCGGCTCCTCGCCGTGAGTATAAGGGGATTGGATGATGTGAACAACAAATCGTAAACCAGGTGCGTGTAGGATTGAGTATCACGATGCATGAGAGAAATGTTTAAGTGCAACTAATGCAAAACAGTTACAGTCTAAGACGAATCTTAGTTCGCTGTAACCAATGGCTCTGATACCAATCTGTCACAACCCCAAAAATTCCACGCACGATAACGCGCCGCATGGAGCGTGACAAACCAGGATCGCCGTCCATTAGTTACACCAAAGGACTAATAATTAATAAAAACGTTTCATATTTCATTAAATATAAAATTAGAGTTTTACAAATGCGGAAGCGTAAATACAATAAAAGTACTTATGTAAAATCTTTGTCACCCTAGGTGACGTGGCTTGTTCAAAGACACTAAAGGTGTTTCAAGACTCATGCATGCGTACTCGTGATACTCGAACATCTGCAACCTGAGAATAACATGCTAAAAAGTGTCAACACAAAGGTTGGTGAGTTCACAGGTTTATCAGTTCAAAAACAATTTAAGTTGGAAGTAGTGCAACTGTTCAAAAACAGTTCAAGTTCAGTTTAAGATTGATTGTTCAACAACAATCAAGTTGAGTTTAAGATTGACTGTCCAACAACAGTCAAGTTGTAAGAGCATAATCACTAATATATATCAAATAGCTAGCTAGGCTATATACATGAAACTTCGCACGTTGATGGTCACCGAAGCTAACAGTTGTTTATATTTTGCCTTGTTGTGTTTAGGACGAATATAACACCCGTTCGATATCCAATCGCGCCAGAGCGACTGACCCGGGTGGGGTTTGTCAGACCCAGTAGTACTACAATATATTTCCCGCTATCGTCATTAATATTAACGGTACCATAGGAAGGACTTTGTTGTATATGTGCTTCAAGTACTTCAAGTGATATATAAAAGTCTAATTATCTCAGTTGTATAGTTCATGCATGTTAATCTCCCCCAACAGGATTTAAATCAGTAAAATGGGGCCGTCAAACTCACCTTAGGGTGCACAGCAAATCCAGATAATCAACAACAGCAAATATAGCAAATAGCAGCGTGTTCTACCAACCACCTAACGAGCATAATAATATAAGTGTGTGTCCAATTGGAAAACGGCTAAGTCTAACGTAAGTGACGAAAACGATTGATCGTGAAGGCGGAAACAAGTCGAGGATGGCACGTTTGCCAAATCCGAGCGATTGTCAAAGTAACGTGAAAAATGTAATGCATATCAGTAATATATATTTTGTAAGTTCAAAGATCCAAAATAATATATATTATATATATATATATATATATATATATATATAAACTAAACGTGCAAACGACGTTAATAACTAGATTTCAACGCGATATATATATTTATATAATCCATAAAACGGTCTAACGAGTCTCAATAGACTAAATATATATATAAACATGTTAAATTACGACGATACGAAATAATTTATAAAGGAAACTACAAATTTTTATTAAATCACGTGTCCAAAAACCGTTTACTTAATGTTTTCAAATCAAAACCGACATTTTTAAAATTACCTTAACCATTTTGATAGTTTACGGGTTTAATAATTTACCAAGGGATCGTTTTAAGAAAATTTTAACCCAACAGATGGTCTAATTAAAAAAAAAACATAAACAAGAAGGTCCGCTGGGGTTTGAACCCGCGACCTCTCCGTCACAAAACAATGCCTTGACCGCTGGGCCAGTCTTCTGATCTGCTAGCAAAATCGAACCTATTCATTTTATCTAGTAGTGTAGCAAGAACCGGATTACAAGGAATAAAAACAGAAAAGAAACGAGGAGGGCGGGACTCGAACCCGCGACCTCGGGGTCAGAATGCTGAGGTATCACCAGTGCGCCATGCGCTGAACTTGGCTTTAAAACAGATAATATTCTATATATAAAATCCGAACACGATGGCTCTTTCTTCTTCCTTAAAACTCCGGTGATCGGAGTTTTATTCCGGTCACCGGAAAATCGTGAAACATGAATAAAATACACAGAATGATGCGACTAACATCAAGGATTGCTTACCTCGAATCGGAGATGAGTTGCGACGTGTTTTTGATGTCGAAAACGAACCCGAACGCAAACCCGATAATCCCGATCACGTCCCGATTTGATGTCGTGTTGCCTCCCAATTGCTCGTTGATGTTTAGTAGCCACAAAAGGGAGTTTAATGGTGATGTTATGGCAGAACAGCGGTGGCTAGATGATGACTTAAGCAGAGATCGGAGGCGGCATCGGGTCTTCTTTAAGGTGGTTTACAAGAGGATGCATTGAGGGAGGTGATGTTTGAATGACTGAAAATGGTTGCACATGAGGGTTGTATTGATCGTGTGAGTAAAGGCTTCGGTTACAAGCCATGGACGGTCACCAGAATTATCCGATCGGTCGACGGTTATGATGAGGTTATTAAATTGAGTTTAAGAAATGGCAGAAATTGTCCCTCATTGCTTTACATAATAAGAAAATAGTTTTTGGTAATTACAGGTGTAGTCCCTCCTTGTTTAATCAAATAGAAACAAGTTTCAGGAATTACAGAATAGGTCCCCCTAAGTTTAAAAGTTAACGAACTCTTAACGGAGTTAACGGAAATAACTTGGACGATGACAATACGGGTATATATCAACACATGATTAACGTGTGACGTTTATAAAATTATAAACCTTATATAATCTCATATAATCATAAATAATAATTCATAATTATTTATTCTAAGTTCACATAATATCATATCTATACTTATATGTTAAAACCCACATGACATCATAAAACGATACGTATAATTACGTGACACATTGTCACATAAAATCATAAAATAGTGTATGAATTTATATATAAATATATCACATAAACTCATAATATAATTGTTCAAGTTATCGTATCGATAATTAGACTCAAGTGTATGCTCGTATAGTGACGGTTATACAAACCCTAATTGCTAAGGTCAACGCCAGTCAATCACATAAATGTTCACACACATTTATAGCAGTGAAAGTAAATGTTCTTACACCAATTATATCTGTTTAAGCTTATTCAAATCAGGAAAAGTCCTGAAAAGGCGGATTGTCACAATATGGGTCACTTTGAAGTTGAAACCGGTAGGGGTTTAAATCAATAAATAACTCTTGCAAGGGCCGGGGATACACGTTGGAGTTCACACTATAAAACACTCATATGGTTGGTTGAATTATACCCATCAATAATGGAAGTGCTTGGTCATATTGAAATATATGGTGCTTCTAATGTTACACAACGAGAAGCAAATGGGATTCAAAGGTACTTGAAAAAACTTAATTTTGTTTATTATTTACACTTGATGAAGGAGATCTTGGGGATGACTAACACATTATGTGAAGCTCTTCAAAGAAAGGATCAAGATATTTTGAATGCAATGGATTTGGTCAAATCAACCAAGCAAGATTTACAAACATATAGACTTGAGGGATTTGATTCACTTTTGGAGGAAGTGACTTCTTTTTGCGAAATGTATGATATTGAAACGGTCAACATGAAGGACGAGTATGTTGATTGGAGAAACCCAAGAAGAAAAAATAACATCACCAACCATCATCATTACAAGTTTGATAATTTCAACACGGTATTGGATATGCAAATTCAAGAGTTTGGCAACTGTTTTAATGAGGTAACCACCGAATTGCTTACATGTATAGGTACTTTGAGCCCGTATAACAACTTTTGTGGCTTCGATGTGCAAAAGATACTAAGGTTGTCCGAGATGTATCCGATTGATTTTAACTATGAGATAAAGACAAGCTTAAATATGAACTTCGCAACTACATTGCTAACGTGAAGGAAGATAAAAGGTTTGCGAACATGAGTGGTATATCTAATCTTGCAAAAATGATGGTAGAGACAAGAAAACATATTACATATCCGCTGGTCTACCGTTTATTGAAGTTGTCACTTGTTTTACCCGTGGCAACGGCAAGCGTTGAAAGATGTTTTTCTTTAATGAAGCATGTAAAGACGGAATTGCGTAATCGGATGAGCGATGGGTTTATGAATGATGCTTGCATTTGTTACATTGAAAAAGAGTTTCATGCTAATGTTTCGGTTGAAGATGTGATGGATCGTTTCCAAAAGATAAAAGCTCGTAGAGAACAAATATAAAACATTATGTTTTCTTTATTTTAATGACAATGTATTTTTGTTGTGTGTTTTGTTTTTTAATGGTGATTTCTTGTTATGATATTATTCAATATAAATTTACTGAGTACCCGACCAGACCCGACCAGAAAATCTAACGTTGATATTGATATAAAAAAGATGGCTGAAAAAATTGAACCCCATCAAATAAAATCCTGGGTCCGCCACTGTATCACTTGTTTGACCCAGCATTTATGGTCCACTTTAGAGCTAGTTCGTTCGACCAAGTATCACAACCCTGACCTCATTTCAGCAGAAACATGGCAGCCCCAAACCCAACCACCACCACGAAAGAAAAAACATGTTGAAAATCTTTTGAACCAACTAGTCAAAACGATTTAATTAATTAATATAATTACCGAGTTATTGGTCAAACCAGTTTGGTCCTACGCGATCATACTGATTATAATAAAGGTAGAAAGAGACTGTCCCGTTATCGAACGAATTAAATAACAGTGCATCAATGTAAATACCAACCTGATTTGACGATTGTTGTTCGAGAAAAACTACACGGAAGGATTCTTATCTTTAAAGGATTTTACGCCCTTTAATGATGTGAGGTTTCCACGTAAACTCCCAAGATCGAAAACAGCAAGGAGAGAGCTACGAATTTGGGGTATAATTTATAGCTGGGAATTTAACCAACTTTGAGAAAAATGGGGAACCAGGAGATCGCAGATATGGATTAACGAGTAGTTATCCACCCCCCCAATTCTCTCATAGTTGGTTATCAATATCGGGTAGTTAGTTACGGATCAGCATTATCCGAACACTTATTGGTTAGTAAATTTCGAATCAACATTTTCCAAAACCTGACCAACCCAGCTAAAAATAAAAGCTCCTTAAGAAAAGTGCAAAGTGCACCTCATTCGCGCCCGCTCACGAAATTCGTGCCTCGCCTCGTCTCTGCGCGCGCGCGGGCTTAGCCTTTTCCCTTAACCCCCACAACTCTTTGGAGGTTGAAATGAGCTCAAGGCTTATAAACTCATTCCAAATTTATTTCCCCATCAATGTGGTGTTGGATTTTAATGTGTCCGACTGTCGATTACTCAACTTAACCATAAAGGTACGATCCAAAAGTTCCACTCTGGACGACGAACAAGTTATAATATTTAAATATTATATATTTGAATATTACTGCTCATAGAACGAACATTAGGTGAATCATTATTTGTCGAAATAATTATTATAATTAATTATGTGGGAAATAATTAATGGACAAATTAAAACGGTGATCGCTTAAGTTGTAAACGAGAATAAGATTGTTAAAGCGGTTAACAATTTAATCAGGGAATACTATTACATCAAAACACGGTTTTACTAAATCTAGGATAAGACGTTATCCTATAATTACGTAAACGAGAGATTTAATTTATGAGATAAATTAAATACGGATAAAATAAACATTATTAAATATGTTAATAATAATTATCCCGAAAACGTTTTAGATAATCAATTAACTAAAACTTGGAGATTGATATATATATATATATATATATATATATATATGTTTATTTCGAACATATACACTTTAATAGGTATTAACTGTACTAACAGTTAATATCAGGATAATATCTTTGAGAAAAAAGACAGTATTTTTAGGGAGTGGATTGTAACTTGTATTCCTATAAATACAGGTTAAATCCTAAACTCTAAATACACAGATAAATCCTAAAAGGTTTAACCTTAAATCTCTCCCCCTCGCGGTGGTCTTCGCCGAACAGATTGACGGCACCCGTTGCGCCACTTGCTCCGTCGCTTCCACGTACGACGGACGAAATCGAAGTAACATCGGTTTTGTCATCTTGCGCAACGGAACCGTTTGATTGGAATGCCATGATTCATGGCATGGTTTCGTTACCACCACCACCGCCGGTTCATCCGATGAACGCGCCCGTTGTGCCTGAGGCTTAGTCTTCACAGTCAGTTGAAGATTTCACTCGCAGGTTCGAGTCGGGCGTTACCATTTTTCCTAGCACTAGTTCGTCGAACCCCCGTGTCTCGAACGGTTGTTCGGACTCCGCCAAGGTATATCTAATTTACTATTAGATTAAACGCAATTTAATTGTACTGTATTTACGCGTACAGGGTGATCAGATCCTGTTTACGTTTACTTATTCGCGTTGTAAAATGATTTTCCACGCCGTAATTAATTCTAATTAATTAACCCGTAAATTTAGTTGGTAATAAGTTAAAACGGGCAACCCGGATACCCACTGTAAACCTAACAGTGGTATCAGAGCCACGTTCACCGTGCGTAAATCAGAATCGGTCCTTTCGTAACCGGCGGCTCGTAATGTCGATTCAATTCCAAATTGTGAACAGAATTACTTGTTTAATTCATACTTTTAATTAATTGTGTGTTACGGCCGACCCCTTTATTTTAATTACATGTTTGTATATTTGGCGTGTTGTTTTTCTCTGATTGGCCCAATTGTATCTTTTATTTGGTTTTGGTGGACCCATTGTTTTTTGGGTTTCAAAATTGTAATTAGAGCTAGGTTTACTAAAGTGTTGGTAAATTTTAATTTTGTAAAAACCAAAACCTAAAGATCGGACACTCGCTAAAAGGAGTCTGAAGGCTAGTGGGAGCTGAACCGGATCCACGAACGCACCGAGTTTCCTTCCTTGTGGTTGTTCACTTTTATTGTCATGTCCCTATTGGTCGTGCTAAATGGCTCTAGCAAGACCATGGCATTATGCCATTAACACACAATTGACCATTCGCGACACATAGATATTCTAAATAGGTGATTTAAAACAATTGTCCCAAGTGGAGACATGGTTTATCGTTTGTGTCTAACGATCACTAAATATTAAAATTGGTTTTAATATCCTTATCTGGTAAATAAAAATTGATAGTTCATGCCGTCCAAAATCAAGTCAAACTTGGAACGTATTGATCGAAGCATCAGTATTGGAGTATTTCAACACCGCACTTGGTGCCTAGGGTACCTTCCAGGGTGGGGGTATTGGAGTATTTCAACACCGTGCCGGCCACATTGACCATTTAGGATTACTATCGCTTTCTTTATGTATGTTTGTAGTGTTGGATTATTTCAACACCGCACTATGAACGTATATAGACAAAGTGGGCATGGATGAGGCTAAACGTATCGCAAAATACAATCCATAGTATTATGCGGCCTCATAAATGAGATTCGTGACTGAGACTTCGCGATTGGCACCCATTGTCAGTTTGGTTACACGAGTTTGCTCCTGAGGCTCATTTGGCGGTCTAAAGTAAAATCGTCTAATCGGATTCTCAATTTTCTTATTAGATAAATCTTACCAATTTATATAAGAAAAAACATTACACCAAAAATACTAATTTAAAATTACTTTATTTATTTCAGAAGGCTAATGAAAACACATCTTCTCTAAGTTCTATAGTATCTCTCGACCCATTCACTGAGACGAACTTCTTATCATGGCAAACCCTCCTGAGGAACATCTTGAGGCCTTTTGGAAAGTTGTATGTTCTTGACCGACCCATTCTCGAGCTTGTCGTCTTACTTGCTAAACGACCACTCCCGAATGGAAATCCAAAAGCACAGTGATGACTCTCGGGAAGTCACTGAGCTAATGTTATCTAGCATGACACCGGATTTTCGGTATAACTTTACCGACATGGGAGCGTATGAGATCATGAGAAAACTAAAAGATTTATTTGAGTTGAGCCACAGGGATGAATGATGTAGAGCACTTCAACATTTTCTGAACTGCGCTATGTCGCCTAATTCCTCTGCATATGATCATATCATGATGATGAATGGGTATCGCGACAGACTGATCGACCTCGGCTATTCCATTCCCGAGGGGATGGCTTTAGATGTAGTCCTCGGATCTTTACCCGAGCATTATCGCATGCATGTGATCAATTGCTCGGCTCAGACTTTAGATGAGGTTCTGACATTGTTTCCAAATGTCAACATCAGGACCACACCGGCTGTGCTCAGATTTGCTGATACAAGTATAACCAAGTCCAAGAACAAGGTTAAAGAGACCAAAGGGAAAGAAACCATTGGCGCCTCCTCCCGAGGAACGTCAATTCTTTGAATGTAATCAGATGGGCCACTGGAAACACAACTGCCCCATCTACCTGGCTAAGATCAAGATGACTAGAAACTCCGGCAAGGGTTCCTCATCGGGTATGTCAATAGATGTTATTGAACTTTTCACTGTTTCCTCCAATACATGGGTATTTGATACTGGATGTGGTTTCTAAATTGTTAATGTTTTGCAGGAACCTGAGAAGTAGAAGATGTTAAGCCCTGGATTTCGATTTATATACTCGGTACCCTTAAGTGACTTATATCCCAGGATGTCATGCATCTAGGGACTATTTGTTTATACTAACTGATCCTAGCATGCACGGATACCCAACATGCTGAGGCATCCTTACTAACGTTTTCTTGACTTTATGTTAATCGAGCCAGGTACGAACGTGTGGATAACGGTCATATGGACTCGGTCAACGTCTGGTATAAACGTGAGGAAGAAGACCCGCCGTTAAACTTGGTCAATAACAGTCGCAAGCCGTTGGAAAGAGGATCCCTATAATCTCGGGATGTTAGTTAGGTTTCTTATGTATTTAAATGCGGCATAGGACTTGCTTATTTAACTCTCGATCACCTGTACTCACACTACCACTTAGCAAACAAGCCGTAAACACTTGTACTCAAATTATTTTTCATTGGAATAAACGGGCAACGTGTGTTATTGTTGCCAAGGGTTTTTTATGCCGGTGGCTCTTGGAGACATCCAAGGGTTAAGGGCTTTTTCCCCTAAACAATCTCAGTGTTCTTAGTTACATCCAGGGAAGTTAACGTTTGTGTTTCCATTTCTTCCATTCAAACCTAAGATTTTAACCGGTAAACTTGATTTTATAAACTTAGAATTCAAGGCACCTAACCTCACAAACTAATTTGGTTACTAAATTAAGTCTTGTAATTTTTAGCCAAAACAATTTGGCACCCACCGTGGGGCAATTGGTGTCAATCTTTTTCCAAACTCTTGTTAGATTCATTTTTAACTTGATTTTTTTACAAAATTTATCAAAAAATGACAACACAACCAAGTACCTCGAATGCGTCTACCCCTGTGAGCACCTCCTCTGTAGCTAGCACTATCCTTCCTCCTCCACCTCCACGGATTACCACATCTACAATGAGCACTGTGAACCGTAACACCAGTCGGCCAGTCAACCAGGGGGTCACAGGATCAGGACGTGGTGGGGAAATCCCAGTAATGGTCTCCAATGATGAATTCCCCACCATGTTCGCAAAGATGCAGCAGTACATGGAGCAACAACAGAAAGTGAACTAGGATGTGCTTGGAGAGATGGCTAGGCTTAGATCGGAGATGAACAGAGTGGATCATACACCCGCATCTCTTGTTCAGGCAAAGAGGCTACAATTCAACAGTCACAGGGATGGGTCTAGCCTATGTAGATACATAGTTCCTGATCGTCATGTGAAGTATAAAATACAAGACAAGATTGACGTGGTCCGAACCTTAGGCGAACTCCAAGTTCCGACACAGACGAACCTGGTCCGAACCTGAGGTTCGGCTGATGGGGTTTTGGGTTGTCTAGTTCAACTATAAATAGCTAAGTCTTGTATAGAAATAGAACTTCTTAATCAGATCTTGTATGTGTACTTTATGGTGTTTCTCAGTGGTCTAATACAAATCCTTTGTATTTACATCTTGTGTTCATTCTCATTTTACATTGATTTGGATACGACCGAGTAGACGATCCTCTGCCCATGCACTTTCAAGTGGTATCAGAGGATTCGGTTTAATCTATTGGTCGGAAATCTCTGTTTTTCATCAGTTTGAGTTAAAATTTTGGGGTTTTTACAAAATCTCATCGTTTTTGTACTCGTTTGAACATCTCTAGTGAGCTTTTGGTGAAAATTCTTCTTCTAAAGTGTTCCTTTTGAGTTTACTTGAGTTCCTGTCGAAAATCTCACTAAAAAACACTAAATATTGCGAAAGTTTTGTCAAAATGGTTTCGGTTCGTTTCAGTTCGGCAATGATCTGAGGGTTCGGCAAAATAACCGCTCCGAACTCTAAGTTCGGATCAAGTTCGGCTGATTTCTGGGTTCGGATACTGTTCGGACAAAGTTCGGATAAGGTTCAGCTGGGTTACATCTGGTTCGGTTAGAGTTCGGCTTGTTTTCTGGTTCGTCAATCCGAAGTTAAGGTTCGGCTGAGGTTCGGTAAAAATTTCGGTTCGGACGAAGTTCGGAAAAAAAAAATTAGTTCGGCTGAGGTTCGGGTGAACAGTAATCAGGATTTTTGGAAGGGTTCACGAAAACTGACGTAACTTGAGAACCATTAAGAGTTACGGAACCCAATACCAGCCAAAACGACCATCTCGAAAAGATCTGTACTTTTACTCACCTAATGGCCAGTACCCTCTGTTTTGGTACCCAAGTTCCACTTCTAAGACCCTCGTTTTTGGGGTTGAAGTTTTTTGGAGTGTAAGTTTTCGGTTTTGATAAAGAGGTATTTCAGCAGATTGAACTGATTTTTCATAAATTGTTCGAAAATGAGTGCATCACAAGCTAGTCCTATGATACCTACATTGATGAAATGAGAAGATTATTATGAATGGAAAGTTGATTTTGAGATTTACATCAACAAACATTTCAAAGAGTTTTGGAAGATAATCGATAAGCAATTCAAATGGCCTACTGATGCAAGAGGAGATGTAATAATCCATCGTCATCTTTCTCTAGAAGAAAGGGAATATACAAATAATGAAGAAAAAGCTAGTAACATTATCAAAAATGCTCTTTCAAGAAAGTTAGTTCATGAAATCACAATGTATTATACTGCTAAAGATAAATGGAATGCATTGAAAGAAAAAGGTGATACATGTGCACACAATCAGATCATGAAGGTTGGCTCAGATTCTTCTGATTCAAAATCATATGATTCAGCATCTAGTGGTTTAGGATCCGAAAGTAATGAGTTTTAAGATAAAAAGGATTGTGATATTGTTTTCAAGACTGAACAAATTAATGGTTATGTCACTGATACCGATTCTGATTCTGATTTTGAGACAAGCTCTTGTGTTATATAAGACAAAGGGGATGAAAGTGACATAGAAGAAGTTCAGAATGGAGTATTGTTTGTATGTTCAAAGTGTGCTAAATTTGCTAAGATTAATAAGAATTTGATGAAAGAAAAGAATAAATTATTGGTTGAATGTGAAAAAGCGAAAGCTGAAGCTAAAGATGTTGCTACAGATTTTGAAGCATTATTCAAAAAGGCTTATCCTGTTCAACAGAAATATAAAAAGGTTAATCAAATTGTTGCTGAAGCTGCTTACAAAGTAATTAGTCTTATATAAGCACTTTCAAAACTCAGAGATGAAAATGTTTTGTTCGAGAAAAGAACAAAATTTTGACAAAAGATGTTGAATATTTCAAGAAAAAAGTAGAAAAGGTCACTGAAGAAGTTTTGGAAGAATGTGATTTTAGAAGAAGACATAAGTATGAATATAATGAGCTGTCGGAATAATTCATTGCTTCTCAGAAAGATCTGTTGGATGCTCAAGTGAAGATTTCAGAAATGAAAATTGAGATTCTTGATTTGAAAAGACAAGTGAAGAATTGCAAATTGTCACCAACATTTCTGAATTGCATTTACAAACTGGATAAGAATGAAGAAAGTGCTAAGGTTGATTTACATGATGTTCCATTACCGGTTGATGTATCAAGTATTCTATGTGCTTCTATTAATCCAAATGGCAAAATGCATGATTATTCAAAGTTTGTCATACTGGTCTCAGCAAAGAAAAAGAAAAAGTCAAAGTCTGGGAAGAAGAAAATTATCAATGGATAAGCTCCAAGGTTTGATGCTGGTTCATCATTTTGGAAGATGAGAAAATATTTGATAAGAGTAAAAAGTCTGTTAGTACTTCGACTGAAGCTGAACTTGATAAATCTCTGATTTATGAGAACAAGCTACAGGATATTAAAGCTAAATTTACAAGAAGGGCTAAAGAAAGGATTGTTTCTGATCCTAAAGTTGAGTCATACAAAATTCAAGGGTTTAAGCATAAAGGGTTAGGTTATCAAGTCAAGGAATGTCTCAGTGCCACAAACAACACAGAAACGAAAGATAGTTGTTAAGCCTAGTCATCAATCTCAACAACAATCAAAGAAACCGTTTGTTAAACCTGTTCAGATTCAGCAAAAGCAAGCTCATCAGAAGAAGCCAAATATTTCTACATCAAGAAATGGTCATTATCATTCTGGAGGTTCTTCAAGTGGTTCTTATTACTTACCCCAAAGATCATTTCCCAGGTATGATTCTTCTAATAATTTATTTGATTCATTTGCTTCTGATCAATCTCTTGGTTACTATGATTCTCCTGCTGCGAATCATAGTTGGAAACCAAATAATTTTGTCAAATTCTCACCAAAGTTTTGTGAAAGAATTTGCTATGCATGTCGTCGACCTGGACATATGGCTGCAAATTGTCTGACGACTGCATATGTTCACAAAAATGCAAAATATATGGATAATAATGGTCAAACTTTTTATGAACCATGGTCCCGAAAGGTTAAATCAACTAGTAAGTCATTTTGGTCCAAAGCACAGACGCCAGTTGAAAAATTTTCAGGTTCTGATTCAAAAATTTTGTCCACAATGATATGGAAACCAAAATCTGTTTCCAAGGCCAACAACGACTATGTGGAAGACACCGGGCGACCCGATATTGTTAAAGCGGGTCGATCCCAAAGCATCTAATGTTTTATTTGGTGTCAGCAGGTATTTCAGGAAGACCTTTCGGTGATTGGAAAATTGCTGATTGTGAAATATATGTGATAACTTGAATTGAATTTCAAAATCAATTTTGTTTTTAAAAAAAATGCTAAACTGCAAGTATTCATGTTGGTTGATCAATTTCTGTTTTGTTTTTCATTCCATCTCATTTTGAGGGGGAGTTTGTTTTTGCAAAAATACAAAAATAGTGTGTTGTTTTTCAAATGTTAAAAATGAAAATCTAAAAATAGAGTTTGTCACTTTTAAGGGGGAGAAATTGAAAAGACAAAAACATTGAAAAATGTAAATATTCCAAAAACATTAAAAAATGAGAAATTGTATCCGACATGATTGGGAAATGATGGTACACTGGCTTACATCGTCTGACTCATGGATAGAATATATGAAAAAGTCATAAGACCATTTGATCGATGTGTAAGGTAGGGTCGGCAAATCAGAAAGTATACAAATATGGTATACATTAAATCTGTTGCTTGACCTAGTGGACAACATCTTGATGCATATCTTAATATATATCAAGAAAAAGATGTGTGAAAAGTAAAATGAGAAGTCACTGTGTATACATGTGTTCATTTTGCAAAATATTAAACTTGTTTGATTTTCTTTATTTTGTCAAACGATCGGACTTTCTTTGCGTATCGAAAGATCAACCTGATTGTTGTTTGTTTGACGTTCTGCTTTATTTTCTTGGTGTTTCGTATAACTCATCGGATTTTCTCTGCTTGTGTGGGAGCACCGACGTGATTGTTATTGGGTTATACAATTACAACTTGTTTTATTTTCTTATTTGGTTAAATTCGAGGCCTTATCTGCGTATCGAAAGATCGACCTTAAGGTAGACGATTTAACGTTCTTATTTCTTTTTGCATGGATCACAGTTGACTATATTATGTATACGATCATTATGTGATAAATCACAAGTGAAATCACAAAGTGTGATAAGCAAAAACATATCTGAGTATCTCTGATAGTGTGGGGTACACTAGTCAATGCAAATCTAATCAATACCTTAACATATTTAGATGTTATGAGTATGATTATGCCTGAGTTTAAAGTTGGACAAATTATATCAGCAATCGACATGGCTTATGTGCTACAATAATCGAAATTGAAGTGTAGTTCGGCATGTTATGACCAATATGATCCCAAGTCGTGACCTGTCTCACAAAAGACAAAAATAGTGTCTGATTATGTATTGCATTTATCATTTAATATCAGATAATATCAAAAAGATTTTAGGTGTGTTTTGATATAAAGTTTCTAAAAATCAAAAAGATTTTGTTTCTTATTTCTTTTCGATTGATCAACACAGAATACGAAATCAAATTTCAAAATCAAAATATCTTGGAGTCTCGAAGAGACATTTTGCACCAAGATTATTTTTGTTAGCAGGTTTCTAAGTGGAAAGAAGAACATCACAACTTCAAGTTTTCAGAAGTTGTTGATAAAGAGTTTACACATGATGTAATATCAAGTATTCGAGATCAGACTGTCAAGTTGAGGAAGAGTTTGATTGAAGATACAAGATACAAATTATAAGTGAAACTGATACTGCACATGCCGAGGGGGAGTCTGTAGATACATAGTTCCTGATCGTCATGTGAAGTATAAAATACAAGACAAGATTGATGTGGTCCGAACCTTAGGCGAACTCCAAGTTCAGACACAGACGAACCAGGTCCAAACCTGAGGTTCGGCTGATCGGGTTTTGCGATGTCTAGTTCAACTATAAATAGCTAAGTCTTGTATAGAATTAGAACTTCTTGGTCAGATCTTGTATGTGTACTCTGTGGTGTTTCTTAGTGGTCTAATACAAATCCTTTGTATTTACATCTTGTGTTCATTCTCGTTTTACATTGATTCGATACGACTGAGTAGACGATCCTCCGCTCACGCACTTTCAGCCTAGCAAATGACATCCAAGTCACAGATACGAGACATGCATTCGCTATTGCTTACCCCACCCTGGCTGACATACCGAGGATGTCTACATTCGGGGAAACCACCACGAATCCTGGGGTAACCGCTACCCAGGATACTGGTAACATCCTCGGAACCTCTAATCTTAATGCTTATACTAACGAATATGTGCAGGACGCAGGTCTTAGCCCAGCAGTAGCCAAAGAGCTCAAGAAACTAAAAGAGATGATCTCGAGTGTTCCTGGGGTGGTCCAACCCATTCCTGAAGTAGCACCAATGAGTCATCGACTTTCAAGGTTTGCTCCCAAAATATGTGATGTAGAAATACCCAAAAGGTTCCAAACTCCTAACATGAAGCTGTACGATGGCACAACTGACTCGGAGGAACATGTAGCCCAGTATATGGAAAGGATGGAAGTAATATATATGCCCCCTGAGATCAAGGAGGCATGTCTATGTAAAGGTTTTGGGTCAACACTCACATGCTCAGCTTTGAAGTGTCTGCTGAGTGTTCCACCCTTTTCTATCACATTTTTTTTCTCATTTGATTAAGTTGTTCAATAACCAGTTCTCTTGTAGTCGCAGTTTCGAAAAACTGGCGAGTGATCTTTACAGGGTTATCCAGGAAGCTAACGAGTCTCTCAGGAATTATGTGAACAGGTTTGGCAGGGAGACCCTGGATATTCCCAACATGGAAATGGCTACTGCTGTCCAAGCATTCAAAATGGGTCTCAAGAAGGATTCACCCTTCTATTAAGATCTTGTGATGAACCCTTGTCACAGGGTTGATGAAGTAAGGCATAGGGCCATACGATTCATCAGACTTAAAGAGGACAAGAAGGTGCAGGAGAAAGCGGATGCAGTCCCAGGATATGGCTCCTCCAACAGGAAATCAGAGCCAGTGCACCCTAGGTCCCAGAGGCCTAAACCCTATACCAAACCTGATAACCCTAGGGTTAACAGGGTCGATCAGGGTGAAGACGAGGATGATGAAGAATATCCTACGTTTAATGAGTTATGTTTTGCTACTGATGTTGCAGGTATGATTTATGCTATGCAGGATTTGGGGGACAAGGCAAGGTGGCCCAGGAAGACAGATAAACCAACATCCTGGAAGGACAAGTCCAAATGGTGTGCATACCACAAAGATTTTGGCCATGTGACCGAGGATTGCATAGCCATGCGCAAAGAGGTCAGCTACCTACTGAGCAAAGGCTTCCTGAAGGAGCTCTTGTGGAGGAAGAAGGACAAATCCAAGGGCGCTAATCAGCCTGCTAAATCTAAGGGCACTGACCAGACCCAGGATGCAGACAGATCACGCGGACATCCTAAGTGAGCAACATCCCCATACTCGGATGCAAAGGTAATTTATTTTATTTTTGGTGGATCTGATATATGTGGTACCTCTTATTCTACAGCTAAAAGACACGCAAGGGAGGCCAAGTCAGACATACCCAGGAAACCACTCAAGACCTCAGTACAAGCAGATGTGAAAGACGTTACCTTTGATGAAGACGATAGGTGCAATGTCATGGACCCTCATCATGATGGGCTCGTGATCACGCTCTATATATCCAACCATTTCGTGAAGAGGATCCTGATTGACGGGGGCAGTTCTGTCAACATCATTCAACTCGAAGCATTGACCAAGATGGGGATACCCAAGGATGAGATCATCGCCAAATCCACGGTCCTTGTGGGTTTCAGTGGTGAAACAAAGAACATCCTGGGAGAGGTAAAGCTCCTAGTATACATTGAGGGAGTGAACTCGATGCAACGCTTTTGTGTCATGGATGCTTCGTCCGGGTATAACATTATCCTGGTTAGACCCTGGATTCATGACATGAAGGTTGTCCCCTCGACCTACCATCAGTGTGTCAAACTGCCAACACCCTGGGGGGTGGTCACCATCCACAGCGATCAATAAGAGGCAAAGGACTGCTACACATCATCTATGAAAATCTCAGCAAAGGCCCGTCAAGGATAGCAATTAAAGAAGAAGGCCAGGGACATCCTAGAGGCAAGGGTAGCAAGATGTCAAGAAAATAGTCCTAGATCCCTTGCATCCTAGGAGAAAAGTGTCAATTGACACTAACATCCCCGACCCTATTGAAAAAGAGCTGGTGAAATTCCTCGGATCCAGAATGTCAACATTTGCATGGAATACTAAAGATATGACAGGTATATCAAAAAATGTTATAACACATAAACTTGGTATTGATCCCTCTTACAGGCCCGTGCTTCAAAAGAGAAGAAAGTATGCTCCTGAGAAGTATGTGATAATCCAAGAAGAGGTGGACCGTCTATTGAAGAATAAGATGATCAGGGAAGTCAATTTCCCAAGATGGTTGGCCAATGTAGTGGTAGTGGAGAAGAACAATGGCAAATGGGGGGAGGGGGGTCTGTGTAGATTACAGGGACCTGAACCGTGCATGTCCTAAAGACCCTTTTCCCTTACCACACATTGACTCCATGGTAGATGCGACTGTAGATCATGAAATGTTAACGTTCATGGATGCCACCTTAGGATTTCAACAAATTCAAATGGAGCCAAGTGATCAGGAGGATACAACGTTCATTACACCCACAAGTATTTATTGTTATGTTGTTATGCCCTTCGATTGAAAAATGCAGGGGCAACCTACCAGAGATTGGTGAATATGATGTTCAAAGAAAAGCTAGGAGAAACTATGGAGGTGTATATAGACGACATGGTGGTAAAATCCCTGAATGTCAGCACCTATGTCCAAGATGTTAAAGAATATTTTGATATCTTGGACAAGTACAATATGAAGCTGAATCTAGAGAAGTGTCATTTTGGAGTGGGTGTTAGTAAATTCCTGGGTTACATGGTGACCAAAAGAGGAATTGAAGCTAGTCCAGAACAAATCCGTGCCATTGCGAATCTGAAGTCACCAGAATAAACCAAGGATGTACAAAGGCTGACAGGCCGGGTTGCAGCCCTGAATAGGTTCATCTCCAAATCCTTGGAGAGATGCCGAGATTTCTATGACATCCTAAGAAAGAACAAAAAATTTAAACGGACACCCCAACATGAGCAAGCCTTCCAGGATTTGAAGTCATATCTATCCTCAGCACCTCTCCTGGTGAAGCCAAATCCAGGGGAACCATTATCTTTGTACCTTGTAGTTTCGAGGAATACGGTAAGTGCAGTTCTAACCAAGGATGCAGAGGGCCAACAACACCCGGTGTACTATGTAAGTAAGAGTCATCTTGACAATGAATCCAGGTATTTGCATTTAGAGAAACTTATATTAGCCACTAAGTATGGCTTCTACTAAACTTAGACATTATTTTGAGACTCATACTATACATGTGAAAACTAACTACCCTATAAAGTCTGTCTTGAGAAAACCTAAGATGTCAGGTAGGATGGCAAAATGGTCCATGAAGTTAAGTGCTTAGAACCTGGTCTATGAAGCAAGAACAACCATAAAATCACAAGCTCTAGCAGACTTTGTGGCTGATTTCAATAGTGATATCCAAAATGAAGTAGATCAAGAATTCTAGAGCCTACAGGAAGAAGAGTTCTCAGGATGTTGGACCCTATTTACGGATGGGGCATCCAATGTCAGGGGGACATGCCTTGGAATCATACTAAAATCGCCACAGGGGGACATGATACCCCAGGCTGTGAGGAGTGAATTCCAGGCGACTAACAATGAAGCGGAGTATGAAGCCCTGATTGCTGGCTTACAACTAGCCTTACATCTTAGGATGCAGAACATACAGTTATATGTCGATTCCATACTTTTAACTAATCATTTCAATGGATCTTATGCATTGAAAGGGGAGAAGCTAGCCAAGTACCTAAAAATTGTGAAAGCCATATCCCAGGATTTTCAAAATTTCAACATACAGCAAGTACCCAAGGACGAAAATGCTGAGGCAGATGCACTAGCAAACCTAGGGTCAACATTCAAAGCAATGGAGGACACACACATCCCCATAATCCACATACTAAGCCCATACAATCAACCAACAAGCGAACCTAGAAGACATTAATCCTAGGGGCAGGGTCTTAGCATCCAATTCCTAGGATGGACAGTATCCTGATTCCCAGGATGGACAGTATCTTGATTCCCAGGATGATTCGTCATCCTGGACCAGACCTGTCATAGACTATCTATAGAATGGTTCCATCCCAAAAGAAGAAAAGGATACCAGGGCATTCAGAACCAGAATGGCCAGGTATGTTCTTATAAAAGGAAAGTTGTATAAAAAATCTGTTACAGGTACATACCTAAGATGCTTGGAAGATGAAGAAGCTTAGGAAGTACTCAAAGACATCCATGAAGGCGACTGTGGAAACCATACAGGGGGCAGGTCTCTAATGTCTAAAATTCTGAGAACATGCTATTTTTGGCCATCCTTCCTTGAAAGGAGTCCTAGGATTTTGCCCTCAAATGTGATGCTTTCCAGAGACACACCAACATTCCTCACCAACCGGCTGAACCCTTGTATCCTATCCCTGCATCCTGGCCCTTTATGAAATGGGGAATGGACATCGTGGTAAAGCTACCCAGGGCGCCAGGAGGAAAAGTCTTTATGTTGGCAATGTCTGATTACTTTTCAAAGTGGATAGAGGCTGAAGCATATGTCCAAGTCAGAGAAAAAGAAGTCATCTCGTTCATCAAGAGGAATATCATAACAAGATATGGCATACCCTCTGAAATAGTGTGTGACAATGGATCTCAATTCATTGGTAGGAGGACTACTGGATTCTGTGAGAGTTGGGGGATAAAAATGATAACTTCTACACCAGTGCATCCTCAGGCTAATGGCCAGGAAGAGTCTAGTAATAAGATCATTATCAACAATTTGAAGAAAAGGCTAAAGGAGAAGAAGGGAAAATGGGCAGAAGAATTACCATTAGCATTGTGGACTGATTGGACCACATCCAAGAATGCCATGGGCCAGACTCTATTATCCTTGGTCTTTGGTACAGAGGCAATCATTCCGAAAGAAATGGCGGTCCTAACATTCAGGGTTATCAGTCAAACCCAGGATGCGAATAACGAATCCCTGACTGACGACCTTGACACCGTGGATGAGCTATGAGAACAAGCTGCTTGGAGAATGGCTGCATATCAACAAAGAATCTCTAAAACCTATAACAAACATGTAAGGATCCGAAGATTCAAGGTAGGAGACTTGGTTCTAAGGAAAGCATTTCAAAACACGACGAATCCAAGGGATGGTAAGTTAGCCCCTAAATGGGAAGGTCCATACTTGATTGACTCAGAGGCAGGTAAGGGGGCATATGGGCTTGCCAACATAGAAGGTGAATTATTACAAAGACTATGGAATGGAGATTCACTTGAAAGCCTATCTTATGTAAGTTTGATACCCCAGGATGCTGTATCCCAGGTATGTCTCCTAATAAAGAAATCGTTCAAGGTATTTGTCTTACATTCTTTATTATTACATACTTCTGTTTTCTTATTATTTTTATTTTTGTTTTTTATCACTCTCTATAAAATTTATTAACTCTTGTGTCCAAGACAATTGAATGGAACATGACCCTGAATGCATGAACCAGGGATGTATTTTTTTCTAAGTTAGAAACTGGCCATCTCTCATCCGTTTAAGGTATCCAGCATACCTTCTAAGGTTTGAGAGGATATCACCTCTCCTACATTTGGGTAATCACCTGGTGCACACGACCCCCGCTTGTAGCGCACGTTAACCCATATATTGGACCCAGGATTATGGGATCGACCTGTGTTAACAGCATGGGCGACAACCTCATGATCCATAGACATATGGGGATTCCTTAAGGTTTTTGGTGTTTTCACACCAACATAAGACACACAAGGAAATACCCTAGTTAGCTGGTTCGGCTCGAGGTGGACCCTAGAATTCATCAGTACGACACCGGGCATGACCCCAGTTCGCTGGATTGGAACCTGGTTTAACCCTAGGATTTTTGGGCTTGACCCCAAGATTTTCGGGTTTAACCCGACTTTTGTGCTTAGCCCCAGCTACTAAAATTTATTCCTAAAATGTGCAGGATCTATCTAAGTGATTATGACCTAGGATGGCATGGCAATGCCGAAACCTAGGGTTTCGATATCGGTTAAGTAACAGGTTAGGTTGTTACTAAGCATTCCAAAGCAGAATTACACTAAGGATAGAAGAAATCGTTTATTTACACCTGGAAGGATCTAATGAGCAGGGTACATCCAAGGATGTAGAAGGTACAATTTATTTTCTTTAACTTGTCTATCAAACTTGTACACTTACTTGTGCATGAAAGATAAAGGCATCACACGAGCATGTAGGAGAAAAGCAGTTATATATATATATATCCACCCTTTGGTTGGAGCAAAGTGTCCGACCACCTCAGGGTGGTTTAAGTTAAGACCACATGTATTTAGCCCGTGGGTGGGACATTGTATGTCACACCCTGAACTTTTGGACACGGAGGCGTGTGACGTCATGGATCATAGTCGTGGATACATAGAACGACATCTATCAGATTAATATACGTTTGAAAAACCAAGTATGTCATCAAAGTTGCAGCGGAAAAATATGTTAAGACGACATTGTTTTACAATACTGAAATAGAAATTGTTTCAGAAATGTTATGATAGGAAACATGATAAATGTTAAGTCTTGAAATCGTTTCGACCAAGGATTTAAAAGGCAAGTGTTTCATAAGTTATTTCATGATGATGAATGTGACTATGATTCCAAAATGCAGGCCCTAAGTTTTGACGTCCCATTTGCATACGGTCTGGCTTGGTTACCTGAGAAATACATGAGTTTGAAAAGGTCAACATAATGTTAGTGAGTTCACAGGTTTTGGATTCTACAAAATGCATTTGTAAAACAGTTGATGGTATACATGATATTATAATGGTTACTCGTCGTTGCATTGATCTACTTGCACCTTGATTTCAAACACTAACAGATTTACCCACCTATGGTAACTTCCCCTAAGAAATACCAATGGCAAAGAATAACTGACATGTACCCCCAGACTTGTTACGCGTGTGTCAGAACTGGAGCGACCAGATAGGAAAGGGTTGTCAACCCGAATAGATCTACTCACTAGTTATCGTTTCGTTACAGGAACTAATGTGAAATCAATTGTTGGTGGGATTTGTAGCAATATGTTGTATAACAAATTACTATGAAGGAGTATGAAAGAACAGATAATCAATAAGGCGTAACAGTTGTACCATAATATCAATCAGATGTTTGGATGGACGGCCATATTTATTGTCTAATAAATATAGGACTGGTAGAAATAATTATAGTTCCAATAATTATTTAAAGTGTGGTTATCTGTTTCATGATTCTTCCCAAAAGTATTTAAAATAGTTTATAGGAAAGACTTTGTATACGATAAAAAAAGTGCATAAAGTTTGGTGTTTCATGTATTTCTCCCCCATTGATAAAACAGTAAAGGAAAAAGGGGCCGTGAAACTCACGTTGTATATATCTTGAAAAGTTTAATGTTTCATGTATTTCTCCCCCATAGTTAAAACAGTAAAGGAAAAGGGGCCGTGAAACTCACTTGATCAAGGTGATGATGAAAGTTGTATCGCGCTGGACGTAGCAAGTAAACCGTGTACTAATAATAATTAATAAGACGGTTTTAAGTTACTGTTTCAGTTGGATAATATTCAGTTACCCAAATGATCTTGGTCGAGTCTTGACATAACATTCTCGTTTGTATTGTTTGGAAAGCCCGTTTGTAATATTTATTGTTCAAATAAATATTTAGGTTAATGAATATATTTATAGTTGAATAAATATATAACTTGTAGAAATAATTATAAATCAAATAATTATTTAAAGTTATGAGAATATATATTCAGATCAAGTTCTAAACATCGAGACAAATAATAAAGTATTTTATTATTTGAAGTTCATGATATATATTCAAGTCCGAGTTCATAATTTTGGATAATAATTATATAAGTCATAGAAATATTTATGTAAATAAATATATATAACTTATAGAAATGATATATGTTTCAATATTCTCAAGGTTTTAGAAAAAATATAAGCCTTTTTATTTTCAGAAATTTAGTTGTGGTTTTTCCGCTATACGATACAAGAATCTGATAAATGATTGTTATGTTAATAAATATTTAACTCCGTAATATTATTATGTTTGTGTTATCTCAAATAGTTTTTCTAAATTATATTTAGAAAATAATAAAATATTAGAATGAGATATCTGATGTGTTTTTAACACTTTTAGGAAAATATATTTGTAACAATATATAAGTTTCACGTTATGTAACTTCAAAATATAACACCGTATATTTTGAGGTCCAACGTCATATATATATATATATATATATATATATATATATATATATATATATATATATAAGTAGGGGAAGGATCAAATAAAAACAAGATGTTATTGCGAAAACACGAAAACAAATATTAAAACCTCTATAACTTCCTCATACGTTAATAATTTTTTTAAAAAATTTGCACCAAAAGTCTTAAAATTATGTCACCTTTAATTCTGGGAAAAAAAATTAAACATATAAAATATCGTGATTTTTTTTATTATTGCACATGTGCAATAATACGTATTAATTATATTACACATGTGCAATATTAACAAAAAACATTAAATTTTTTTTAAATTTTTTCAAGAATTAAAGATAACAGAATTATAAGATCTATGGTACAATTTTTTATCAAAAATATTAACGTATGAAAAAGTTATAGAGGTTTTAATATTATTGCACATGTGCAATAATAACTTTTTATTGCACATGTGCAATAATAAAAAATTTAAAAAACGTCGAATTTTTTTTAATTTTCTCCAGAATTAAAGATAGCAGAATTATAAGATTTATTGTGCAAGTTTTTATAAAAAATTTTAACATATGAAAAAGTTATAAAAGGTTTTAATATTATTGCATATGTGCAATAATAATAAAAAAAAAAGATTGCACAGGTGCAATAATAATTTTTAAAAAAAATTTGTTTTTTTTTTAATTTTTTCCAGAACTAAAGATAACATAATTTTAAAGATTTTGGTGCAATTTTAAAAAAAAAATATTAACGTATGAAAAAGTTTTAGAGGTTTTAATATTTGTTTTCGTGTTTTCGCAATAAAAGTTGTTTTCACATGATCCTTACCCTATATAAGTATTCCGTTAAGTAATATGATAAAAGCTAATATTTAAATTCCTAAATATTACCGGGTTATAATAACTTTAAATAAATATTTCAAGTTATTAAAAAGATGGGATCTAAAAATATGAGCACTTAGTTATTAATTATGAGTCCCAACGCTCGGTATTTAGAAATATATATGTTTTATAAAAATAAATACATTTTTATAACAACATAGTTAATAATATATCGATTATATTTCATGTCCAAGATATATTCGTTTATATATTTTTAGTCCAATGTGTCACTTTGACGGTCCCCGAGTCAGTTTTTAAACTGCTTGGTCTATAATATTTTTAGTCCTCAAAACGATGGTCAAATATATATAGTGACACGAGTTCTTAAATATTAATGTTAGTTTAATATTTAGGATGTTTTGTTCATTTTATATATTTAGTTGGTGGAGTGTCAAGACTCGTTTTGGGTGACAATAAATATAAAAAATGAACAACGAAAATTATTAAATTGAGAAGTTTAGACTTTTACCTCTAGCACTAGGCTAGGTGATGAACCGAAACAGGCGAGAATATCTCCGTAGATCCAATCGAAAAATATCGAGTTTTAAACATTTGACCCGAGATTTAAAGTGGCCTTTTGCGGGCTAGTTTTCGGTGGTTTACGGTGATCGTTAGTGGCAAACGTTGAGGCCGTTTAGGAGGTGGTCATGTGGACTAGCTATTGGTGGTGAAAGGGTGGCACTGCGGTGGTCCGATGGTGGCGAAATGGTGGTGTAAAGATGCCTATTGAGGCTGTTTTGCACCAATAAAAAAAAGAAAAGAAAAACAACGCGACGTGGGACATGGATCTGGGACTGTTTTTCTTTATTTTTTTGTTTCTTTTATTTATATATATATATATATATACACACATCTATAATATATATGTATACGTTTGATCCGATCAAAAGGAAAAGAAGAAGACGAGAGGTTCGGTTGATAGGAAAAAGAGAAAGGATAAAGAGTTGGGGTGATCGGTGAAGGTCACGGTGGTGGTGGTCGGTGTTGATCGTGGCCGTGGAGTTTGATGATGATGACGGTGGAGGTTGGCGGATGATGATGATGCCGGATGATGATGATGATGGTGGAGGTTGGCGGATGATGTTGGTGGCGGATGATGTTGGTGGCGGATGATGATGGTGGCTACGGGTGGTGGTGGAGCTCGACGATCGGCGGGGCTGGGGTGGTGGAACGGTGGTGTGGTGGTGGCGGCAAGATGGGGCAGCGGCGGTAGGGTGGTGGTGGCTGCTAGCTCTCGGCCGAACAAAGCAAGAGAGGGAGAGAGTGAGTGTGTTGTGTTGTGTTCTTGGTTTGGGGTTTTAAAGAAGGGGTTGAGTGTGAAGTTGAATGAAGGGGAGTGGGAGCTTATGTGTGTGTAGAGAAAAAGTGTGAAAGTCTTTTGACATGTGCTAATTTATTAACCCTAGTTAGGTTAGTGAGTTTAACCATAGTTAGGTAATTAGGTGGTGTAGTTAGGAGGTTTAGGTGGTGTTAACTTTTATAAAAGTTAACATTTTTTCTAATTATTTTATAAAATATACCAATATAAATGTAGTGTCATTAGCTTCTCCCCCTTTCTATTAACAAAAAACAACCGTTACAACTCAACATGAAGTACAAGGGAGGCGGGCAACAAGCTGCGCCGCCACCCCTTTCTGAATAGCAAAGCCTAACTGAGTGAAAACCACATTCAAACCCCCAGGTGTTGCCACATTCCCATTCATGACCTTCTGGACGCGGGTCAAGGTATCCACAGCTTCCGGGGCAAGGTAACCGAAGGTGTCAAACGCAAAAGGCACGAACACATGTTGATTCGCCAGACACGCTTCCTCATGTTTGCGCACCTTCCCGGCAACAGCATTCGAGGCCGCCTGGCCTGCCCGGAAACCAGAACTCTTGAACCCCATGAGAGGGGAAACACTAGTAAGGTCGACACAGGCATGCTTCCCGTGCTCCCACCCAAAGACTAGGACGTCCGCCGGTCGAAGGGAGGAACGCCCGTCCACTGGGTCCGACAAAAAATTAACCGGGGCTTCCTTCTTTACAGATATCCTGGCTCTTCTGAAAATGTCAAATAAGACGTCCCGGACCAGATCATGCCGGTATTTGAAACCGGGGAGCTCTTTGCAATGGACCGCGTGTTCCCCATAAGCATCCAAGCATGCCTTGCGGCAGACTAGACATCTCTCATCCCTCGGGTACAGGGGGATCATAAGCCGATATTTAAGAATCGCCCGGTATTCGACTGGCGACATGTGCTTGGCGGAGGCATTCCCACACCGCTTTATCCCTGGCTGACATCCCGAAGGCAGCTTCCATTTCTCCCACGGCTTTACCAAAAAGGACATTTGCCAAAACATGTTGGGCTTTGGGTGGGGCGGTGTCCTTGTTAGAGAAACCGCTAAGATCAAAGCCCGGAATAAGGGCACGGAGGCCAGCCAACGCGCCTGTGTATGCCGAGTCCATAGGGCACACCCCACACTCCCGAAGGATGTGGTCCTGGAGCTCCCAAGATTGGGCCCTCGAGGCCACGAAAGCGTAGGAGGAGGCCTCGACAGTCGAGTAGTCCCCAAGCCCACCCAGCTTGATGGGTAAGGAAGCAACCCGCCATTGGAGGTCCCCAAAGAAAGGCCTATCGCTTACGACAATATCTTCAATGGTCGCGCGAAGGTCGTTGTCAAAAGCCACTGCAGCCTGAGCCACATAAACGGGAGAGCAGGTTCTGAGGCCAAAGGAAAGTTTGGCGATACCCATACACGATCGGAGCAGGAGGAGGGCACATTGGGGATCACCCAGTTTGGGGAGGAGGCGCATAAGATCAGCAGCTGTATGGGCCCTCCTCAAAGCCAACCCTTGGATAAACCCCCCGTCGTTGCTGACCACTCCGCCTAAGAGCTTCACCCCTAAGGTCGGCCTGCTGATGCCAACTGGGAAAAGCCCCGGAAGAGTCTTCCAACCATCGCAACTCGGCCAGAAAAGTTCGGTCTTCTTAATGTTAAGGTCCAGCCCTAACGGAGGACCCATAACCTTGATGATTTCGAGAGCCCTGGAAACCTCTTCAACATCCCCAATGATCGTGCCATCATCGAGGTACCAAGCTTGTAGAAGGAGGCGACAAGAGTCCCGGATGTGGTGGACAAGGGGGTGAAGAACAAGGGCAAACAAGAGTGGGCCTAACGGGTCACCCTGCTGAACCCCCGTAGTGGCCCAAATATGATCGTCCCCCAAGTACAAACGAGTCGGCTGCCGTATAAGAAGTCCACCCAGGGCGAGATAGCCGGGCACCTCAGCCGAACCTCGCGTAGTAAGGACGAGCGGTCGACAAGGTTAAAGGCGTTAGAGAAGTCAACGGTGAGCATGGCAATGGAGCCATCGGTATGCCGGGCATCCAGGAGACGATTGACACTATGCAAAATAGCCTCGGCCCCGCTGGGGACACCAACCCCGAACTGGAAGTCTTGGAGATATTGGGTCATGTCCTTAGCAACCCCTCTCATAGCGATTTTCGAAACCAGTCGGCGCCAAATAGTGCCCACCGCAATAGGCCGAATCCCATTGTCAGGCTTTAAAAGCGGCGTGAGAGGCGCCGAGGCAACGAATTCCGCAAGACTAACAGGGCACCTCCCCCCCAGCCACAGGTTAACGACTGAAGCCATAGCACCCAAAAGGTCATTGGCATTAGCAGACCCTTCCCCGCAGAGACTGTCCAAAAAGTGTTGAGCCCTCAACCCATCCCTACCACAAGAAGTCCCTTTAGGAAACGATTTAACGCCGTCGAGGACCCAATCAGCGGTAACGACTAGCGCGGACTCAGCAAAGGGGTCATTAGGCAAGGAGGGGCCCGTTCGAGACGGGTGCTTGGCCACCAAAGCGTGAATAGTGTGGGCGTTATACGGTGCGACCCCAGAAGAGGATAGCACCTTCACAGCAGCAGTAAAATGGCCATCCGCGACCTTCCGAAGATACCGTTTGACATTAGGGGCGGCCTGGTCACCTTTATCCTTACCAGCCACATGTCCCCCCCCGGAAGAGTCAAGGAGACGACAAACCAGCTTCTCGACCCCATCTTCCCCCGTCCAAATGGATAAGGAAGTCATGATGGAGCGACACTGCAGGGCCTTCAGATTCCCGGAGCGACATTCCTGCCGACTCTGAGGTTTAAAGACCTGCAACGTGCACCGCGGGAGGAGAAGAAGGCGCACCTAGGCGGCCACAGAATCAGGCTGACCCACCACCGCGAGGAGAGCATTTTTAAGGGCCTGGGAGAAAGCCATGCGTCAGCTGTGTGGGATGCTCTTAACGGTAGTGCAACGTACCCTGAAAACACGATCAAGGAGCGCCACATCCAGCAAGAAGGAGGACGTGGGGGAACCCAAATCGACAGGGGATTGGGGCACCGAGATCCCAACGATATGGGTGCCCCCACCCCCAGCCGGGGCACCGTACCGGACGATGCCATCAGGGTGGTGGCACCCACGACTCAGGGTATGAATCCTCATACACCTTCCACACAACCACACCCCCTGACATTTTAAGGCCCAGTCGAAGGCCAGAAACATATCGAGGTCGGAAGCCAAGGCCTTTTGCAAAGAAATCTGGCGATCATCAGAGGAGAGGTGAAGGGTTTTGAGGTGGGCGACGAGGCGGGAGAAACCCTTGGCTCCGACGTCCCCATCGGGGCAGCAGTGAAGGGAGCGAAGTGGGACAGCGGACACCACCCGAGCCGAGGGCTGTACACGGAGCCCATAAAGGAGAAACGGAAAAAGGAAAAAGGAAAAAGAAAAAGAAAGGAAAAGGAAAAGGCAAAAGAAACCGGGACCCCACAACTGAGCAGGAGCGGGGCACGACCTAACGAGGTGCTAAAGCGACACCCACCGGTATGCCAACCGGTGGTTGGCAAATCCGGGAGACGGTAGACGGAAATCTACATCCCGGGTCCTCAGCGGACTAGAGGGCACGGCGGACCAGCGCCCCGGCGGACTCGAGCTCCCGGCGGACAAGAGGCTGACCAGAGGGTGAGGCGGATCAGGGGTGGCGCCGGACCAGAGCACCGCCGGCGGACCAGAGGTTGGCGGCGGACCAGGTGTAGGTGGCGGACCAGAGGAGCCGTCACCGGCAGACCAGCAGTGGGGAGGAGGGCTGGACCAAAACCCGGCGGACCAGAGAGGGGCTTCAAACTGGTCCGGCGACCCGTTGGGAACTGGTCCGGCGGTCAAGCAGCGGGGCAGGGAGGAGGAGGAGGGGCGGAGGAGGGCGTAGGGAGGGGAGGCGGCAGAGAGGGTGAAAGAGGGCGGAGGGAGGGAAGGAGGAGAAGGAGGGGCAAAGCGGCGGCGGGAGGGGAAGGAAGGGAGGAGCAGCGGGAGGGGAAGGAAGGGAGGAGCAGGGAGGAGGAGGAGGGGCGGAGGAGGGCGGAGGGAGGGGAGGCGGCAGAGAGGGAGAAAGAGTGCGGGGGGAGGGAGGAGGAGAAGGGGCAGAGTGACGGGAGGGGAAGATTACACTTTAAAAGATAAAGATGATGTCCACAATCTTCTTCCCTCCGGTAACCGTCCCCCTTTCGATTGCTTTTTTAAGGATTCATGTCTTGTTGAGGATTTCGTTTGTTGTCATTATAAAATAGCTAATTGAAAGTCGATGGAGACTTTAAATGGGCCGAAAATGTGGAGAACGGGTGTCGGGCCGGTACTGTTCGTGTCAGGCCGATATGCGAGGCTTTCTCCGATTTTCACGCGGTTCGTTTCTTAATTCACTAAAATTAGTCGGGAATATTATCTTTAAGCTTAAAAGTGTCGGGTGGCTCGTTGGGCTTTATTTTTGGGCTCGGTTCGTTTATTTCGCGGTGTTGGGCCGGATTGGGCCCAATTCGTCATACGGACGAATCACACCGAATCATTTTGGCGTTTTGATCGGGACGGTTTCTAAATTAATTACGATACTCATATATTGATAAACAATTTTTGTTTTAGTTGTAATTTAATTATTTAGAAGTTTCGTCTTTTATTTATTTTATTTGCTCGCGTACCGCGTCCAGAAAATAAATAATTTGTTTAAATTGTTTTAAGCTCAAATATTTTTCGTAGTCAAAACTAACTAAAGTTTTAAATAAAATATTCGATTAAAGCGTTCGTCGGGTGTCGGTATGATGTTCTACGACACCGTTTTAAGAAAAATATAAAAGTCATTTATATTTTATTTTCCTTATTAAAATTCCACCAAATCACATAGTTGAATTTCCTTTTAGTTACGGGTATGTTTATCCATTACAAACGTGGGAATTGTCAAGGTTGGACGTTTACGTGCATAATGTTTACTGATAATACTATTAAATTAAGTTATGCACATGTATATACGTATATATATACGGTCAAAGTATAGGTTTGACCTTAGATTTTTGACGGGTTGTCACATTCTCCCCCTGTTGGAAGAATTTCATCCCGAAATTTAGCTAATGCCGATGGATGGCTCTGCATCGGTGGACAACTTAAAGCTAATTTTGTCTGGTCTGATTCTCACTTACCTAGATGATAGTTTTGTCATTGACAAGGATGTCAATGATCCATGTCGTTGGGAGTTCGATTCATATTCCATCTTTGTATCTCGTGATCCTTGATTGTTACGACTCTCTAACGAAGCGGAGTTGATAGTAGGGCTGCTCAAAGTTGGGATCCCGACCCGTTACTAGCATTTCCCGACCCGACCCGAATCCCGAGTTTTTCCAAATATGTGACCGAAGACCGACCGAAGAAGACGTAATCGGGTATCGGGAACTAGATATCGGTTCTGTCGGGATTTTAGTCTCCTCCCAAGACCGAAATGCACATGTAGTTGATTACAATTCCTTGTCAAAGTCAATCCTCCAAGTCCACGGATGTCTGCATCAGATGCTACCAGAAAGTTCAATTTCACCGCCACTTCGTTCTCGTCTTCTTTCATCTATGGACATTTCAGTATCAAACACCGATTGCCTTTAATCTCGTGGTTAGTGGAAGTTTTCTTCTAAATTTTTCGAATTGCTATAGAAATTAACTTAACTTTGCTCACAAAATTGAAATTCAGACTGTTTTTGAACCTTTTGTTTCGGATCCACATCAATATGAAATTCGAACTTCATTTGGTTGCCATTAATGATTAAACCTCGTTCAGAAGAAATCTTTCATACTGGCCGACATGAAGATAATCAAATAATCAATGCAGGTGCATGTAATACATGATTGGTCTTGGGTCCCATGAAATTAGGCAAAGTCGGTCTTGTTCGGTTATCTCGATCCCGTTGTTTAATACCCGACCCGAAACCGACTCCCGATTTGGTATAAATTTAAAGACTGAGACCCAAACTGAGGCATATATAATCGGTTCGGTACATGGTATATTCGGGTCGGGATTCGGGAAATATCGGGTATCCCGACTTTCTGCTCACCCCTAGTTGATAGGACATCCACGGTAGTTCGTCAACAAGATGAGTGTTAGACACATAGATGAAAGAGGTTTTAAGTTTGAAAGTTTTGGACAAGTCATGATTGCTCACGTGTGGGCTTTACCAGGTCTTTCATGTAGTTCAGATTGCAATTATGTGTGCACCCACAATTGTGATTTGCCTTACATGACCAGCTTAGGCTTTGCTCATACTTGAGTTTTCATTTCTCGTTGGAATATGCAATGTGCCGGGGAAAATTAGGCTTATGGAAAAGTTTAGATTGATTAGCTACCGGATGGAATCTTCCTTGATTCCCGGGAGTTCTAATGATAATACTGATTGAATTTCGGTTTGGCTCCAGACTCTTGGTTTTGCAGTCTAAGATCTTAATAGGTTCTGGACAGGATGGGGTTTGTAGGCCACTGATCCAATCCGTTCTAGGATCTCATGGAACCAATGTAACGAGGATTAAGCATTTCTTGCTTTCCAAGCCTACCAACCTCTGTCTGATAAAGGGTCTATTATAAGGTTTTGAAACCTCTTATAGATTCTATGGGCTCACGTCGAGCGTTAACATAGGTTCTCCTGGAGATTACCGACAACTTTCAAAAGGTTCTAAGATTGGAAGGGTCTCCTTAGTAGTTGCGTAAACTATCTCTAGACCAGTCAGTTGGTTGTCACCGGCTTCGGTGCAGCAAAATGGGCGAACGACACTTTCCTTCCATACGAGGTTTCGGAAGGGGCTGCTTGAATACTCGAGCGTTAACTATTATTATATGGAAAACTCGGCGAGTGGAAAATGGTTGTCTCAACTATTACCAAGGTTTGTCTTGCGTGATGACAATGTGTCACATAACCACGCAACGTACCCTTGTAAGGCCTGAATCAGTATAATTCCTTTCATACATCTTGATGGATTCCTGGTAACTAGAATATCTAGTCTTGTGTGCTTTATTTAAGACCAATCTCTTATCGTTTTAAGGTTCGGCACTCAAGGTCTATCCACAAAGGATTAGGCTCCATTTGGTTTCTTTACCAATTGCCTTTCCATTCCATGAAGGCATTCTTCTTGTTTGAGTTTCTCCTTCAGAGTTCCGAGTTTAGCATCACGGACTTGCGATGTGAGACTAGCATGAATGGTCATGCCTAGTGCTCGAACTCAAAGAGGCTAAACGCACTCCTTTCTACTCATTGCATCCACTACAATGTTAGCTTTGCTAAGATATAATGATTCTCGCGATCGTAGTCGTTGAGTAGCTAAATTCATTGGCGCTGTCTTAAAATCAGATTCTTTCTAATTGAAGATATGTCGGAGACTCTTATGGTCAGTGAATACGATACACTTCGTTCTGTACAAGTAGTGTCTCCAAATCTTTTGAGTGAACACAACAGTTCAAAGCTCTAGATCGTGGGTTGTATAATCATTCTCATGATTCTTCAGTTGTTGAGAAGCATAGGCGATTATTTCCCCTCGCTGCGTTAGCACGCATCCCAAACCTTGACGCGAAGCATCACTACAAAATCTTCGATTTTGTTAGGTAAGGATAGGATCGGCGGGTTGCAAAGTTTTTTATTTGCTTCAACAATTGGAAGGCTCCTTCAGTCTTAGCATCCCAAATAAACTTTTTTTTATCTTTCTATGTTAAAGTGGTCGGAGGCTAAGCTATTTTTTTTAGAAGTTCTCAATGAATCGGGGATAATAGCCAACGAGACATAAGAATTGTCGAATCCCTGATGGAGTCGTGGGAGTACTCGAATTTTTGACAGATTCAACAATATGAATACCTTTATGTTGATCACATGACCCAAGAAATGATCCTTGCGAATCCAAAAGTCGTATTTGGAAAATTTCGCATACCATTCTTCTTTCTTCAGTAACTCCAGGATAAGTCTCAAATGTTATTCGTATTCCTTCTTACTACGTGAGTAGATTAGAATATCATCGATGAATATGATAACAAACTTATCCAAATAAGGTTTGTACACGCGGTTCATTAGATCCATGAACACTGCTAGTGTGTTGGTCAAACCAAATGGCAGAACGAGGAACTCGTAATGGCCATAGCGTGTTTTGAACGCTCTCTTGAAACGTCTTCATCTCTAACTCAGAACTAGTGGTAGCTTGATCTCAGATCGTTCTTGGAGTAGTAAGCTTGATCCTTGAAGTTGATTGAGTAATTCGTCGATACTCAGGAGCGGATAGCAGTTCTTCACTATTAGCTCGTTCAATTCTCTGAAATTGATAAAAATCTGTAATGTTCCATCTTTCTTCTTTACGAACAACACAGGAGCAATCAAAGGAGAGTGACTTGGCCGGATAGAACATTTATCCAACAACTCTTGTAGTTGTCTAGGTAGTTCTTGTATCTCAGACGGCGCAAGACAGTAAGGGATCTGGCAAGGGGATGGCTCCGAGTGTTCAGTCGATGCGAAATTCTACTTGCCGAGGTGGTGGCAAGCCAGTCAAGTCTTTTAGATAGACTTTTGTGATTTCACAGAATGTTGGAGCGTCTTCAATACGCTTCTCATTTGGCTTCTTCTTCATAATGTGAGCCAGAATGATATGACATCCCTTGCGAGGGAGCTTCCGAGTCTTTATGCAAGATATGATACTGAGCTGGGCTTCACTCCTTTCTCCTTACACATTAAATGTGTCATCGTTTGCAAGTGGCATTCTGACTATCTTCTTGTGACAAACCATCTTCGCTTGGTTCTTTGATAACCAATCCATTCTAACGACAAACCTCAACACTTCCTAATTCGACATGCATTAGATCAACGTCGAACGTATGCTCCAAAAGTTCAACCGGACATTCTTTATAAATCTCTCTAGTTTCTATCACCATTAGCTATTTCTATGGTAACTTAGTGTCTAAGGCAATAGAGGCGATTTCAATAAATGACTAAAATCGATATACACGAAGCTTCTATTGGCACCATTATTGAATAGAACAGAAGCATAATGGTCATTAATTAGAAACTTACCCATCACTGTGTTAGGGTTACAGCGGGTATTACCAGCATTGATGACAAATGCTCTTCCTTTTGCCTAGTTGGGAGTCTGGTTCTTTAGCTTGGGCAATCTTACGCGATGTGTCCCTTGGCTTTGCAATAGATGTTCCCGCAATCCAGGGAGTGGTGAAGGTTGCACGCATAACATAAAGGTAGGTTACTGGAGTAACCAGTATTTATTGACTCGTGAACAAGTGTAGTGGCAACATAGACCTTCATTAGTTCCGGATTCTTCTCGGGAACCTTCTACGAAATCTTCTTGAGCTTCCAAAAATCATGCTTTCACTTTTTATCCGGCTACTTGCTTGATGAGGGGGCGGCACTGACATTTACAGGTTTAGCTTCAGGATTCTTCTTGGCAACAGTCACACATTGACGTGTGGTTTGACAAATCGGATTATACGCCAAGCGCACAACACTTTGAAAAGTGGTCGGGTTTAATGCCAGAATATTTCCTTGAATATGGGGTGCAAGACCCCAAATGTACCTTCTTGTACAAGGGAGTGACCATGGTTGAACAAAGATGGGCGATTTCACCAAATCGCTTGGTGTAGCCGGAGATATTGGCACCATTCATAGTCAACTCCAGAACTCAGCTTCTGACCTCTGAAGCTCTTCCCTTGGGCAGTATTCGTCACGTGAAAGTTGCTTGAGTTCGTTCCAAGTTATGACGTAGGCTAAGTCGATTACTATGGAGTCGGTGTGGGAGTTCCACCATGTGAGCGCACATTTGGTGAATGTGCAGGTAGTGTACTTAGCCATGTAACCTTTGGGGTAGTTGCTTATAGGAAGTACTGAATCCATCTGATTAGTTCAATGGCACCTTTCGTGCCTTTGAAGCTCATAATGTCAGGATCTATTTGACAATGGATCTCACCCAATACACGAATGCTAGTGCGGAACTACAAGTATAGATGTTCACTCAGTAAGTAATATTCTAGTGTTGCATAAGTCCACTAAGAACAACATAAGTTCGCTAAGAACAATCTGAAAGTCCGCTAGGGATAACTTGTGAAGTTCGCTAACATCCAAGTTTGCTAAGCATTGTTGAAGTTCGCTAGGGAGGAGATGAAGTTCGCTAAGAAGAAATCTTGAAATCTGCTAAGCAGAAATCCGCTAAGGATAAGTTCAAGCCCGATAAGAGGAAATCAAGTTCGCTAAGAGCTTTCTGAAGTCCGTTAAGATGAAAAAAAAAAGTTTGCTAAGAGTGAAGTACAAGTTTGCTAACTTTTGCTCTTAGAGGATTTCAGACCAAAATCTTCGAAATCATCAGGTGTTCCTATCCTAAGGGGGGTTCTTCAAGGAGATCTTCATCAGAAATGCTTAATGGTGAAGAGTTTGAGTTCTCACAACCAAAAGGATAGATTTTACAGATAGGCTTGCATCTCATGAAGTCCTTGTAGGAGCAGTAAAGAGCACTACGCGGTGATCTACCTTGACGCCTATCGTTGGTACGATGTGCCTTGCTAGAAGCTATGTTTCTGACGACTCTCAGGGCGATCATTTCCTCGATTTTGGAGGCAGTCATTACGAGAGGGTCGAGGGGTTTCGGGTTTGGTGTTTCGGAGACAAGTTTTCTCTAAGGGTTCTCAAATGGCGGTGTAAGGAGAATTGGACTATATATATACTAAAGTCATGATAATACTAATAGCATTAATATAAATATTAGAAGGCTAATAAGTATATATGTAACATGAGACATCATGTTAGTATGACAAGTAATTAGATATCGGATGTGAGACGGTATGTTATTATGATGAGTAAATGTTTACCTAACATGAGACAACATGTTAGCATGAATAGTGAATGTATACTTAACATGAGACAGCATGTTAGTATGATAGGTAGATGTGTGTCTAACATGAGACAACATGTTAGTAAGACAGTCTTGTATGCAAATGGCACTCGTAGAGCGGGCTATAGTCCAGATTTTCTACATGATGCAACTTAGTTCACTATAACCACGGCTCTGATACCAATCTGTCACACCCTGAACTTTTGGACACGGAGGCGTGTGACGTCATGGATCATAGTCGTGGATACATAGAACGACATCTATCAGATTAATATACGTTTGAAAAACCAAGTATGTCATCAAAGTTGTAGCGGAAAAATATGTTAAGACGACATTGTTTTACAATACTAAAATAGAAATTGTTACAGAAATGTTAGGATAGGAAACATGATAAATGTGAAGTCTTGAAATCGTTTCGACCAAGGATTTAAAAGTCAAGTGTTTCATAAGTTATTTCATGATGATGAATGTGACTATGATTCCAAAATGAAGGCCCTAAGTTTTGACGTCCCATTTGCATACGGTCTGGCTTGGTTACCTGAGAAATACATGAGTTTGAAAAGGTCAACATAATGTTGGTGAGTTCACAGGTTTTGGATTCTACAAAATGCATTTGTAAAACAGTTGATGGTATACATGATATTATAATGGTTACTCGTCGTTGCATTGATCTACCTGCACCTTGATTTCAAACACTAACAGATTTATCCACCTATGGAAACTTCCCCTAAGAAATACCAATGGCAAAGAATAACTGACATGTACCCCCCCCCCCCAGACTTGTTACGCGTGTGTAAGAACTGGAGCGACCAGATAGGGCAGGGTTGTCAACCCGAATAGATCTACTCACTAGTTATCGTTTCGTTACAGGAACTAATTGAAATCAATTGTTGGTGGGATTTGTAGCAATATGTTTTATAACAAATTACTATGAAGGGGTATGAAAGAACAGATAATCAATAAGGCGTAATAGTTGTACCATAATATCAATCAGATGTTTGGATGGACGGCCATATTTATTGTCTAATAAATAAATATAGGACTGGTAGAAATAATTATAGTTCCAATAATTATTTAAAGTGTGTTTGTCTGTTTCATGATTCTTCCCAAAAGTATTTAAAATAGTTTATAGGAAAGACTTTTATACGATCAAAAAAGTTCATAAAGTTTGGTGTTTCATGTATTTCTCCCCCATTGATAAAACAGTAAAGGAAAAAGGGGCCTTGAAACTCACGTTGTATATATCTTGAAAAGTTTAATGTTTCATGTATTTCTCCCCCATAGTTAAAACAGTAAAGGAAAAGGGGCCGTGAAACTCACTTGATCAAGGTGATGATGAAAGTTGTATTGCGCTGGACGTAGCAAGTAAACCGTGTACTAATAATAATTAATAAGACGGTTTTAAGTTACTGTTTCATTTGGATAATATTCAGTTACCCAGATGATCCTGGTCGAGTCTTGACATAACATTCCCGTTTGTATTGTTTGGAAAGCCCGTTTGGAATATTTATTGTTCAAATAAATATTTAGGTTAATGAATATATTTATAGTTGAATAAATATATAACTTGTAGAAATAATTATAAATCAAATAATTATTTAAAGTTATGAGAATATATATTCAGATCAAGTTCTAAACATCGAGACAAATAATAAAGTATTTTATTATTTGAAGTTCATGATATATATTCAAGTCCGAGTTCATAATTTTGGATAATAATTATATAAGTCATAGAAATATTTATGTAAATAAATATATATAACTTATAGAAATAATATATGTTTCAATATTCTCAAGGTTTTAGAAAAAATATAAGCCTTTTTATTTTTAGAAATTTAGTTGTTGGTTTTGCCGCTATACGATACAAGTATCTGACAAATGATTGTTATGATAATTAATATTTGACTCCGTAATATTATTATGTTTGTGTTATCTCAAATAGTTTTTCTAAATTATATTTAGAAAATAATACAATATTAGAATGAGATATCTGATGTGTTTTTAACACTTTTAGGAAAATATATTTGAAACGATATATAAGTTTCACGTTAAGTAACTTCAAAATATAACACCGTATATTTTGAGGTCCAACGTCTGAAATTTATATATTATATATATATAAGTATTCCGTTAAGTAATATGATAAAAACTAATATTTAAATTCCTAAATATTACCGGGTTATAATAACTTTAAATAAATATTTCAAGTTATTAAAAAGATGAGATCTAAAAATATAAGCACTTAGTTATTAATTATGAGTCCAAACGCTCGGTATTTAGAAATATATATGTTTTATAAAAATGAATACATTTTTATAACAACATAGTTAATAATATATCGCTTATATTTCATGTCCAAGATATATTCGTTTATATATTTTTAGTTCAATGTGTCACTTTGACGGTCCACGAGTCAGTTTTTAAACTGCTTGGTCTATAATATTTTTAGTCCTCAAAACGATGGTCAAATATATATAGTGACACAAGTTCTTAAATATTAATGTTAGTTTAATATTTAAGATGTTTTGTTCATTTTATATATTTTGTTGGTGGAGTGTCAAGACTCGTTTTGGGTGACAATAAATATCAAAAATGAACAACGAAAGTTATTAAATTGAGAAGTTTAGACTTTTACCTCTAGCACTAGGCTAGGTGATGAACCGAAAGAGGCGAGAATATCTCCATATATCCGATCGAAAAATATCGAGTTTTAAACATTTGACCCGAGAGGTAAAGTGGCCTTTTGCGGGCTAGTTTTTGGTGGTTTACGGTGATCGTTAGGGGCAAACGTTGAGGCCGTTGGGAGGTGGCCGCGTGGACTAGCTGTTGGTGTCGAAAGGGTGGCACTGCGGTGGTCCGATGGTGGCGAAATGGTGGTGTAAAGATGCCTATTGAGGCTGTTTTGCTCCAATAAAAAAAAAACAACAACGCGACGTGGGACATGGATCTGGGACTGTTTTTCTTTATTTTTTTGTTTCTTATATATATATATATATATATATATATATACACACTTCTATAATATATATATGTATATGTTTCATCCGATCAAAAGGAAAAGAAGGAGACGAGAGGTTCGATTGATAGGTAAAAGAGAAAGGATAAAGAGTTGGGGTGATCGGTGAAGGTCACGGTGGTGGTGGCCGTGGAGTTTGATGATGATGATGGTGGAGGTTGGCGGATGATGATGGTGGAGGTTGGCGGATGATGTTGGTGGTGGATGATGATGGTGGCTATGGGTGGTGGTGGAGCTCGACGATCGGCGAGGCTGGGATGGTGGAACGGTGGTGTGGTGGTGGCGGCAAGATGGGGCAGCGGCGGTAGGGTGGTGGTGGCTGCTATCTCTCGGCCGAACAAAGCAAGAGAGGGAGAGAGTGAGTGAGTTGGGTGAGTGTTTTGTGTTGTGTTCTTGGTTTAGGGTTTTAAAGAAGGGGTTGAGTGTGAAGTTGAATGAAGGGGAGTGGGAGCTTATGTGTGTGCAGAGAAAGAGTGTGAAAGTCTTTTGACATGTGCTAATTTATTAACCCTAGTTAGGTTAGTGAGTTTAACCATAGTTAGGTAATTAGGTGGTGTAGTTAGGAGGTTTAGGTGGTGTTAATTTTTATTAAAGTTAACATTTTTCCTAATTATTTTATAAAATATACCAATATAAATGTAGTGTCATTATAAAATAATTAATTCAAAGTCGATGGAGACTTTAAATGGGTCGAAAATGTGGAGAACGGGTGTCGGGTCGGTACTGTTCATGTCAGGCCGATATGCGAGGCTTTCTCCGATTTTCACGCGGTTCGTTTCTTAATTCACTAAAATTAGTCGGGAATATTATCTTTAAGCTTAAAAGTGTCGGGTGACTCGTTGGGCTTTATTTTTGGGCTCGGTTCGTTTATTTCGCGGTGTTGGGCCGGACTGGGCCCAATTCGTCATACGGACGAATCACACCGAATCGTTTTGCCGTTTTGATCGGGACGGGTTTCTAAATTAATTACGATACTCATATATTGATAATCAATTTTTATTTTAGTTGTAATTTAATTATTTAGAAATTTCGTCTTTTATTTATTTTATTTGCTCGCGTACCGCGTCCAGAAAATAAATAATTTGTTTAATTGTTTTAAGCTCAAATATTTTTCGTAGTCAAAACTAACAAAAGTTTTAAATAAAATATTTGCTTAAAGCGTTCGTCGGGTGTCGGTATGATGTTCTACGACACCGTTTTAAGAAAAATATAAAAGTCATTTATATTTTATTTTCCTTATTAAAATTCCACCAAATCACATGGTTGAATTTCCTTTTAGTTACGGGTATGTTTATCCATTACAAACGTGGGAATTGTCAAGGTTGGACGTTTACGTGCATAATGTTTACTGATAATACTATTAAATTAAGTTATGCACATGTATATACGTATATATATACGGTCAAAGTATAGGTTTGACATTAGATTTTTGACGGGTTGTCACATTGTAACACCGGAATCAAACCCCCGGCAACCATCACAAAAAGAAATATTTAAAAAGTTTCACATAAAACAAGGAAGAAAGTAAAAGACCATGGACTATTGAACAGTATCCATGGTTGCTGCATCCTCAGCGCTTTCACCTGCTTCCTCTGCTGCTTCCACTCCTATGTCCTTCTCTGCCCCAGTATCCTCGGTCCTCAGCTGCTCCACTTCAGTCCCAGATCCGGATGCGCCAACAGGAAGGGTCACCTTCGCACCCTGGACCTCAATAGAATAGTATCCTTGGGGAACAGAGCCTCCCAAAGCACGCACTTGTTTCAGCCATAGTTGCATACCCCAGTTGGGGTTGGTGTAACCCGCGTCCTTTGCCTCCTTGGCCATCTTCAGCTTAGTCTGCAGCACCGAAATCATGGCAGATTTCTTGGTCGTCTCCACATTCTCATTCAGAGCCGTCTCGTGCTGAAGCTAGGACTCGACTGCCTTTTTCTCATTTTCAAGCACCATCTTTTGGGCCTTTTCATGCAGGGCTTTGGCTTTAGTTGCTTCTTTGTAGGCTTGTGTGACCCTGGATTTGAGGGTCTCGGCCTCTGCAGCGCGCCTCTCGGCGGCTTCGAGTAGCTCTAGGAGACGAGAGTTGGCCTACAAAAAGGTAAACACAGGTTAAAATTTACTTTATATCTAACAATAAAATGCAAGTAATGCAGAAATAACCAAAGGTTACCTGATGAGCGACGACCTCGGCATGTTGCACAAGCTCCTGGGGAGATAGCTCTGACAGGGGATGTTGGGCAGTAGCGGTGCTGGACCCTTGAGTTTTTCTTTACATACTAGAGGCCCTGGATGTGGTGGCCCGGGATACTAGGGTAGGTTCAGTTTTGACGGAGCTTAAGATCGCCAGCTCCTGGTCATCTCCTAACCCTGAAGAGAAGGCAGCTTCGAGGTTATCGAAATCAAATGTAGGGGCAGCTACAGAAGAAGACATGACCCAGGATGTTAGCAGTCAGGTATAAAAGAAACTAACAAAATGTAGGGTTACTTACAACTAGACATGCTGACGGTAGGCTGGGAGAAGACTGGATGCTCTGTGGCTCTGAATGCACGCTCGGATTCGGGAATCCCCAAGAATTTCTACAAGTTTCTTTCTATTTCTTCCTCCTCAGGACCAATTTCCTTCAAACTCTTCGCTGCAAGAGATAACATTCAAGGTCAGATTGCGTGATTTAAAAAAAACAAAAACCCTAATATCTAATGCAGGTGTTGACCAAGTTTCTGGAAGCTGTTGACCACCTGGTATACTGGAACGCTTGACAAAGAAAAATTTACCCTTCCATTCACCATGTTGGGTAGCATTGGGGACGAGTTTCATGTCCTTCGAAAGGGACTTAAACAGAAAACGGCTGGACCCGTAGGATTTCAGTTCATAGTCCAGGGCTAATTCCGGCAAGCCGATCAAATGTTCATATGAGTGGTTCAGACGATCCAGGGTTCCCACGATGCGCCACACCATGGGAAGGGTTTGGGCATAAGAAAAGCCAGTGGCATGGAAGAATTCAGCGACAAGGCCAGAGAAAGCGTAGGACAAACCCATGCTGAACGGGGTAAACAGAAAACAGACCCGGGTTGGAGAAACAAAGTCGGACCTCAATCTAGGGTTCAAAGCCCTAATAACAGCTGATGGCGGAAGGAGACCGGAATCCTTCACTGCCACAATTTCATTGTTCGTGAAATTGCATCTTTCCTGCTCAGGATGAAGGAGGAACTTCTGGTCGATGAAGTCCTCCACCCCGGAAAGAGAAACAGTGGGTTCACGACGAATGCGTCGTTTCATCATGATTCGAGAAAAGAAAAAGAGAGCGAAAAGGGGAAATTACCTGATCGGAAGGGGTGAAAAGGACGATGAATGCTCCTAACTCTTGACTCGGATGAGGTAAAAGGTTCAAGAGGAGTGGGATATTTTTGAACTGAGAAGTTACAGAGGTGATGGGACGCCGGTGGATGAGATCAAAGCTAGAAAATTGAAATCAGCGGATAGGATTAACATGAAGGCGATGACTCACCAAAATTTGAAAAATTCACATCTGTGAATTCTTATCCACAAGCTGTGAATTTGAGGGTAATGTTATGCCTTGGATTTCGATTTATATACTCGGTAATCTTAAGTGATTTATATCCCAGGATGTCATGCATCCAGGGACTATTTGTTTATACTAACTGATCCTAGCATGCATAGATACCCAGCATGCTGAGGCATCCTTACTAACATTTTCTTGACTTTATGTTAATCGAGCCAGGTACAAACGTGTGGATAAAGGTCATATGGACTCGGACAAGGTCTGGTATAAACATCAGGAAGAAGACCCGTTGTTAAACTTGGTCAGTAACAGTCGCAAGTCGTTGGAAAGAGGATCCCTAGAATCTCGGGATGTTAGTTAGGTTTCTTATGTATTTAAATGCGGAATAGGACTTGATTTTTTTACTCTCGATCACCTGTACTCACACTACCACTTAGCAAACAAGCCACAAACACTTGTACTCGAACTATTTTTCATTGGAATAAACAGGCAACATGTGTTATCGTTTCCAAGGGTTTTTTTATGTCGGCGGCTCTTGGAGACATCCAATGGGTTAAGGGATTTTCCCCTAAAAAATCTCGGTGTTCTTAGTTGCATCCAGGGTAGTTAACGTTTGTGTTTCCATTTCTTCCATTCAAATGTAGGATTTTAATCGGTAAATTTGATTTTATAAACTTAGCATTCAAGGCACCTAACCTCACAAACTAATTTGGTTACTAAATTAAGTCTTCTAATTTTTAGCGAAAACAGAAGAAAATAGAGCAAGGCGGCATGAAGCTCATCGTTGGTGATGGGAAAGAGTCCCGGTGTTGGCTACCAACATATATTCTCTTACATGCCCTTCTGGCCTTGTAGTTACTTTAACTAACTGTTTATATGCTCCTAAATTGTCCAGAAACATTGTATCTAACTCTTCCCTATTTGAACAAGGTTTTAAGTACAAGTTTAATGGAGGTTCCATTTTTACCTACTTTAACGTTATCCTTTATTTCGAGGCTAAACCTCGACATGGCATATATGAGATAATTGTTCAAACGCACGATCAACTCTATCATGTTTCTAAACGAAACAAAGTTGATAACGATTCTTCGTTATGGCATCATCGACTTGGTAACATAAGCAAGGCTCTCATCAAGAAGCTACAAACTGCAGGGATTCTCGAATCCACTGATGCATATTCCTTTGACGAATGCGAATCATGTTTATCTAGAAAACTGACCAAGCCACCCTTCACCCATGTTGGTGAACGGGCTGAAGGTCTGTTAGGATTAAAACACACTGATGTGTGTGGACCCTTTCGGACCGAAACGATAAATCGTGAACGCTACTTTGTATCTTTCATAGATGACTATTTCAGATTTTTGGTCAAAAATCAACAAAGTGATTTCGTATTCCAAACTTAGAATGTGAGGTAGTGTGCTTTATGTTTAGAATGACGATATGCTCGAAATGTAAGGATGAACACAAGGATGTAACGAGGGAAAATCCAGGATCCTTCGAGTTGCCTCTAGTAATCCTAGCAAAAAAAACCTCGGGATCCGGCCTGAAGAGCATGCTTCCTCACAATTTTATTGATAAGAAATTGAAAAATACAGTAGTTTTGGAGGTTTGATCGATCGGTGCTAAGTGTTACAATGATTCAATGCTATTAGAGCTAAAGTGCCAGTGAGTTGTGTGTTCCTAACCGATCGAGTCCTCGATTATATATCATTTACAAAGCTAACTAACTATCCGGGATTCTCGGGATCTAATTCTCCACTTCTTCTTGACTGTTAGAGCGAGTTGAACCAGTTAGTCCACGTTTACACCGAGTCTTAAGGATTTTGTTGTTCACACGATGACACCTGCAATCAAATACGCATGTGGCAATAATAGGGGTTAGTTAAATTGTAGATACATGGTTCCTGATCGTTATGTGGAGTATCAAATACAAGACAAAGACATACAAGATTGCTAGTGTCCGAACCCTAGGCGAACTCTAGGTTCGGACCTAGATGAACCTTGTCTGAACCTGAGGTTCGGCTAATCGGGATTCATCTAGTATAAATAGTTTGTCTTGTATTGAGATTGTAAGCTCTTGGTCATATTTCTATCTGTGTACTCTGTGGTTTTCTATGGTCTAATACAAATCCTTGGTATTTACTCTCGTGTTCATTCTCATTTTACATTGATTTCGATATGACCGAGTAGACGATCCATCGCTCATGCATTTTCAAGGGGTATCAGAGCATTAGGTTCAATCTACTGGTCGGAAATCTCTGTTTTTTGAAGTTTTGACTAAAAAACCCTAAGTTTTGCGAAAATGTTACTCATTTTTGAGTTTGTTTGATCTTCTCGAGTGTGCTTTTCATGGAAAATCTTCTCCTAGATTATTTCTATTGAGTTTACTTGAACTCCTGTCGAAAATTTCATCCAAAAACACTGAGAATCGCGAGAATGAAGTCAAGAGTGTTCGAGTTCATCTGAAATTCGGCACTAACTGCTACATAACTACTCCGAAGTCGAGGTTCGGATAACGTTTGGCTATTTCTGTAGATTCGGTCAGTGTTCGGCTCACGTTCGTACGAAGTTCGGATGACGTTCGGCTATTCTTTAAGTTCGGTTGAAGTTCAGTCAACCAAGTTCGGTTAAGGTTCGGAAGAAGTTCGGTTCAAGTTCGGCTAAGGTTCGGGTGAACAGTAATCAGGATTTTTAGAAGGGTTCACGAAAACTGACGTAACTTGAGAACCGTTAAGTGTTATTGAATCCAATACCAGCCAAAACGAGAGAGATCTATACTTTTACTCGCCTAACGGCCAGTATGCTCCATTTTTGGTACTCAAAATCCACTTCTAAGACCTTCACTTTTAGGTTTGAAGTTTTGACATTCAAGTTTTCAGACAAGATGAGTGATTTTCAAGCATTTGCAGCTATTCAGAATTCGGTTCAAGCGACGATGCAAACGATGATGAACTATGATAATGAAATTGGAACAAGTCAGAAAGTTCCCAAATTGCTCAAATTGGAAGATTATCATAGTTGGGTTAAACGGTTTGAAGCGTATGTGGATACGAATGATATTGATATGTGGTTGGCATTTTCTGATCAATATGTCTATCCTAATGATGTAACCGGGGAGCCAATTCTTCAAAGGAAGCTTACATCTGAACAAAAGAAGGCATATTAAGTTGAGAAACAGGCGTATGGTACTTTGACAATGGCATTACCTAAAGAGTTACTACATAAATTTTCGGGTAACTATACATCGATGAGTTTGTGGGATGCATTGGAAAAGCGATGTGAAGGCAATGACCAATATAAGAAAAGTCGAAAAAAGGTTTTGAAGAAGGAATTTGATAGCTTCAAGCATTATCAAAATGAATCGATTCCAAATCTGATTGCAAGATTTTCTCACTTAATGAATGAAATGCGTTTGGTGAATCTTACAAAAGACGAAGCTGATATGAAAGTAAAGATTCTGGAAGCTTTACCTGAGAAATGGGAGAATTATGTGATGATGATCACCCATGATAAAGAATATTCAGGATTGTCATTTAATGATCTGGTTCAAAGAATCCAAGCAAGGGATATGGAGTTAATGGTGAACAAGTCACTTCCTGCACAAGTTCAAAATCCTATGGTGTATTATGGTGACAATGATTCAACAATGAATGCTAGGAAATCTAATATTCTTAGTTCCGCACCTCCTACAACATTCATTGCATGTAAATCTGAAACTCCTAGTTATTCTGCTAGTTGTACTGTTCGTATACCTAGTTCTTCAACTTAGAATGCTTTGTCTGCTCAAACTACCGATGATTACAATGCTTTAATGTCTGCATTGGTATATTCATATTTTGGTGTTATTACTGGTTCGGTAAGTAACGCAGAATTAACCAATGAAGATTATGATCAAATTGATTATGATCATTTGGAAGAAATGGATTTGAACTGGATGCATGCTATGTTGGTTCGAAGAACGAAGAAATTCTTCAATAGAACTGGCAAGAAGAGATTGAATCAGGATGGAAAAATTAGACTGGACAAATCAAAGGTTAAATGACATAAGTGTTCTGTATATGGACATTTTGCACGAGAATGCTCAAATTCAACTGAAAATAAATTGAAGTCTGGTCAACATGCTCATTTGGTTATTCATTCACCAAATGAAGCTCCTAAGGTTGAGAGAAAGTATGTTTCTTTTGACAAAAAACTGACTGAAATCTTTTAGCATCCAGATGAATTTGCCTAGAATGTAGATTCTGAAGCACAAATAAAACATGCTCCATCTACTGTTGCATTGAGTGCTCCTCATGATGATGATGATTGTATTTTGACTAATTCTGATTCCAATTCGACAATATTTATGATCAACGAAGTTAAAGTCGAAGAATCAAAATTTCTTGAATGTATAAGGTTGGGTAGGAAGAATACAACTCTTGAAAAAGGTTCTGAATTATTGTCAGAAGAAGTGGTGATATTAAAGAAAGAGTTGGAAGACTTTCAAAAGAAATATTATGAATTGGTTCATGTTCATGAGGATGTTATGAAAGAAAAGAGTCAATTGGCTGAAGAATGTGAAAAAGACAAGGTTGAAGCTTCAGATGCATCACAAGATTTTCAAAATTTGTTTGAAAAGAGTTATCCGGTTCAACAAAAGTATGAAAAAGCTAATGCTCTTGTGGTTGAATCGGCTACTACAATTGAAAAACTTCAATCTAAGATGTCTACACTTCATGATGAAAATGTTTTGTTTCGTGATAAGAATGAAGTCTTGACAAAAGACATTGAAATTTTCAAGAAGAAAAGAGAAAGTGTGCTTGAGGAATTGTTTGCTGAATGTGAGATACGGAAGTTGCAAACGTATGAGTATGATGATCTCAATGCAAAGTTAATCAAGTCTCAAAAAGAAGTGTTTGATGCTCAACAGAAAATTTTTGAATTGGAGTTAAAAAGGAAAGTGAAGAATTGTAATTTGCCGCCTACATTGTTGAATTTCTTATACAAACAGGATCGGAGTGAAGATAGTTCCAAAAGAATGATATTCATATGGTTCCTGAACCGGTGGATTTATCTATATTTACATCTGCTCAACTTGATCCTAAAGATGAATTGCATGATTATTCAAAGTTTCTCACTCCATCAAAGAAGAAGAAATCAAAGTCTGAGAAAAAGCAAGCTCCAAAGTTTAATTCCAAGTCTATTTTTTTGGAAAATGAACAGGTTTTCCATAAGGGTGCTTCGAGTACTTCGTCTGGAACTAAAAAATAAAAAGTTTTGGTTGAAAAGAACAAACTTAAAGACATCAAAGCAAAATTCACTAAAGAAGCTAAGGGGAGAGAAGATTCTAGTTCTTCTTCAGGTTCATCAAAGACCCCAGGTGTAAGGATCAATTTAAACCCTCACGCGATATCTAGACTAGAAAAACCGTGCGGAATCCGGTTTAGCTAGGAGATTCAAGTATAAGCAATATAAGCAATAATCGAAAAGTGCAATAAACAAGTAAACACAAACCGATTAGAAGAAAAACACTTGTATTATGCGACTGCTTGATTACACCTTGATCGAAATTCTAAGAGGAATTTCGATATCACCACCAAACAAACACCAAAAGACTAGCAACCAACAACCCTAAATTGATTACTAGGAGTCCTATTTATAGGAGATGGTGAACTTGGAAAACAAGTTAACCTCCCTACCTAAAATAACTCCTAATTCCCGTATTTGAACCCTAAGTGCCATAAAACTCCCACTAAACATTGTTTAAATGAGTCCAAACGCATCTAAATTGGCCCAATGACCCAATATACCCATAACCCAACTTATTTTCACCTATTCTAACACATAGGCCTTCAGAATACTCCGCCAAGTGATGATTTAATACACAAGCCATAAATCTTGGTCCTTACAATCTTCCCCTTGGCTTGTGCTATTAAATATCTTCTACTTTCAATCTTCAGACTTCAGTCTTCTCCTTGGCTTGAACATGGGTTGGTGAAGATTCTTTTCTTGAACGATCTTCATTGGGCAGCAACGGTCGAGTTCTGGGAGTTTTCTCTCAATCAGCATCAGCTTGGACTTCAAATGACAAACAAGTAATGAGAGGAGGATTCTCAAGTACTTGCTCCTTCTTGAGATATTTCGAGTCCTTGCTGGATCATCAGTAACTGTCTTGACCAGCATGTAACTTCAGAGGGAAAAAATGTTGAAAACCTCTATCTTGGCATTCTTGAATTTCTCGTTGTGACTGCTCTGCATCTTTTCTTCATTCAGCTTCCCCTAAACATGTGAATGGTATCTTTTGAGTCTTCAGAAGCTTCACTTGAAAAACCAACAAACCTCCCCTGAGCATAGGGTAAGTCCTTTTCCGGCTGGTTCTGCAACACGAACAGCAGCAGCAATCATTGACTTTTCTTTTCCATGACATTTCATTTAACCTGTCATGCACAACATGGAACAAACACTAACCAGACAATGATGATTGGTTATCAAGTTAGCATTATTTAACCAAAGTCCCTAACATAGGATACAAGTTTCTTAGAAATACTTCCCCTAAACCCTAGGACTCTTCACATTATCTCCCCCTGCGATTCTGGAGGGGTGATACCTTCTTGCATTAAACCCATAAAAAACTTATTAAAACCTTTAAATTAACCTGGCCATGATTGAAAAAATAAACACTAAAAACTTAAGATAACACAAAAGAAAAATAAAAATAAAACAAACATACCAAATTTCTAAACGAGAAGGTTTTATTTTGGGATCAAACCGTCTTTGTCTGAACTGATGAACCCTTTTCAGCATCTGTTACTCGAACACGTCCAGGTGATCGCCAGTATATTGGTCCTTCTTAAACCCATGTTCCTCATTTTCCCGGCTGTTTGTCACTTATTTATCTTTTAGGTGCATTAATTATGAACATCCGACAGTCACACACAAATCCTAGATAATTAATATGTGCAGTCTATCAAGCTTGATCATTCCCTACCACATATTTTCACATTCCCATATCCAGAGTTTTGAATCTTTTCTCGAGACTTGGTTGAGAAGAGAATGAACAGATCATAAAAGAGATAGGGATAATATACAAAGACTTGTATGATTTCAACTCAGAGGCGTTTATCAGTCAGGTGGTAACCTTTCATCAAACACATAAGCCTAGTCACAAAGTCAGGGCTAAAGAGTTTTGGACGCTTGAGGGTCTCTTTTGTTGTGCATATTGGCATCTTTTGGGGTGTAAATTATATACAGCGATCTGCAAGCACGTTAATCCAGACTAACCAGGTCTTTGCTTACGCAAAACAGAGGAAAGTCTGATTAACACGTCAACCATTCTACGCCAGGTCATTGCTCACGCAAAGCAGAGGCAAGACTTGACTGACGGCTTTGACATCCCCAGATCTTTGCTCACACAAAATAGAGGGGACGCCGACTTTTTGAGATTTTCGATTCAACACTTTGGAGTCCGGCGTGTGTATCGGGAACAATTTCGCAGTCAAATAGAACAAGCACATAACCTAAGTGTGTGTTTCCCGTCAAATGACATACTTTATCTTTAAGTGTTGTGACCCATACCTTCGTTTTTGGAACTGAGCCTACCGAGCACATCACCTTGGATCATGTGTTTCACTTTTGCCTTACGCGTGTCAGTCATTCTGAGAACGAAAATATTTCACTTCCCTGCCTTCTCAAACACACAAACAACAGATTAAAAATTAAAAAGCACAATTTTTTTTAAGGGGTCTACTATTAAAAAGCACAATTTTTTGAGGGGTCTACTATTTCATCTTTTCTATGCTTCCCCTTGCTTTTTAATTTTTAATAACAACAGACACCCTTTTTTTTTTTTTAAACACACACTGACACAATACTAAATATGTACTAAAACCGGCCAAGCTAACCTTCAAAGTTTATCTTTTAAAAAAATCAAGAAATGGGTTTTGTTTCATGCACAATCATACTTCACATCAAACTAGCCAAGAAACAAACAATTCAAACAATATTACCTTTTCTGCTGATCTTTAAATTCTACCTCTCATAAGGAAACATGCTCTTCATTGAAGTCTTCATGTTATGTTGTGGAGAGATGCCTCCTATCCTGTGCCTGGAACAATCACTATCACAAACAAAACGTTAATGAAAGTCCTCCTTGACTGTTCCTGCACACTGTGAGAGATTAGTTAGAAAATGGAACCCAGGCCATTGTGGTTCTGGTAGTCCTGATGAATCAATAAAAGTTACTTCTTTTAGGCACATTCCCTTTGTATAATCAGGGAGTGGGGGTGTGGCTGCCTTGGTTTTGGGTTTTACCTGGTCATTTTTTGGAACATCTTTGTTCTTTACCTTCCAGGTTTGGTGGTTCAGTCTGTCTTTTACCTGAGGACATTTGGCTGGATTCTTCTGAACATTTTGATTTTTAATTTTGACATTTTGAAATTGTTTGGAGCATTTTTTATACACCCCTCTAGGCTGGTAATTCTGTTTTACCACCTTTGTCACATTCCACCTCTCTACCTCACACCTCACACCTCACATTTGGTTTTGAATAACCTGCTGATTTTGGAAAACTGACAGGTTTTGATTTAAAATGAAAAACATTATCAGTTTTAAAACCATTTTTTGTTGGTTTTTGAGGTGACTTAGGCTTTTGATTCACCTTCTGTACCTTTGGCTGTTGAGGTACAGACTTCTGCATCTTAGGGTTCGAAGGCGCAGGCTTTTGTTTTGAACCACCATGTGATTGGGTCTGCAGGACAGGTCTCTGATGAACCCTCTTAGGGTAGTAGGGCTCATATGGTCTGTGCAAGCAATTTCTTGCCAAGTGTCCAGGCTTTCCACACACATGGCAAGATTGCTTCTTGGGATACGCGGGAGTCTGCGGTTGGTTTCTCCCAGTGGATATCCAAGATGGTTTTGAGCAATTCTTGTGTATCCAATAGGTTTTTCCATTAGGCTTCGTGGTCAAAGTGTACTCCCGCTGTATCGGCATAAACTGGTCATATGCAGACTTAACATCTGGGTACGGGACAAAATCATGCGGTCTGGCGTCCCGCACTTTCTGCACATTTTGGACAACATTATCCTTCTTATTCTCACAAACCTTTTCATTAACAGTTGAGGGTTTGGGACCAGAAACCTGTGATCCCGTACCTCTTCTCAAGATTTTAACAGTTCTTAATGGTTTCACAGGTTTCACATCACACTTGCCAATCTTAAAAACACCAGACACAGAATTTTTGTTTAGAACCTCTGACTCAGACAGTTTTGAACTAGACTCAAACACAGGAAATTTAAATTTTTCCCAATCAACATTTTCAAAAGAAGAACATTTTTGAATCTTAGGACTCTCCTTTTCATCTTTTACCCCTGCCTCCTTGGTAACTTTATCTGCACAACTGATAGAATTGTCAGTAATGTTAGAAACAGGAGCAGAAATTTTAATAGGACATGCAGCAAGTTTTTTTTCAATTTCAGCCTTAGCTTTTAAAATTTCAGCCTTGGCGTCTAAAGAGGTCTTTGAGCTCACATGATCCGAGATCATTTCATGCATTAATGGCATCGGAACAGTGTGTGTGGATTTTTTATCTTTTTCATCTGACCCAAGACCCAACCCCGAATTGGCCTTAACATGCTTCATCCGTTCATCAGTATTATAAAATAAGGTGCTGGCTTTCATCATTTGTTTAGTAGCTTTTTTCATAGTGTTAAAGAGTGGATTGAGATTGGCCAAACTTATTTTTCAGTTCTTCAAGTTCATTGGTTAAAGTGTCAATTTTTGTGTTAGCAACTCTAAGATATGTGGTTTTATCACTCAATTCCCTTTGAAGATTTTTAATATCGACTTTGGCAGCTTCAAGTTTTTCACTTAATATTTTATTCCTACTTTTGTATTCTCTCAGGTCTCTATCAGATAGTTCACGATTTAATGTTTCGTTAATGAACTTACGTTCCCAGTCTTTACATTCACTCAAAATGACCTGACACTTAGGGTTTAGGCATACCTCGTTATTGTTGGTGCATGAGGTGACGCCTGGTAGAATGAGAGCCATGAACCTCTTTTGGATGAACGTCTAGTTCAAATTCGGATTGGAAAGTCTTGACCGGATCGAAAACTGAAAGCCGAAGGGTTGGATAGAAAAGGGTGAAGTTTGGATAGAAAAGTCAAGTTTTGGATCGAAAAGTGGACTTTTTGATCGAAAAGAGGACTTTTTGATCGAAAAATGGACTTTTTGATCGAAAAATGTGGCTGATCGAAAAGCTGGTCAAAAAGCTGGTTGGCTGATCGAAAAGCTGTTTGGCTGATCGAAAAGCTGTCTTGGCTGATCGAAAAGCTGTTTGGCTGATCGAAAAGCTGTCTTGGCCGATCGAAAAGCTGTTTGGCTGATCGAAAAGCTGTCTTGGCTGATCGAAAAGCTGTTTGGCTGATCGAAAAGCTGTTTGGCTGATCGAAAAGCTGTTTGGCTGATCGAAAAGCTGTTTGGCTGATCGAAAAGCTGTCTTGGCTGATCGAAAAGTTGTTTGGCTGATCGAAAAGCTGTTTGGCTGATCGAAAAGTCACACAGGGGGACTTTCCGATTGAAGGTGACTGATCGAAAAGTCACAGGGGGACTTTCTCGATCAACAATGCACGACAGAGGGTGCTTTTCGATCAAAAGTGTTGGTCGAAAAGCCTTAAGCTGGGTCGAAAAGTCTCTCAAACACGAACAAAGCACCACGAATACTTCTGTCTTGACTTGTAACCTGCAAAAACACCTCCGAATGTGCTAAAAGCTGAAAATCACCACAAAACTCAAAACGTTAGTTCTCAAAAACTTGAATCTGATATCGCGAGAGCCTCGAAACTTGTGTTTCTTGGCTCTGATACCAATTGTAAGTCCCGAAAATGGTTCTAAACACGATATCACTACTCGATTGAGTGTGCGGAATCCAGTCAATCGAGTGATTCAAGATGCAAGAAATAGAAATCGAAGAACACAATAATTAAAATAATAAAACCTGGAACAAAGTGCACACGATTAATAATCGTCTGGCACACAAGCTTGACACAACCCAAAAAGCCCCCTTGTATCTCTCTCAACTAGCTAGCCCAAAATAATAAACAAGCCCAAAACTATCTAATGCAAAAGCCTCAATTTCTAGGTCTCTACACCAGGTTTCAAGAACAGAGGATTGGGTTATGAAGCTAAGGAAACACCAGTTCAAGCTCAGAAGCCAGAAAAAGCTGAGAAGATTTCAAAAGTTAAAGTTCCAAAGAAATCTCCTCCTCTGCCGACAATTCTTATTATTTAGGAGGGTCATCATCTTTAAGGAGTCCATCTCCTAGGTATGATTCTTATGATAATTTCTTTGATAACTTTGATTCTGAACACTCGTCTCGTTTTCAACATTCAAATAATTTTTCAATTGTGCTTAAATTTCGAGAAAGACTTTGTTATGCATGTCGTCAGCCTTGACATATTGCTGTTGATTGTCCAACAACTGCATATATCCACAACACTGCTAAATATGTGGATAACAAAGGTTAGATTTTTGATGAACCATGGTCTCCAAAGGTCAAATCAACTTGTAAGTCGTCTTGGTCTAAACCGAGTACATCAGTTGATATTGATTTCGGTTCTGATCAAAAATCATTTTTAAAGATATGGAAACCAAAGATTGTTTCCAAGGCCAACAATGACTATGTGGAAGACACCGGGCGACCCGAAGCTATTGAATCGGGTCGATCCCAAAGCGACTAATAATTAAATTGGTGTCAGCAAGTTTTTCAGGAAGACCTATCGGTGATTGGAAAATTGCTGATTGTGGAATATCTGTGATAATTTAAATTGACTTTCAGAATCAATTTTGTTTTCAAAATGCTAAATTGCAAAGTATTCGTGTTGGTTGATCAATTTCTATTTTTTTTCACTCCGTCTCATTTTGAGGGGAAGTTTGTTTTCGTAAAAATACAAAAATAGTGTGTTGTTTTTTAATGTTAAAAATAGAGTTTGTCATTTTTAGGGGGAGAAATTTAGAAAGACAAAAAATTTGAAAAATGCAAAATTCCAAAAACATTGAAAAATGAGAATTGTATCTGACATGATTGGGAAATGATGGTACATTGGCTTACATCGTCTGACTCATGGATAAAATAGATGAAAAAGTCATAAGTCCATTTGATCGATGTGTAAGGTAGGCTCGGCAAATCAGAAAGTATACGAATGTGATATACACTAAATCTAAATCTGATGCTTGACCTATTGGACAACATCTTGATGCGTATCTCAAGATATATCAAGAAAAAGATATGTGAAAAATAAAATGAGAAGTCGCTGTGTATACATGTGCTCATTTTGCAAAGATTTAAACTTGTTTGATTTTCTTTATTTTGTCAAACGATCAGTCTTTCTCTTCGTATCGAAAAATCGACCTGATCGTTGTTCGTTTGACGTTCTGCTATATTTTCTTTGGTGTTTCGTATAACTCATCGGACTTTCTCTGCGTGTGTGGGAGCACCGACCTGATTGTTTTTGGGTTATACAATTTCAACTTCTTTTATTTTCTTATTTTGTTAAATATGTGGTCTTATCTGCGTATCGAAAGATCAACCTTAAGGTAGACGATTTAACGTTCTTATTTCTTTTTGCATGGAACACAGTTGACTATATCATGTATACAATCATTATGTGATAAATCACAAATAAAATCACAAAGTGTGATAAGCAAAGCATATCTGAGTATGTCTGATAGTGTGGGGAACACTGGTCAAAGCAAATCTAATCAATACTTTAACATATCCAGATGTTATGAGTATGATTATGCCTGAGTTTAAAGTTGGACAAATTATATCTGCAATCGAGATGGCTTATGTGCTACAACAATCGCAATTGAAGTGTAGTTCAGCATGTT
>JBCNJP010000010.1:78320659-78380357 GCA_039602395.1 Deinandra increscens subsp. villosa | reverse complement strand
AATTTTCATATCAGAAAATACCATAAAGATTTTAGGTGTGTTTTGATATAAAGTTTGTAAAAATCAAAAAGATTTTGTTTCTTATTTCTTTTCGATTGATCAACACGGAATACGAAATCAAATTTCGAAATCAAAATGTCTTGGAGTCTCGAAGAGACGTTTTGCGCCAAGATTATTTATGTTGGCAGGTTTCTAAGTGGAAAGAGAACATCACAACTTCAAGTCTTCTGAAGATTGTTGATAAAGAGATTACACACGATGCAATATCAAGTATTCAAGATTAAACTTATCGTCAAGTCGAGGGAGAGTTTGATTGAAGATACAAGATACAAGTTTTAAAGTGGAAATTGATACTGCACATGCCGAGCGGGGGTTTGTAGATACATGGTTCCTGATCGTCATGTGAAGTATCAAATACAAGACAAAGACATACAAGATTGCTGGTGTTCGAACCCTAGGCGAACTCCAGGTTCGGACCTAGGCGATCTCCAGGTTCGGACCTAGGCGAACTCCAGGCTCGGACCTAGGCGAACTCCAGGTTCGGACCTAGTAGAACCTTGTCCAAACCTGAGGTTCGGCTGATCGGGATTCATCTAGTATAAATAGTTTGTCGTGTATTGAGATCGTAAGCTCTTGGTCATATTTCTATCAGTGTACTATGTGGTTCTCTGTGGTCTAATACAAATCCTTTGTATTTACTCTTGTGTTCATTCTCATTTTACATTGATTTCGATACGACCGAGTAGACGATCCATCGCTCACACATTTTCATAAATAAAACAAATCAGGATACCTGAATTGCTGGGATTCTCAATCTACAGCAGGATTCCTGAACAATCTGAGCTTCCTGCGAGCATCCTGAAAATATACCCCTAACAATTGCCCCTGAATCTCGGCGGTTGTAGATAAGATTTACAGCTGTCGAGATTTAAAAACCCTCTTTTTAACGGAGTCTCAAACGGTAGATATGGTTGCGATGGGACGTTTTTCTCGGCTTCCGATTGATTCCCTATGCGTCATCACTTTTCCTTTAAATACAAACGCTCCAAACCCTTATTCTTCATCATCTCTGGAAACCTTTCGAGCTTCTCTATTTCTCAGGTCAGTTTCCTCTTCCCTTTCTCTCTATTTTTCCTTTCGGTTTTTCGGCCATGGCCAAGAAAAACACTCGATCAAGCACATCCACTAGCATGCCCGACATTGAAGATTTCATTGATCAAGGCATCCTAGTAAGCTCCGGAGAAGAAGCCTGTACCTTTACCGACGTAGACATCCGAGCACTCCAGAATTCCGGCCTGTTTCCCCGTTCTGCCTTCATTCGTAAGTATGATGCCCGGCTAAAAGCTGACTTCGTTTCGAAGACATGGGTCTGTTTATTGTTCTATCCTTTCTCCCTCAGAATGTCGTACCTTTTCCCGGACCTTGTTGACGATTTCTTCAAAACCATCGGCCTCTCCTACTCCCAAACCATGCCAATGGTTTGGAGAATTCTGTTTTCGCTTGGCAGCCTAAACCATTCCAGGGGCATGGACATGGGAATTCCGGAGCTCTGTTCTGCTTACAACCTTAGAACCCATGGGAATAGTTGATTCGTCCCGCAAGCTCATTCATCCAAAACCCAACTGATTCCTCGATATTCCCACAATGTCCATGATTGGAAGAATAAGTTTTTCTTTGTCAAGCGTGATTCTATCAGCGGGGGTGCTGATTTGCTTTGAAATGGGTTGAAAAGGGTAGAATATCGTTTTTAATTATAATTTTGGATTCTGAACCTTACTAATATTGATTGTTTTCCTTATGTTTGCATCTCCTAAATTCAAGAAGCTTGTCGCCTTCGGTGAAGCATCTATTGAGAAGATTACGAGATTCCTGGAGATTTCGGCCACCGACATGGCCGTCGCCATCGAGACAGCAGCCAGCGAGCAAAGTTACTCAGCCGACCACACTCCCGAGATGTCTGGTAAGTTCTTCTGGATTCCCAGCTTTCATTAATTCTAGGAATTCCAAATGTTATTAACCTGTGTTGTCATTATAGTTCCCAAGTCCAGCTCCTCATTCTCTCTGAAGGACCTTGATAACCTTCTCAAAGTCAAGAAGGAGCAACTGGAGCAGCCTTTGTAGGATCGAAAATAGTTGGTCTTTAACTAAAACAAGAACACTCTACTTGTAAATATAACCTTGCGGAATTGAAGTTATACTTCAATTCACTTGAGCAGAGTTAGTTCTCTTGTATTAGGTAGTGTTTGATTTGCATAAGTATAGTAACAACGAAGTAAGAAATACTCGGTAGTATTTGCATTAACTCAAAGTTACACTATTACAAGGTGATCAAGAACCGTGTGTAAAACTATGAGCTAACTATGCTATATATAATGCTGATGAGATCAATGACAGCCATTGATCTCAAACGATTCAATCTAAGTCGTGTAATACAAAGTCAAATATAAACTACCAAAAGCATAAACTTCGACAATTGGAATATCTTGCGTGTGATCAGCATCATACTACTTTAGGAGAGCGGATTTGATAGTTTAGAAGCAACCGAGAAGCTTTTGCAGGATTGGACTACTGAAAAGACATCTCAGGAAAGTCCGGTTGAACTCATTATCTGGTGGATAATCGAGTTCATCGGAATATTCGCTAGCTGGCAAAATTGCTCCTTCCGCTTGAACTACCAGTTCCGCTTGAAGTTGAGATTTCCGCTTCAACTTCAACTTCAGCCGGAACTCATCAAAAGTGGCTTTCAGCCGGAAATCTTCAAAGAGATATATTCCTTACAATCTCCCCCTAAGCTGATGCTATCAAATTATTCTTCAACTCCAAAGTTTATCTTCAAAACTGACTTGTACCCAAAAATTTCTTCTCCTTGACCTAATTGTCCAAGGATTTGATGTTGGCATCCAGATTTTGAGAGAGCTCTTTCGAATTAGTTTTGGTCACCTTCACATATCTAAATGATTCCCAATCTCTTTCATTCAATTCATCTTGAACAGAGATGGATTCATGAACTGTTAAGGTGCCATCAGCTCTATGAACATAGAACAACTTTTCTTCTTCTTCCCAAATGATGAATTTCACCTCACTGACTGGTTCTTCTTCTTCATCGTCAGTATCACCCCGAGATCCGAAAAGCACTCCACATTCATTCACTGTAGTCTCAATACATAATCTCAGCAGGTGCTCAGCCCTTGTAGGACTCAGAATCTCTCTTAACTTCACATAAATATCAGTCATTTGTAGTGTAGAGAGCATTCTGGTGGCTTTGTGAGCATTCACTGCTAAGGTTGTGCCATTTGCCAAGTTGAAAGTGAAGACAAAGGTAGCTTCATTTGCTGCCCATCCCACAATTTTATTCTTTCTGGGAGGAGCTTTCTTCTTTGCTTCTGATCTTTCTTTTTCTTTGCATGCATCATCATCCTCTTTCTCTTCTTTTTCTCCTCATCAGAATCATCTTCTGATTCTTGCATAACATGTGCTTTGCCCTTTGATGAGGGAGAAGAGGGACCAGGTTGAACTTCAGTAGGTTTGGTGGATGGTGTAGGAGCAGTGGGTTCTCTGATGGTGAGTGGAGGCAAGGGTGTTTGAATTGGTGGTCTACTGGCTTCGGGTGTAGGGCTGGAAGGAGGAGTAGGTGGGAAGATGTCTGAGAACTCAATGGTGGGAGCAGGCTTCCTTTTGAAAGGGATAATAGGAGTGAAGTTATCTGTTCTGTATTTTGGGCTGGAGAGTTTAATGGCTACTTTCTTGGATAGTGAGGGAGGTTTGTAGGGTATGATATCAAGTGACTGAAAGATTGATGGAACTATTGTAGGCGTAGGGTTTGGGTTGTAAATGAAGGAAGGTGGAGGTAGTGGATCTGCAACATCAGTAAACTCAGGTTTGACATTTAAGTTAGTTGATGTACCTGAAGTGAATTCTGAAGGTGGAGGCATCACCAACTTTGGGTTTACAGCAGCCACATCTCCTTTAAGCTCATGAAATATTGAATCAATCAAACTACACAGCTCCCTAACTTTCATTTGTTCAACTTCTTCCTCTGATTTCAAGTTTCTAACAACCAGGACCCTTTTTACCTTCTTCAACAGTAGATAGTTCTCATCATTCTTTACCAGCTTGGTAGGCATCTTGGAGGCAATGGAGATTAACCTCTGCCTTTCAGCATCAGTCATTGTATCTAAATTATAATCCTTCAGTCTCCAATCAAAGGACCTCTTCTTTGCTTCTTCAAGTAAGCTCTCAACAATTCCATCTTGTGAATACAGATAAAATTCCTCTTGAAGCCTTTTGGCTAGCCTTTCATCCTCAGCTACCATTCTAGCATCTTCTACCATCTTCAACACGGCTTCAGCTTAAGGGGTTTGAACAACCTGCTGAATAGTTCTAAGGTTTGCAGACTGAATTGGCTCTTCAGCTTGAACTGACTCTGCACTCCTCATAGCTATTAAAGTTGCAACTATGTCTTCAGCCTCTTCACTTAACTGTTCTTCCGGTTCAACCACAGGTGGCTGATCAGACCCAAAGATTGTTTGACCGGGGCCATATGTTGGATCAGGAGAGTTTTCATCTATTTGAATTACTTCAACCTGGGTTTACGCTTGAATTTCCGGTTGAACTGCTAGTTGAGCTTCCGCTTGAACTTCCGGTTGAACTTCCGGTTGAATAATATTTAGACCTTCAGTCACCACCTGAGGTTTGGTGACTTCAAATTCTTTATCTGTTAGTTCCAATACCTCTGTTCCTTCTTCTTCACCAATCAATTTTTGATCTCCTCCTTCAGACGTAGTTCCTACTGCAAAAGTTGCAGTGCTTTCTTCAATATCAGCTGCTACCTTGCTGGTGGAGGCAATGTTTCTCTCCGCTTGATCACTGGCTCTTTCAGCCGGAAAGATGACATCTTTCAGTAGTATTGTGATCAAATATATGTGTTTAGGGAGAGCACCAGCAATCACCATTGAAGACTGAACTAACTCAGTGAGGTTGGGGTCCACAAATGGAGAAATAGCAATCAGTTGACTGCTCTTCATGTTAACCCAACTTTCTTCTACTGTGAAGGCCTTGACACCAAGTTTCTTACAGGCAAAGGCTCTAACTTCAGCTGGAATCCTATCAGTTTCTTAAATTTCAAGAATAGCAGGTGTAGAAGTCAACTTCTCCCCCAATTTAACAGTATCAGCTTCATCAGCTTTTCTGTTTGGGTTTGAAGGACCTGCCTCAACTTCAGTAGGAGCAGCCTTTACCAATGTAGCAACAGTTGCATTCAGATGATCAACCTGTGCTTGGAGATTAAGGTACAAATTCGTCAATTCTGGTAGTGTATAACTGTCCTCAACTGGCTTTTTACCAGTATCCCTGGACAAAACCAAGTTATCAATCCGAGATTGATCAACTATGGTACCCATGGCTTCTTGGAACCTAGGATTCTCTTCAACTGTGCCAGCAGCCCTTGGTTCCAATGAAGGACCCGTGGGTGCTGATTCAGAGAAGATTGCCGTAGTTTGGGTCTTATTGATGTTACTGCTAGCACCAAGATCCAGTGAGGATACTTGGGCAGCAACAGCCCTCTCTGCATGAATCTCTTCTAGACTCCTAAGATTCACCTCCGGTGAGGAATGGGGGTTCAGTGCAGCAGGGTCCAGGTCCATCGGAATGTTCTCATGTAATGAGGTGGGTGAGTTAATAACACCCTCATGTGGACCGGGAATGGGTGCACTGTCACTCCTAGGTGATAGGGGTTGCAAGGGGTGAAAATTATTCAGATGGGGATTGTACATGTATTTCTATTGACTCCCCCTCAAGAGAAGGTTCATCCCTAAGGGCATATCCCAGTTTTATCAGCTTCCTCTTAGAATTTTTGCCTTGAGTGGGGTTAGAAGCTTCAGGTTGGTTGGTGGCAGTAGGTGGAGGAGACCTAATGACCACATTTCGCTGTCTTTTGAAAACGACAGGAGGAGTTTCAGATGAGGAGGTGGCACTGGTGGTTTTAGTGGAAGCTTTCCTCTTTTTGGAACGATAGGTTTTGATGGTAGAGGAAGTAGGGACAGATGTGGGATCAGGAGCTACTGGGTTAGTAGTCCTGTCATCTTGAGCAGGGTGCTCAGTTGCTGCTACAACTTCCGTCTGAACCTGAGCAGGTTCATTATGAAATTGCCTTGGAATTGGCAGTGGATGGTCAGTATCCCTTCCAAGAAAAGCAGTCTTGTTTAAAGCTAAATTTGAGAAAGTTTTCTCATTGAGAAGTTTAGGTTGCAAAATTTTACCACCCAAGAAAATTTGGGGGTATTCCTCCCTGAGAATACATGTTAAAAACCTTGGGTATAAATAGACATAATCTGGTGAAAGATTTGTTTTAAGACCCTTAAAAATCAGTTTAGAGAAATTAAAATTTTGACCTTTTACCACAGCATAAAATGCTGAAGCTTGTTCAGCAGCAAGTTCATCAATCCCGCCTTTCTTGGGAGTCAGGCAAACCAGAAGGGTGTGGGCTAAGAATCTCCACTGGTAAGGCAGTTGCCCCTTCTTTATGGTCTTGCTTCCTATTGAACCGCCATAGCCAATATCTCTAAAAAGAGGTAAGTAGTCACATGATTCAACAAACACATAGCTGTCTTCATCCCTTAGTTTTAACACCTTTCTGATTTTGGCTTCATCGATTTCCACAGTTGTGCCCTGAACAGTTGAGACAATCTTTTCACCACCATCATTGCTTTCAGCAACCCTAACATGTGATCAAAATTCTTCCATGATCTCTTCGAATATCACCGCTTTGACGGTCAGCGCGTGATGAAGATGACTCATTTTAAGGAAGTCTATCATGCCGTTGTAGATGTTGTTCTTGTTGGGTGCTTTTAGGTAAGCCACCAGGTTGTGTTCCACAGGGAACTTTGAGTCACTGGCTGGCTTCTTGCCACTCGTACTCGCTTTCGGAGCCATTGTTGTTGTAGGTTTTTGAGAGAGTTGACGGTTTTTGGGAACTTATTGGGAGAATTTGGGAGTAATTTCGGAGTGGGGTTTGAGAGAAATGGGAAAGTGACGGTAATTTAGGGCTTTTACCTTTTCCGTCGGTGACGTGGAGGAGAGAGGTTTTAACCACCCGTCCAGTAACCGATGTGACTGGTGCTTTATGGGTTATACGGTACAACACGTTAAAGCATGTCATTATCCAAAAGGATATTTACTGAAACCTCGGATATTTAATGGTTAAAAATTCAATGGGTAATTAAATGTGTATCCGCTTGAAAAACTGTGCCTTCCGGGTAATTTAATGAAAATTAACTTTGACTTGTTGACCCAGAAGTTCAGCCGGAACCCATTTTCTCCTTTATTTTAAATACCAAATTTCTTCCGTCTGAACTTCAAGTCGATAATTTTCCGCTTGGAAGAATTGTTTTCAAAAACTTTTTCCACACAATTTACAAAGCATTTTTCCAGTTGAAGTTCACCCGGAGATTTTCAAAAGTTTTCTCCTCACAGGTTGAACCTGAACTTGGACCAGAAATCCAAAACACATAAATTTTGAAAATTTTTGTTAATTTTTCATAGTTTAATAGTAGTTGCTGACTATGAACTGAAATGTTTTCTAACTAACACAAGATATTTTCATTTTCCTTTTCTTTTTGTATAAAGAGACGGGCTCTTGAGCACATGCCTCTCTTTTATTAAAATTGTGAAAAGCTTTGTGTTAATCAAACTTCATCATCCCAATGGCTGTGATGAAGTAGAAGAATCTTGCCTCATCAAAAGCTTTAGTAAACAAATCAGCCAATTGATGATCAGTATGAACTTTGAACAACTTGATCAGATTCTTTTCTGCACAATCTCTAATAAAATGATACCTGATATCAATATGCTTTGTTTTGGAGTGTTTGACTAAGTTGTTGGTGATGGAGATGACACTGTTGTTGTCTGCAAAGATTGGAGTTTCCATGAAGGTGATTCCATAATCAAGCATCTAATTTTGGATCCAAAGAACTTGACTACAGCAGCTTGAAGCAGCAATATACTCAGCTTCATCAGTTGATGTAGATCACAAGTTTGTTTCTTGCACTGCCAGGAGACAAGTCTTTCACCCAAAAATTAACATCCGCCTGATGTTGATTTCTTGTCTATGTCACACCCTCCATAGTCACTATCGATGAATGCCTTGAAAGAGAAGTCAGAATTTTTGGGATAGCAAAGACCTAATTTGGTTGACCCTTCAAGTACTTGAAAATTCTTTTGACTGCTAGCATGTGTGACTCCTTTGGTGATGACTGATATCTTGCACATAAGCAAACACTGAACATGATGTCAAGTCTGCTTGCAGTTAGATACATCAGTGATCCTATCATTGCTCTATACATGTGTACATCCACTGGCTTGCCACTTAAGTCATTTGTTAACTTGTGGGAAGTGGAGATGGGAGTTTTGGCACTTGAACATGACAGCATGTCAAATCTATTTAGCATGTCTTGAATGTACTTTGACTGGTTTAAAAAGATCCCAGCTACAGTTTGCTTCACTTGAAGTCCTAAGAAGAAGGTTAATTCTCCCATGGAGCTCATTTCAAATTTAGACTGCATCAAAATTTCAAATTCCTTGCACAACAAAGTATTAGATGAGCCAAAAATAATATCATCTACATAAATTTGTACCATCAACATATCTTTACCAACAGTTTTGGTAAACAGTGTTTTATGAATAGCTCCTCTCCTGTAGCCATTGTCTAGAAGATAGTTTGAAAGAGTTTCATACCAGGTTCTAGGTACTTGTTTGAGACCATATGGGGCTTTGATTAGCTTGCATACCCTGTTTGGGTGATGAGGGTCCTCAAAACCAGGAGGTTGCTTGACATACACTTCTTGTTCTAGTAGGCCATACAGGAAGGCACTTTTGACATCTATTTGGAACACTTGGAAGTCTTTGAATGCAGCATAGGCTAGAAAAATATGATTGCCTCCAATCTAGCCACTGGTGCAAACACTTCATCATAATTAATGCCTTCTTCCTGTACATAGCCTTGAGCCACCAGTATTGCTTTGTTCTTATTGACAATGCCCCTGTCATCCTTTTTGTTTCTGAATACCCACTTGGTGCCAATTGGTTCTGCATCAGCAGGAAAATCAACCAATTCCCAAACTTTCTGCTTATTAATTTGAAATAATTCTTCTTGCATTGCCTCTACCCAGCTGTTATCTTCTAAGGCTTCAGCCACCTTCTTGGGTACTTCTTGAGACAGAAATGCAGCATGCAAACAGATGTTTGCATCAGCAGATTTACTTCTTGTTAGCACAGGTGCAGATATATCTCCAATAACATTCTCCGGAGGATGATTCTTGTTGATTCTTCTATCGACTTGCATGGGGAAATCATGGCTTCTTCCATTTGATGGTATGTTGAGCCTATGAAGTATGTGTTCAAGCTCAACATTACCAAATTGTGATACACTACAGGATCAGAAACTTCAACTGTTTCATGAGAATTTGTGTCTGAATTGTAGGTCAGATGCTCTAAATTGAGCTCATTTGATGTGGCATTTTCTGAATTTTCAGCTTCATTTGACCCTGACACAGTATTCTCCTCAGTTTCTGAAATTGAGTTGCTGTCCTATAAGAATTATGTCCCTGCACTGATATACTCACAGGCTTATCAACATTTAAGTTGAAAGTAGTAGTTAGTGCGTCAATATCAAATAACCAGGTGGGTTGAGACTCATAATTGTTGGGTGATTTTTCATTAAAAGACACATTTATGGTTTTTTTCTTCAACAATTTTGGTTCTCTTGTTGTATACTCTGTATGCCTTAGACACACCAGAATATCCAACAAAATATCCTTCATCTGCCTTTTCTGCAAATTTAGGCAATAGCTCATTGGTATTTAATATTGTGACAGGACAACCAAATGGTTTAAAGAAGTAAGTGTTTGGCTTTCTTTTTCTCCAAAGCTCATATGGTGTCTTATTCTTGCCTTTAACAATTAAAATCCTGTTTTGGACATAACAGGTAGTGTTTACTCCTTCTGCCCAAAATATCACAGGGAGCTTGGAGTCTGCTAACATTGACCTAGCAGCTTCAGTCAATGTCCTATTTCTCCTTTCAGCAACACCAATTTGTTGTGGAGTTCTAGGAGCACTGAATTATCTCACAATTCCCTTTTCCTCACAAAAGGAATTCAAAACATGATTTTAAATTCTGTGCCATTGTCACATCTGATTGTCTTCACTTTAAAATTGGATTGATTTTCTAAATTTATCACGAGAGTTTTTAATAATTCAGCAGTTTCATCTTTAGTTTTAAGAAAGAAAACCCATGTGTATCTAGAAAAATCATCAATAATAACAAAACAGTATGACCTTTTTCCCAAACTCATCACTCTAGTTGGACCAAAAAGATCCATGTTCAACAACTCTAGAGGATGTGAAATAGAAGATTCAACTTTGGGCTTAAAGGAGGTTCTGTGTTGTTTGCCCTTGAGACAAGGTACACAGTTTTCAGAACATGCAAAATGCTTGTTAGGAAGACCCTTAACCAAGCCAAGATTTACAATTCTGTTCATGTTCTTGTAATTCACATGACCTAACCTTATGTGCCACAAATCAGAATCATCAACAGAGGCTTTGGATATAAAACAAGCAGTGCCACATGAGGGCGCAGCAACTGACATATCCAAGATGTATAGTCCATCTCTCCTAGGTGCCTTAAGCATAATTAATTCATCAGGAATTTTAACACCAGGTTTGAGGACTATAGCCTCTCTATTATTAAACATCAAATTTAAATTCTTGTCACACATTTGTGAGACACTGAGAAGATTGAAATTCAATGTATCAACAAAATTGACCTTATCAAATTTTACCAGTCCATTTCTCACATCTCCTTGTGCTGAGATATGGCCTTTTGTGCTTCCAAAGGCAACGGGTCCCCCATTGATTCTTTTTGTATTTTCCAGTATTTGTTTATTCCCTGTCATATGGCAAGTGCATCCACTGTCTACTACCCATAGGCTATTTTGGCCTTAATTCTGCACCTGCACATATCAGAATTGATCAGTTTCTATAGGGGACCCAAGCCTGAGTGGTCTTGGGTCTGCCATAAGCATCATTATACTTGTACTCCTTGAGTACTAAAGTATTTACAACTGGAGCTTCAGTGAGCAAATCATCATCAACAAAACTTAAGTTCTCATATTGAGCACTTGTTTGACTAAATCTTTCACTTTCTTTGATTTTTCATTGCTTTGATTGACCAACTTAGTTCTTTCAGGTGATTTAGAAAATCTTTGAGAAAAATATTTGTTTTGATTTGAATTTTCCGCCTGAAGTGGAACGGTATGACTTCCACTTGAACTAGTAGCAAATTCAGGTTAGTTAGACTTTTTGCTTTTTGAAAATTTTTCTCTAGAGGTGGTCTTTCCTCTAGAAGAATTTCTTATTCCTTGAGCTTCAAAATGCTCAAACCCATCAGCAAAGTGTACATGAGGTCTCTGTTTTGGAGCAGTGGCTGATCTGGGTTGAATTTTGATTTCCGGTTGAACTTGAGTTCGAGCGGAAGAGTGTTTCGCTTGAACTTCAGACGGAAAATGATTTTGTCTTAGAACAGAAAAACTTCCATTTCTTTCGCTACCAATTGAAACCCTGTTTGATTCAGATCCAAAATGCTTCAATGTTCGATTTTTCATAGGTGAAATTCTTCCTGTGAGTTTCTTTTGAAAATCAGCCTTTGGTTTTTTAACAGATTTTGGTTTCAAAAGAGGTTTAACTTTACTCAGTGGGTTGAACTGACACACAGCAGCTAGGTAACCTTGTTCACCACAGAACATGCATTCAAAAATTTTGGTTTCACAATACTCAAATTTCCTGGGATACTCGTTTTTGGTCACTTGTTTGAAAGTGAGTTGACCAATCCTTTGAGTTTGACTTCCCTTTGGTTGCTCAGGTTGTTTTCCTCCAACTTTTGAATCTTTGGGTTCATAAATGGTTGGTGGTGAAACAGCAATTGAAGGTTTCAGAATCTTTGATTATTCAACTGATGCGGAAGTGCTTGCATCAGTGACTTCAAGTTTCTTTGATTCAACAGTATTTTCAAAACTTGACTGTGATGAGGTGTCATCAACAGTAAAACTAACTTTGCAGTCTGTTTTCAAAGCTTCAATTGATTTAATTTCTGGTGAGTATTCAATTGGTGGTTCAACACTGTTGTAACCAACACCAGCCTTACCATACATCCCTCCCAACCATAACTTTTCAGCCTTTCTGTTTGCAGTTTGAAATTTATCACAGGTGAACAACGCATCTTTCAACTTGATTTCAAGAACATCAACCTCAGCCTTAGCATCTTTGGTTTCATTTCTTGATTTCTCAAGTTTGCACAATAAGTCATCAAGTTGTGTTTCAAGAATTGAGTTGGTTTGTTTTAACTGTTCAAATTCTTTGGTTAAATTTTCAATCTTTGAAATGTAAGAAGACTCAGTTTTCTTAAAACATTCCTTTAACTCATTCAAGTTTGAAACTTCATCAATTAAATCAGTGTTGTGACTTTTGTATTTTGCCACTTGTTCAATGCAAGCAGGGCTGCACAAGTTTTCTAAAACCTTCTCAGGGATAGAATGTACCTGATTTGAAGTGGAGTCTTGTTTGGCCATCAAAGCATGGTTAATTGGCTCAAACTCAGCTACAAAATCTTTCCATTCAACACATGAGGTTTGGTTTGCAACAGAAGCAGCCATATTCTGGTGGTTTTGACTTCCGGTTGGTTTTGGTGGGGTGGGTTGCTGACCCGAGTTGTGACCATAATTGTTGTTGTTAGAATTGTTTCCACCATGATTCTTCGTTTGGACATAACCCTGGTTCTGTCCTTCTCTTCTTGGTTGTGGGCATTCTCTTGCAAAATGACCAAGTTGGTGACAGTTGTAGCATTTTACCTTGCTTTTGTCTAAGCCAATGTGAGCACCCTTTGCTCCCTTGTAGGTTCTACCAGTTCTTTTATAAAACCTTTGAGCTCTAACAGACACCATAGCAAGTTGGGTCAAAATATCCATTTCTTCCAAATCATCAGCACCTATACACTCACGATCTTCACGAATGAAGCCTTGGTATGAGTCAGTTGCTCCGTGAGCATTGTGAGAGTTGTCAAAAACGTTTGAGAAGTTCTCTTGACACCTTGGTGTCTCAGGGAAGCTGACAATAGGTGACTGGTATGATGATGAGTTTGAAGATCTTTGATTTTGAAAATCGGTAGTTACTAGAGCAGTTGAAAACAGCTGAGTTGACTCAGAAGATGGGTTTTGCTTAAGGTTTAGTTCCATTTCATAGGCACTGAGTATGCCGTAAAGTTCACTAAGCTTCATCTTTTTCAAACTTTTACATTCTCTGATGCTCACAGTGTAAACTGTCCACACAAAAGGCAAAGAACGTAGAAAATTTCTGTTTACATTGACTTGGTCTAGTTTTACATCTACCTTTTGGAGTTCATCAAGTAAAGAAACAAATCTCATGTACTGATTTGTCATAGATTCACCAGATTTGTAATTATTGTTCTCATATTTCTGTTTTAAGACATCTTTCTTGTTTTCTTTAACTTCACTGGTTCCTTCATACATTTCACTTAAGGCATTCCACGGGCTGAATGCAGTTTGGTATCCTTTAAACCCACTTAAAATGGAATTAGGAAGTGCAGCCTGTAGAGTCCAATATCCCTTATAGTCAAATTCAAGAGCAGCACAGTCAGATTCAACATATTTATCTAAAGGTTTTGGAATTTTAACTTCTGCATCATCAGCAGATGAAACCATAGGTGAGTAAGGACCCTCAGTTAAGGATGTCCATATACGATGGTCTAAAATCCTAACAAAACCTTCCATCCTGAGTTTCCTGGTACCAAAGTCATTAGGGGTGAACATTGGTGGTTTGTTGGCACTCCCGTTTGAACATCCTAAACTTAGATTACTCATTTTGAAAACCTTTTGAAAGAGAATAACAACAAAGCTTGTAAAGTAGACCAGTAGAGTATCAACTTTGAAGCACTGAAAGTCTTCAAAGTGGGAGCCAAAGCTTTGATACCACTTGTAGGATCGAAATAGTTAGTCTTTAACTAAAACAAGAACCCTCTACTTGTAAATATAACCTTGCGGAATTAAAGTTATACTTCACTTTACTCGAGCAGATTTAGTTCTCTTATATTAGGTAGTGTTTGATTTGCATAAGTATAATAACAACGAAGTAAGAAATACTTGGCACTATTTGCATTAACTCAAAGTTACACTATTACAAGGTGATCAAGAACCGTGTGTAAAACTATGAGCTAACTATGCTATATATAGTGCTGATGAGATCAATGACAACCATTGATCTCAAACGATCTAATCTAAACCGTTTAATACAAAGTCAAATATAAACTACCAAAAGCATAAACTTCAACAATTGGAATATCTTGCGTGTGATCAGCATGATACTACTTTAGGAGAGCGACTTTGATAGATTTAGAAGCAACCGAGAAGCTTTTGCAGGATTGGACTACTGAAAAGACATCTCAGGAAAACTCTGGTTGAACTCATTATCTGGTGGATAATCGAGTTCACCCGGAATATTCGCTAGCTGGCAAAATTGCTTCTTCCGCTTTAACTGCCAGTTCCGCTTGAAGTTGAGATTTCCGCTTCAACTTCAACTTCAGCTGGAACTCATCAAAAGTGGCTTTCAGCCGGAAATATTCAAAGCGATATATTCCTTACAGCCTGCTATCTCCAAGACACCTATTAGCTGGCCCAAGGCCTCGGCTTCCAAGAAGCGAAAGACTGCTGAAGCCCCCGTGTACCTGGAAACCTTCAAATATCTCGCTCCTTCCGAAGTTAGCAACAAGGTTCTCTCGATGCAGACCATGGTCAACCTGGTAAGAAGCTCAACAAATACATATATTAGTTTAATACCTATTGTAGCTACTGATCAGGATTCCTGTTTTCTTGTGCAGGGCAGCGAGAAGCTGAGCACCCAGGCCATGGACATAGAGAGGAAGCTGGTCGAGGCTGAGGACAAGATCCAGGCCCAAGCTGATATCGCCAAGGGTAAGACCCTTTTCTACGAACATAAGCTCACTGGGCAGCGCCTGGCCTTGGAAGCCAAGATGGCCACTGATGCTGAAATAGGCCAACTTTCGGCTGCCCGGAGCGTCCTGGAGTGCAAAATCTAAATGGCGGGTGAGACTAAAGAGGCTGGCTTTAAGGTGCCTGGCTGGGATGTCGCAGGCTGGAAGGCTATCATGGAATCATTGGGAGGAGGTGATAGAGATGTGGCTGGAACAGGGAAGGATGGGACCGATGGCTGCTCCTCAAAGACAAAATCCGAAATCCCTGGTGGCGATGACTAGGGCTTATGTGCTGGAGCTTGGCTACGGTAAGAAGCTTGAGGAGGTTGATAAGCCGATGAAGGAAGGGAAGGTAATGGGCAATGAAGATATGCAACGCTCTGAGCCCATTTTTTAGGTTTTTGTGTTTAGTTGGTGGTGGTTGTAAAACAATTTCTTTGTGGTTCCTGTAAGAAACAAATAACAAACAACAAACAATAAACAATGGTAGGGGATCATGGTGGATGGATCTTGTGTTTTACAAGACGAATCCAGGATTCCAAAAAACTTTTGACCTCTGAGCTTCCCAAGCGGAGGGATCCTGAGGTTTTCAGGACGAACCTTGGAGAGCTCAAAACTCGTTCGCTTATATTTAATAATATGACTATCTTTTGGCTTCACACGTTGTGTTTTTTATTAAAATCTTCACTACAAGAAAAGTGATTATTAGGGACTAAATATTCAGTCTCCGATACATAATATCTAAGACTAATAAATTAGTTACTAATGATATTAGGGACTGATACATTTATGACTCATGCTAGCGACTGGTAATTAGTCCCTAATACTTTGATTGATTATTGAAGACTAAATTTCAGTGTTAAATGCCGATGGAAAACAAAATAATTTGGAGGGGGAATATTTAGTTACTGAAATTGAGTCCTAAAAACGACCTTAATTAAAGAAAAATAGCGTGATTAAATGAGGCATATTAGAGACTAACATTTAGTTGTAAAGAATATTAAATAAGAGCATACTAGGGACTAATAATCAGTTGTGAATGTATTTTATGCAATAAAAAATTAGTGACTGATTAACAGTGTCTAATTATCTAAAAGAAATTATACAATTTTCTTGAAAAATCTAGAGGACTGAAAATCAGTCGCAAAAATCTTATAAGTTACCGTATCCGAGACTGGTATTTAGTCGCACAAGAGGTTTTTATATATGATTGATGTGTAAGAATGGTATATAAATAAACTAACACAATTAAGTGTTAAGAAAAAGCAACATACCAAGTGACCAAATCACCTCTACGGCAAGTGTACATGTGTGTAATACAAAATTGGTAAGAAGCAAATGTCAATCCAAAGTCATGTGTACTAGTCAACAGAAGAAGAAAAAACCAAAGTCTCATAAACTCGGATTACGAAACTCAAACCAAACCCACCCAAAATCGGATTAGTGTAACCCGATTCACCCGAACCCGCTTTAGCTTTAGACCCGAACCCAAAATGATTTCATGGATCGGTAAAGAGTTATGTTTATGGTATTTCGGGTCAACCCGATTGACCCAACTTCAATTAAGATGATTTGGTATATTTTCAAATATGGGATTTCCAATGCATCTATGATTAATAGTTATGCGATTATTACAAGTCTTCGTAATTTTGAGTCGGGTAAGCCATTTAAAGCCTAGTTTTAGATAATACTCGGTGAATTTATAATGAACCCACGAACAAATATACCTAAATGGTTTGTGCTCGCATGCTAAACCTTTACTTATAATGCGTATTCTTTTCTAATTTGTTTAACTTTCTAACTTCAACTAATTAAACATTTATGTCAAAATTTATAGAAAAATAGAAATAAACTTCATGCTTTACAGTTTAAACATATTTACATTTAAAAAAACTGTTGTAAATTTTTACATTAGAGGAATATTATTGCACAATGATTGTCATCGAGTGGTTAAACCACTAATACGGTAAGTACATCATTGGTTTGGTAGTGTAGAAGTCACACAATGAAACACAATGATTGTCGTCAATGTTCTTTCTCAAGCTCTTGCTCTTGCATTTATCTGTGTGATCACATTCTAAAATGAAAGGAGCACAATAGATAAGTAAGTAACACACTAAACCAACTATGGATTACTAAACTAATGAATAATTAACATCTTTCTAACAGTTGGTCTTTGAAAAGATAAAATAAAAATTGAAGTACTTAAAAAAAATTGAAGTTCTTAAAAAATACATTTTTTGGCATTATGACCAGGTTATTACCCTCATGTACACTACCAGATTCTACTTTTTCCATAACAACAGTCCCCATGTCTTTGAACTTGTCAATAATAGGCATCCTGGTAATAAATATTAACTTAGCTAATAAATTCAATACATTTTAGTGGCATAGGTAATTAAGATAAAAGAAACAAGAACTGGAAGTGATACCTAAATGGACCATTTGGGTCTCGTGAAGGAACCTCCATAGCATCAAGAGCTTCAAAAAGACATTGACCATTCCACCATGGGCATGCTTTTTTGTCCATTCTTGTTTGCATGTTGGTACCATGAAGGCCAGATATTGGAAGAAACTGAATATCTGCAAACATTACAAGATTATGAAAAAATGTTGTAGAAATTATAAAGACCTTATAAGTTTACAAGGATGACAAATGAAATTTAGCTTGTACTAAATTGGGATGATGTTAGAAGCAATATAATGAATCATATAATAGTTAACAAATGATTAATTGGGATAGTACTCAAATAAAATTGTTGAAATAGAGAAAATCAGAAAACAAGAAGTGAGCACATATATTAAGAATTCAGAAATTCTAGAGCACGTGTATTTATTATTTGGAAAATGTCTAATCTGAAACATCGCTCTGAAACATCGCCCAGTTCTGTTTTCAAAGTCGGTTACAAGAAAAAAAAAACATTGGCTAAAACTTTTAAACCCAGTTTCTCAAACTATACTAACATGAAACTAGAAAACTTGGATTAGTTTGGACTGTCCAGTAGGTTTCACCAGTTCCTGAACACCCCTAATCCTTAGGAAAAAATGTTGAGTAGCAAGCAATGAGCCTCCATGATAGTAGAATCACATAAAATTTATACTATAGATTTCAAGGTAGACAAGCATGAAAGACCTTGAGACGCATAACCCGTCTCACCCACCCAGTCCATACCAGTAAGATTACAGAAAAATTATGTATCTGGCAACACCTCAACATGATTCCAATTTCCACTTGTGTACGACAAGTGTGTCTCATGTATGTGATGTGTGTGCCTTCACCCCTCAGAGAGCCTTGCGTTTTTTATAACACAGATGACAGATATACGCCAACAACATGACAACTATACAGTTCTATAGCATTATGCAACTTAACATGGGCAACTCTAGAAATCAAATTGATGCTAAAAATAACACACATACACATATCATAACTTCATAATGTGTGTGTTTATAACTCATAAGCAATTAAAAACCACTTAAATAGTAGCAGTTTCTTAGAAGCTAAATCTGGTAACAAGAATTTTAGATAGATAAAAGAAACAATGAGTATTGAACTCACCTTTGGCAAAGTTTTTAGGGAAAACAGGCACCATTTTCACACCAGGAGCCGGATTATAAGCATGAGTCTTGTTTTTAGTTAATTAGAAATTGAAGAAACTATAGAAAGATAAAAGTTAATCATAATTGTAGTAGCATAAAAAATCAATAATAAAATTTGACCAACCTGTGCAGAATCCTCAATTAATTCTCAGTATTTGATATTGCATAATATGGACTAGTTGTCAGTCTTTAATATATATTATTGGAAACTGATTCAATATAGCATGTCAGTCCCTAAAATAGACTAATTGGGACAACGTAAACATGTTACGGGAATGAATTTTAGTCCCTAAAAAATAATATTAGGGACCAAATCAACACAAGATCTAGGACTGATTATCAATCACTACAAAAGATTTAAAGACTAAAATGACGTACCACCGGGACCATGATTAAAGACTGAATTTTAATATATGGGGGACTGACTGTGAGTCTTTGTTGATACCACACAACTGGGACTTACTGACTAACTGATTATCAGTCACTAAAAACGTATTTAAGGACTGAAATGACGTACTCCGGGGACCAGGATTAAAGACTGAATTTTTATGTATAGGGAACTGACTGTGAGTCTCTGTTGATGCCACACAAGGGGGACTGATTTTCAGTCACTAACCACACTATTTAGGACTACGCATCCTTCACTAACGGTGACTGGCAAAATTCAGTCCCTAATTACTATTAGAAACTAATTATAGATTATCAGAGACTGGTTATTTAGTCCCTGATGGTCATTTTTCTTGTAGGACTCGTTATGAAATTTTGTCAAGAATCTTAAAAAGTACCTGTATATTAGGAAACCATTTAAGATTTAATAATCGAATATGTCAAAGTTTAAAATCAAGTGATAAGAACATAAGTCACCCTGACCTTCAAGTCTTACCTTAACCCATTTCTCAATCCAAGCTGTTGTTCCTTCCTTCAACTCATTCAGGATCCTGACAGGAATCCTGAAAGACAACTTTGCCAGTTTATATTGACATCCTGCCTTGGGATTCTGAAAAGAGTTTAATAAGGTTCCTGGCCAGGGACCGAAGGAAGTTTTTCTGAAAATAAGATAACCAATTTACAAATATGCTGGGAATAAACCCGGGATTCTTAGGACTAAACCAAATCTGGGGACAAGCCCGTATTTTTTTCTTGGGACTAAGCCAACATAGGGTCAAGCCCTTGTATACGTAAGTGACATGAAAATGCCATAGCCTTTTTTAACACGTCTGTGTTAAAAACCTTGAGAATCCGCCCAGCAGCCTACAAAGACAAGATTGTCAGCCACCCATAAGATGGACTGGTCCGGCCATTTTGAGCATACTGGTGGACAACGTGCACTACTGGCGATTACCCAAACTTAGAAGAGGACTCAACCTCTCAAACCTTAGAAGGTATGTAGGATACCTTAAACGTAGGAGAGGTGGCCAACCTCTAACTGGAGATATACCCAAAATACTTAGGATTCTCGGAATCTGCAAAACACTCAATGCTTGGTGACGAGTGGGTGTTAGCTTAGCTAACACAACTCCAATGCCTAAGTCAGTATCATGTGACGAAGATAATAAGAATAATATCGAAATTGGATTAGTATACATACCTTGTAGTATTTAGGCAGCGAGGATCCTTGGGATTCCAAAGGAATTCTCACATAAAGTAAGATTTGAGATAGATGGCATTCCAGGCTCTTGGTAGAGGTTCTCCTTCCATATTCACTAAGCGATATGCCCCTTTTCCTTCTTTAGAATCTATCAAGTATGGGCCTTCCCATTTAGGTTCCAATTTCCCATCGGCTGGATTGGTAGTGTTTTGAAATGCCTTTCTCAACACCAAATCTTCCACTTGAAATCTTCTTAACCTGGTTTTTTTATTGTAAAACTTTTCCACCCTTTGTTGATAAGATGCCATCCGGATTCTGGCCATATCTCTGAGCTCCTCAACCATTTCGAGATCCTGAAGTAGAGTCTCGCTATTGGTTTCAGGATCCTAGCAATTGATCCTGGCTATAGGTAACACCATTTATGTGGGAACCACAACCTCGACTCTAAATACTAATGAGAATGGGGTCTGGCCTGTTGCATTCTTGGGTGTTGTCCTATCTGCCCAAAGAACAAATGGTAGCTCATTAGTCCACTTGCTTTTCTTGGAGCCTAACTTATTTTTTAGGTTGTTGATGATGATCTTATTGTTGGATTATGCCTGCCCATTGGCTTGAGGGTGGACATGTGTTGAAGTAATCATCTTTATGCCCCATCTTGCACAAAAAAAATTTGTTCTCTTGCCGATAAACTGAGAGTCGTTGTCACATATGATTTCTGCCAGAATCCCAAATCTGGTAATGATGTTTCTCTTGATGAAGGATATCACCTCTTTCTCTCTCACATGTACATAGGCTTCTGCTTCAATCCACTTAGAGAAATAATCTGTCATTGCAAGCATAAATACTTTTCCTCTAAGAGCCTTGGGCAGCTTACCCACAATATCCATGCCCCACTTCATGAACGGCCACGGGGATACTATAGGATGAAGATGCTCAGCTGGTTGATGCATAATATTGTCGTGCCTTTGGCAGGCATCGTATTTCTGCGAGAAGCTCATGGCATCTTTCTTCATTGTAGGCCAATAGTAACCAAATCTGAGAACCTTTGTCGCACCCCCAAAATACCACTAACGGAGTTTATACCGTTAAGGGGCGCGACTAGACCAGGATCCACAACCATAGTTACAAATACTAAACGAATCAGGGTTAGTTCAAACACAAATTATAAATCAAAGTTTCAAACACAACGCAGCGGAATAAAATATTGTTTTAGCACTAACCACGTGCTTTACATAGACATTGTTTTAAATTCCCAATTTAGTTTAAATCAAAACAAAGGTCTTCAAGTGCCATGCCAACCCGCTCCGGATACTCCTTAGCGATCTGCAAAAGTTTAAACCACGCAAGTGTCAACCTAACGGTTGGTGAGTTCACAGTGGGCTTGTCATGCATTGGCCCAGTCTCATAATCATAGTTCGTATCAAAGTGTACTTACAAAATATTCATTTGTGAAAAGCAATGCTCGTATTTAATTCTCAGTTTATAAAAGGTTTGTCCGTGACCACGTCATCGGGTATGTACTAGTTCCGTAAAGTTAAAGGACTCAACCGATATCGCGGGTAGCTAATCCGTTGTTCCATGCTCTAAGGAAGTTTGTACCAAAGCTGACTTATTTTGTGGGGGCCGAGCCATCCCGTACGGTGCGGACCAAGTCATCGCGTTTTCTGCCTCCCCCGTGTCCTCTCGGGACCACGGTCAAATAGGCTGATATTGTTCCTCCGTGCACTCCCCGTGCCACGGGGCGGAGTTTGTCAAACTCCAGTAGATCTACCCAACATCCCCTCGCTTTCACAAATTAATGGCACAATTAAGTTGAGGACTTTTAAGTTATAAGGCATCCTTAGAAAACATGTGATATCATATGGTTTAGACTTTAACCTACACTAGCCATATTAAAATGTTTTCAGTTTTGTTTCAAAAGCAGTTTGATCAGAATTCACAAGTGTTCCCATAAAACACTTCAGTTCATCAAGTGGGTGCCGAGCATCCCGTGTTCTCAAGTTTATCAGTGAGGTGCCTAGCACTCTCGAGTTTGTCAGCATTGTTTTTCGTTAAGTTATTTTGTGTGGCCCATCGGACTCACGGTAAGCGGGTTAGTGACACTCACCTTTGGTTGCACTGCTACACTTCAAGTAAATCCAAATTTTGTTGTTTAACGAAGACCTAGAACACGTTTAGGTCTTAAGTATTAGTTTCGTGTCTAATCTTTACTTAACGTCACTATGGCCCATAACATAGCACGTTGCAACTATGACTCGACATACCGACACACGACACCAATGGTTGATCATAAGCAAGGGTTTATATAAATCAGATATCAAACATGTTTCATCATGGCATAATCATGTAAGTCATGGCATAACACTTAAGCAAATTTCACAAGTTTGGTTTTTAGGTCAGGTCTTAGTTTCGCTAGCATAGTTTCGCTAGGCAGTTTCGCTAGGTGCACGGGCAGCACTTTCGCTAGGCAATGCCCGGTAACACAGTTTCGCTAGGCTAGTTTCGCCCGAAACTGCTGACGCAGTTTCGCTAGCCTAGTTTCGCAGGGAAACTGGTTTGAACTTTCGTTCAGGTATTTCGCTCGATAGTTTCGCTCGAGCTGGTCTGGTCAGGTTCCCGGCGACACTATAGTTTCGCTGGTCAGTGTCGCTGGAAGGATACACAATTTCGCTACTTAGTTTCGCCCAGAGAACAACAGTTTCGCTGGTCGTGAAAATCATACGGATTTGCCTAAAAATCAACCTAACAGCTTCTGATCATACATGCAATTCATTATTTAGCATCCATGGGCATTTACTAACATAAATCAAGCAACTTTAACACGTTTAACATGCATTTTGTCATCAAATCACCAAGAACACATATAAAACCCTAAAATGACTAAAATGGCATAAATCTCTATCATGGTTGGATTTCATACGCAAAGTTGGAGACTTTATCACAGATCTAGCATTCCTAAGTATTATCTCAGAAGTATACAAGTTTTCATGAAGGTTTGATCATGCTTTTTAAAGAAAACACATAAAGGTGCATGTAAATGGTTTTCGAGACTCACGGTTTGATCAAGGATCGAATGAGTGAGATGAGATGATGATTCTCCTGATGATCTCCTTAGATGGCCAGAAATCTCGAGAGAGCAGCAGGTGAAGAAGTGGTGTGTGTTTAGTGTGAAATGAGGCAAATGAGGCTACTAGGGTTCATTAAGTTTATTTATATCAGAGGCTAGTTTCGCTGGCAGTTTCGCTGGCTGGCGAAACTGGCTCTGTTCTCGGGTACATTGATCAGTCTAGCTTGCTACCGGGCGAATCTGTAGTTTCGCTCGGTAGTTTCGCTGACTACCAAATTTAGGCAATTTTCACATAATCAAGTATTTACGATTAATCATGCTATTCACAATAATAAATCATGTATTTGAATCACATTGCACATAAAGACAATCAATGATGAGCATTCAACACATATGGACAGGTTCGGTGATCAACCAAAGGTCGTGGACGTATTCGGCCTAGTTATGCATTAGCTACTTATAACGTAACTAACGGGTTTGTCTAACGGAAGTTAACCTTGAAATTCTCGGGTGTCACATCATTCCCCTGAAATTGGAATTTTCGTCCCGAAAATTATTCTTGTGTCGTAGCGTTCGCAGCATCAGCTGTCGTCGTTGCTATCGTCGCTGGGGAAAGAAAGCAAAAAGTTTTAGGGTTGTCACATCCTCCTCCCGTTAAGGAATTTTGGTCCCCAAAATTAAATCATACCATGAGTTTCTGTGGACGTTTGCTCAAACAAGTGAGGATACTTTTTCTTCATCTGATCCTCACGTGCCCAAGTATATTCAGGTCCACGTCTTGAGTTCCATCGCACCTTGACGATCGGAATCTTGCTACGTTTGAGGGCTTTCTCCTCGCGTCCCATGATTTCTACTGGTTGCTCAATGAATCTTAGATGTTCGTCAATTTCCAATTCCTCCAAGGGAATTATTTCGATGTCTTCGGCCAGACATTTCTTTAGGTTGGAAACGTGAAACACGTTGTGAACTCCATCGAGTTCAGCAGGGAGTTGCAATCGATAGGCCACCGGGCCTACTTCCCCAATAATTTCAAACGGACCGATGTAGCGAGGATTTAACTTTCCACGCTTCCCGAAGCGTATCACTCCCTTCCAAGGAGATACCTTCAACAATACTTTGTCACCCACCTCAAACTTTAGAGGTTTTCGGCGTTTGTCGGCATAACTCTTTTGTCGATCACGTGCTGCAGCTAGCCGTTGCCTAATTTGAATAATCCGTTCGGTCATATCATGGATAACTTCCGGTCCAGTGAGCCCTTTCTCACCTGTTTCAGCCCAACACACGGGCGATCTACATTTTCTGCCATACAGTGCTTCAAAAGGTGCAGCACCTATACTTGAATGATAACTATTGTTGTAAGAGAACTCCACCAGTGGAAGGTGAGTCTCCCAATCCTTTCCAAAGTCAAGAACGCAAGCCCGGAGCATATCTTCTAAGGTTTGAATCGTTCGTTCCGTCTGACCATCAGTCTGCGGGTGATAAGCTGTACTCATGTCTAGTCGAGTTCCCAATGCTTCCTGCATTGATTGCCATAACCGGGAAGTGAATCGAGGATCTCGATCAGAAATGATAGTCTTAGGCACACCGTGAAGCTTCACAATTTTGTCGATGTACAGTTTTGTCAATTTATCCATATTATCACTTTCCTTCATCGGAATGAAATGTGCAGATTTGGTTAACCGATCGATGATAACCCAAATCGCATCCGGTTGATTTGATCGATGAGGTAATCCTGTTACAAAATCCATTGAGATATCCTCCCATTTCCATTCTGGGATCTTTGGTTGTTGCAGTAATCCAGAAGGCTTTTGGTATTCAATCTTGACTCTTGAACATGTCAGGCACTTAGCCACATATCGAGCAATGTCGGCTTTCATATTCGGCCACCAATAAAGATTTTTCAAGTCTTGATACATTTTATCTGATCCAGGGTGCACCGAGTATCTTGACTTGTGAGCCTCGTCCATCACGAGCTCACGGAGACTTCCAAACATTGGAACCCAGATTCTGTCATTATAATACGTGAGTCCATCGGACTTAACTTCAGAATGGCCATCTACACCACGCAGTGCTTCAGCTGCGAAGTTTTCTACTTTCAAAGCTTCTCGTTGGCAGTCACGGATCCGATCCGGTAATCCTGAATGTATTGTAAGTTGAAGCGCTCGTACTTGACGAGGCTTTTCATACTCTTTCCGACTTAAAGCATCAGCCACAACGTTGGCTTTTCCAGGATGATACTTAATGGCCAAATCATAATCATTTAGTAACTCGACCCACCGTCGTTGTCGCATGTTGAGGTCTTTCTGATCAAAGATGTGCTGTAGACTTTTGTGATCGGTGAATATCGTGCACTTTGTTCCATATAGGTAATGTCTCCAAATCTTAAGTGCATGAACAACGGCTCCCATTTCCAAATCATGCGTTGTATAATTCTTTTCTGTATCCTTTAGTTGCCTGGACCCATAGGCAATTACCTTGTCTCGTTGCATCAACACGCAACCGAGTCCTTGAATCGATGCATCGCAGTAAACCACAAAGTCGTCTATTCCATCGGGTAACGCAAGAATTGGAGCCGAACATAACATATCTTTGAGCGTTTGGAATGCGCGCTCTTCCTTCTCACCCCATCTGTATTGCACTCCTTTGTGCGTTAAGGCCGTTAAGGGTTGAGCCAGTTGAGAGAAACCTTTAATAAACCTTCGATAATATCCGGCAAGCCCTAAAAATTGTCGGATCTCTGTTGGCGCTCTTGGGGTAGACCAGTTCTTAATTGCTTCCACTTTGGCTGGATCTACATGGATTCCTTCCTCATTTACAATGTGTCCAAGAAACTGGACTTCGCGGATCCAAAAGTCGCATTTCGAAAACTTAGCATAAAGCTGTTCCTTGCGAAGCAATTCCAAAATAAGACGTAGATGCTCCTCGTGTTCTTCCTTTGACTTGGAGTAGATCAAAATATCGTCGATGAAGACTATTACAAACTTGTCGAGGTACGGCTTGCACACTCGATTCATCAAATCCATAAACACAGCAGGTGCATTGGTTAGCCCAAACGGCATAACCAGGAACTCGTAGTGACCATACCGAGTCCTGAAAGCAGTCTTAGGAACATCCTCTTCACGAACACGAAGTTGGTGATATCCAGACCGTAGGTCAATCTTTGAAAAGTAGCTTGAACCCTGTAGTTGATCGAAGAGATCGTCGATTCGAGGAAGTGGATACCGATTCTTGATTGTAACTTTGTTAAGCTCTCGGTAGTCAATGCACATGCGGAACGTTCCATCCTTCTTCTTAACAAACAGTACCGGAGCTCCCCATGGAGACGAACTTGGACGAATAAACCCCTTGTCGAGTAGCTCTTGCAGTTGTGAGGAGAGTTCGTTGAGTTCACTTACAGCCAATCGATAAGGTGCGCGTGCGATCGGAGCGGCACCTGGAGCTAAATCAATTCCAAACTCAACTTGTCGAAATGGAGGCAAACCAGGCAGATCTTCGGGAAATACGTCTTGAAAGTCGCGAACTATCGGGTAATCATCAATTTTGCGCTCGGGATGTGTCGTGTCAGTGACGTTTGCAAGAATCGCGAAGTGACCCTTACGGAGGCATTTCTGAGCTTTAAGGAATGAAATAATGCCGGTGACTGTTCCACCTTTCTCACCTTGGACCGTTAATACTTTACCGTCTTCGAGTGGGATACGAACCACTTTTTCCTTACATAAAATTTCAGCCCGATTCTCGGATAACCAATCCATCCCTACTATAACGTCGAAACTACCAATTGGGAAAGGCATAAGGTCGATTCCTAGGGTATGGCCCGCTAGTTCTAGCTTACAATCCTTAACTATCTGGGTAGTATCATGAAGTTTACCATTTGCTAGTTCTACCACATATTTAGCGTCTAGGGCAATCGGTTTAGCATTAATTATTCTAGCAAATTTAGTGGAAATAAAACTTTTCTCAGCACCAGAATCAAATAAAACAGTAGCAAAGAAACCGTTCAAAATAAATTTACCGTTGATCACGTTGGCATCATTGCGAGCTTCACCCTGGCCCATGACGAAAGCTCGACCTCTACCATTTCCACCATTCCCGTTTCCACCATTACCATTGCCATTCCCATTACCATTTCCTCCACCGTTACCATTTCCACCGTTATTCCCCTGATTGCCATTGCCTTGTCTTCTTAACTGAGGGCAGTCTCTTTTAATGTGACCTTGAGCACCACACTCAAAGCAGCCACGGGTTCCCCCATTGTTGTTGTTCTGGTTCTGACCGTTGTTTCCATTACCCCGATTGTTCCCATAGTTGTTGTTTCTTCTGGGGCGATTTTGTTGTTCGGGCAAGGTCGCCCAACAGTCTTTTGCTTCGTGGCCTCCCTTGCCACACCTTTCACAGTTCACATTCTTCCTACAAGCACCAGCATGATGCTTCCCACATCTGTTGCACAAGGGCAGGTTACCCCTGTAATTGCCTTGACCATTACCACCCTGGCGGTAGTTGCTACTGTTGTTCCCTGATCTCTTGCTTTGACCTTGGGAGTTGAAAGACCTCCCAGTGCTGTTACCCACACTCTGAACATTCATCGAGTTCTCCGGAGCTTCATCTTCAGCTTTTCTTTTGCCACTTAAGGCAGTCTTTTCAGTGGCTTTCGCAGGTAGCGTACCTTTCTCGACCTCTTGATCAGTAAGCTTGTGAGCCAAACGAATGGCTTGCTGCACGTTAGCAGGGTTGCTGGCAGTCACTAATCCTTTGATTTGAGGCGCGAGGCCTTCCAGATAACGCTCGATGCGTTTGAACTCAGCGTCGACCATTGAGGGACATAGGACCTCATATTCGTGATATCGAGCAGTATACTGTTCGACTTCAGACCCAGACATCTTCAAATTCAGGAATTCACCCTCAAGCTTCTTGACTTGATCACGTGGACAGTATTCTTCCATGATCAGCTCCTTAAATGCCGCCCACTGCATGTTATCAGCCGCTTCTAGCCCAACCATCTGAATCTCAGCGTTCCACCAGGAGAGTGCGGCTCCTTCGAAAGTACCAGTAGCAAACTTAACCTTGTTTTCAGCTGGGCAATTACACATGGAGAAGACCTTCTCGGACTTCTCGATCCATCGGAGGAGTCCTACAGCTCCTTCTTCGCCGGAAAACATCATCGGCTTGCAGTCCATGAAAGACTTGTACGTGCAGTGGTGTTGGTTTCCTGATGCATAAATAGTTCGGACTTTAAAATTAAACAGGTCATGATATAATTGCTTTGTGCCTTAACCGGCATAATAGTTACCCTGTGCGGCATATGCAGCTTGGACGGCTGCCACCGCGGCTTGCACATGTTCAGCAATCATTGCTTGCAGCTGTGCAGGCGTCATGTTAATACCGCCTCTTCCGTTTCCTCTTCCAGACATCTTGCTGAACAGTTAAAGTAGCCAGTGTTCAGTCACAGTTATATCTTATACATATCCCATAATATGTATATTAGCCAGTTCCCGTTATCCCACTATTAGTCCAGAAAAATTTTGTGCAAAAATCGAGGCGTCGTCGAAGAACGTCGTAAATGCTATCGTCGAAGGTCGGCTTCCCATAAAGTCACCGTCGGCGTAGTCGTCGTAGTAGAAATCAGGACGTAGCGTGTAGCATCGTTTCGTTGTCGCTTTCCCCAGAGTAGTGTGCGTACTTGCGGTCGCATTTCGTATTCGTGTGTGAAAATTTCCTAAGGTCCTTCCGTTAGACTACTTAGACACGGTCTATATATATACTTATATATATATATATACATATATCTGTACGTACTAAGCTTTTACTTACACGGCAGAGCGAGTATCCCAGGTTGGCACTTAAAAATTTTGTCTTTGGGAATTTGTTTGTCTGTTTTGTAACCAAGGTTTTCAAGTTGCAGTTTCCAAATCGTTTTCAAAAATGATTCCAGTTCTCTGCAACCTATGGCTCTGATACCAATCTGTCGCACCCCCAAAATACCACTAACGGAGTTTATACCGTTAAGGGGCGCGACTAGACCAGGATCCACAACCATAGTTACAAATACTAAACGAATCAGGGTTAGTTCAAACACAAATTATAAATCAAAGTTTCAAACACAACGCAGCGGAATAAAATATTGTTTTAGCACTAACCACGTGCTTTACATAGACATTGTTTTAAATTCCCAATTTAGTTTAAATCAAAACAAAGGTCTTCAAGTGCCATGCCAACCCGCTCCGGATACTCCTTAGCGATCTGCAAAAGTTTAAACCACGCAAGTGTCAACCTAACGGTTGGTGAGTTCACAGTGGGCTTGTCATGCATTGGCCCAGTCTCATAATCATAGTTCGTATCAAAGTGTACTTACAAAATATTCATTTGTGAAAAGCAATGCTCGTATTTAATTCTCAGTTTATAAAAGGTTTGTCCGTGACCACGTCATCGGGTATGTACTAGTTCCGTAAAGTTAAAGGACTCAACCGATATCGCGGGTAGCTAATCCGTTGTTCCATGCTCTAAGGAAGTTTGTACCAAAGCTGACTTATTTTGTGGGGGCCGAGCCATCCCGTACGGTGCGGACCAAGTCATCGCGTTTTCTGCCTCCCCCGTGTCCTCTCGGGACCACGGTCAAATAGGCTGATATTGTTCCTCCGTGCACTCCCCGTGCCACGGGGCGGAGTTTGTCAAACTCCAGTAGATCTACCCAACATCCCCTCGCTTTCACAAATTAATGGCACAATTAAGTTGAGGACTTTTAAGTTATAAGGCATCCTTAGAAAACATGTGATATCATATGGTTTAGACTTTAACCTACACTAGCCATATTAAAATGTTTTCAGTTTTGTTTCAAAAGCAGTTTGATCAGAATTCACAAGTGTTCCCATAAAACACTTCAGTTCATCAAGTGGGTGCCGAGCATCCCGTGTTCTCAAGTTTATCAGTGAGGTGCCTAGCACTCTCGAGTTTGTCAGCATTGTTTTTCGTTAAGTTATTTTGTGTGGCCCATCGGACTCACGGTAAGCGGGTTAGTGACACTCACCTTTGGTTGCACTGCTACACTTCAAGTAAATCCAAATTTTGTTGTTTAACGAAGACCTAGAACACGTTTAGGTCTTAAGTATTAGTTTCGTGTCTAATCTTTACTTAACGTCACTATGGCCCATAACATAGCACGTTGCAACTATGACTCGACATACCGACACACGACACCAATGGTTGATCATAAGCAAGGGTTTATATAAATCAGATATCAAACATGTTTCATCATGGCATAATCATGTAAGTCATGGCATAACACTTAAGCAAATTTCACAAGTTTGGTTTTTAGGTCAGGTCTTAGTTTCGCTAGCATAGTTTCGCTAGGCAGTTTCGCTAGGTGCACGGGCAGCACTTTCGCTAGGCAATGCCCGGTAACACAGTTTCGCTAGGCTAGTTTCGCCCGAAACTGCTGACGCAGTTTCGCTAGCCTAGTTTCGCAGGGAAACTGGTTTGAACTTTCGTTCAGGTATTTCGCTCGATAGTTTCGCTCGAGCTGGTCTGGTCAGGTTCCCGGCGACACTATAGTTTCGCTGGTCAGTGTCGCTGGAAGGATACACAATTTCGCTACTTAGTTTCGCCCAGAGAACAACAGTTTCGCTGGTCGTGAAAATCATACGGATTTGCCTAAAAATCAACCTAACAGCTTCTGATCATACATGCAATTCATTATTTAGCATCCATGGGCATTTACTAACATAAATCAAGCAACTTTAACACGTTTAACATGCATTTTGTCATCAAATCACCAAGAACACATATAAAACCCTAAAATGACTAAAATGGCATAAATCTCTATCATGGTTGGATTTCATACGCAAAGTTGGAGACTTTATCACAGATCTAGCATTCCTAAGTATTATCTCAGAAGTATACAAGTTTTCATGAAGGTTTGATCATGCTTTTTAAAGAAAACACATAAAGGTGCATGTAAATGGTTTTCGAGACTCACGGTTTGATCAAGGATCGAATGAGTGAGATGAGATGATGATTCTCCTGATGATCTCCTTAGATGGCCAGAAATCTCGAGAGAGCAGCAGGTGAAGAAGTGGTGTGTGTTTAGTGTGAAATGAGGCAAATGAGGCTACTAGGGTTCATTAAGTTTATTTATATCAGAGGCTAGTTTCGCTGGCAGTTTCGCTGGCTGGCGAAACTGGCTCTGTTCTCGGGTACATTGATCAGTCTAGCTTGCTACCGGGCGAATCTGTAGTTTCGCTCGGTAGTTTCGCTGACTACCAAATTTAGGCAATTTTCACATAATCAAGTATTTACGATTAATCATGCTATTCACAATAATAAATCATGTATTTGAATCACATTGCACATAAAGACAATCAATGATGAGCATTCAACACATATGGACAGGTTCGGTGATCAACCAAAGGTCGTGGACGTATTCGGCCTAGTTATGCATTAGCTACTTATAACGTAACTAACGGGTTTGTCTAACGGAAGTTAACCTTGAAATTCTCGGGTGTCACAACCTTGGAGTAGAGTGCTCTGCCCCCAGTGTGGTTTCCACAATCTCCACTATGGATGTCTTCGAGCACCTCAAGAGCTTCTGATTTCTCTAAGCATCTCAAGTAGGCACCTATAAGAGATTTTCTGTATAATACATTATCTAAACTAAAATAAGGTATTACCTTGGCGCGAAAAGCCCTAGGATTTTCACCCTTAGGAATCTCCCCGTCTTTAAAATATTTAATAATTGGATTAGTCCAAGATTCCTGGATATCCTTGGGATTCCCAGCATCTGCTTCTTCGTTGTCATCGATCGTGTGAGCTTCCTGTCGAGATACTGCAGGTGTCAGGATGTGTGTTATAGGAATCCTCATATCCACAGGGATTCTGAGCGATGAACCCAAATTTGCTAAAGCATCAGCTTTCGAGTTGTCTTCTCGTGGAACCTGCGTAATGTTAAAACTTCCGAAAAGCAAAGATAATTTTTTAATAATGTCAAGATATTTGATTAGAATCTCCCCTCTTACTGCATAAGAGCCATTATATTGGTTGGTCAATAGAAGGGAATCAACAAATACTTGAATATATCGGACGCCCATATCTCTAGCCAATTGTAACCCAGCAATCAAAGCTTCATATTCAGCTCCGTTGTTGGTAGCCTGGAATTCACAAGATATGGATAGTAGTATTATGTCCCCCTGTGGCGATTTTAGCAGGATGCCCAGCCCTGTTCCTCTAACATTTGAGGATCCATCAGTATAAAGGAACCAGTCTTCTTCGAGCTTCTCAAGCTGCTGGACTTCCTTGTCAACCTCTGGTTCTATATCACTGTTGAAATCAGCTACAAAGTCAGCCAAAGCTTGAGACTTGATAGTTGTCCTTGGCTCATACTTGATGTCATAGGCACTCAACTTGACTTCCCATTTAGCCATCCTACCTGACATCTCCAACTTCCTGAGAACTGCCTTAATAGGATAGTTAGATTTCACACTTATAATATGAGCTTCAAAATAATGTCTAAGTTTAGTGGAAGCCATTATAAGAGCTAAAATTAATTTTTCAAGGTGAGAATACCTGGACTCTAGGTCTAGCAGAGTTCTACTTACGTAATATACCGGATGCTGCTGACTTTGGTGGTCTTTTACCAGAACTGCACTAACTGAGCTTCCGGAAACTGCTATATATAAATATAGCAGCTCCCCATCTTTTGGTTTCATTAGCAACGGGGCTGCTGACAGGTAGACTTTTAGGCGTTTTAAGGCTTCTTCGTGCTTCTCATTCCACTCAAACTTCTTGTTTCTCCTCAGGATATCGTAGAAATCCTTGCTTTTTTCTGAGGATCTTGAGATGAACCTGTTAAATGTTGCGATCCTTCCTGTTAATCTTGGTACCTCCTTTACATTTGACGGGGACTTCAAATTTAGGATTGCTTTGATCTGCTCAGGACTTGCTTCGATTCCTCTTTCAGTAACCATGTAGCCTAAAACTTTCCGGCTCGCACCCTAAAGTGGCACTTGGAGGGATTGAGCTTCATGTTATACTGGTCAAGAATGTCAAAGGCAGTTTGAAGATCCCTGACATGATCTTCTGCTTTCTTGGATTTCACCACCATGTCATCTATGTAGACTTACATCGTGTCCCCCATTTGGTTTTAAGCTTCATATTGACGAGCCTCAGATAGGTGGCACCTGCATTTCTTAAACCAAAAGGCATAGCATTATAACAATAGACACATGTCGGAGTCATAAAAGTTGTATGCTCCTGGTCACATGGTTCCATCTGAATTTGTTGGAATCCTGTTGAGGCATCCATGAAGGTAAGCATCTCGTGACCAGCTGTGGCATCCACCATTGCATCAATATGGGGAAGTGGAAAGGATCCTTAGGACAGGCCTTATTCAAGTCTGTGTAATCAACACAAACTCCCTATTTTCTATTCTTCTTCTGGACCACCACTACATTTGCTAGCCAATTAGGATATTTCACTTCTCTAATCATCTTGGTTTTGAGAAGCTTGTCAACTTCCTCCTGGATGATAATATTCTTCTCGGGAGCGAACTTTTGCCTCTTTTGTTATATGGGCCTGAAAGAATGATCCAAACCAAGTTTATGAGTAATAACATGTTTAGGGATACCTGTCATATCTTCATGCTTCCAGGAAAAAGTTGAGGTTCTGGCTTTCAAGAGCTGAACCAGTTCTTGTTCAACATCCCCAAGGATGCCGGTCCCTATGAGCACCTTGATTTCAGGATTCCTAGGGTCTAGAAGTACTTCTCTGACATCAAGCTCCCCGTCCTCCTATATTTCAAGTGCTCTTTTTGTAATTGCTATCCCTTTGTCACCTTAGTGGTGTTCTTCATTGAAGTTGAATAACAGTTCTTGGCTTCCTGCTGATTGTTTTTAATCCTTACGACTCCCCAAGGTGTGGGAAGCTTGACGCATTGATGATAAGTTGAAGGGACCACTTTCATCTCGTGTATTCATGGCCTGCCAAGAATTATATTACAACAATAGAGAGATTCTATAACACAAAATTTTTGCATAGAGCTTACCCCCTCTATGTATACTGGTAACCTGATATCCCCAATGGTTCTTTTATTTTCACCACTGAAGCCAATCAGGACTAAGGACCTTCCAACTATTTCAGTTTCTGGGATCCCCATCTTTTTTAGCACATCAAGAAGGATTATGTTTACTGAGCTTCCATTATCAATCAGGATCCTGCGAACAAAATGGTTAGCAATATATAAAGTAACCACAAGACTATCATGAGGGGGATCCTGGACATGAGAACGGTCGCTCTCATCAAAGGATATGAGTTTGTCTTGAGTTAGGGTGGATGTCCGGACAGGTCTGTCACCCTATTCAGATTTGGACTCCTTAGCATGTTTCTTAGCTGAGGAATAGGAAGTGCCACAGATGTCTGAGCCTCTTGATATGAAGTTGATTATTTGGGCATCCTGAGGTGGATAAGATGCTCTCTGAGGTACCTTGTCGGCTTCCTGAGTCTTGATCTTCTTTCTACCCAACAATTCTTTGAGGTGCCCCTTGCTGAGTAGGTAGCTGATTTCCTTTCGAAGTGCTATACACTCATCATTTAGGTGGCCAAAATCCCCGTGGTAGGCACACCACTTGGTCTTGTCTTTCCAGGATCCTTGCTTATCATTTTTACTAGGCCATCTTGCCTTTTCACCATGATCCTGCATTGCACACATTAAGCCACCAATATCAACAAAGAAACAATACTCGGATACCTTAGGATACTCCTCATCCTCGTAGTCTTGGTCTACAGCGTTGACTTTTTGATTATCTGGTATAGAATATGGACAGGATCTATACGGCTTCCGGGGGATTCTAACTTCTTACTGTAGGTATCATATTTAGGAATATCCAACCTTTGGTGGATCTTTTTCTCATCTTCCAAACGGATAAATCTCAAGGCCCTGCTGCGTACTTCGTCAAGGTTCCTGCAAGGAGTCATAACAAGGTCATCATAAAAACGTGAATCCTTAGATAACCCCATTTTAAAAGCTTCAACGGCCGCTGCCATATCCAGATGAGGAATCTCAAGGGATTCTCGTCCGAAACTAGCAATGTATTCTCTGAACGGCTCATTGGGTTTCTGGACTACTCGATATAAGTCGCTTGTGAGCTTCTCAAAGGTTCTGCTACAAGAAAACCGATTGATAAATAGGTTAACTAGATGAGAAAATGATGTAATAGTGTTAGGAGGAATGCTAAGTAGCCATTTCATGGCTGGTCATGTTAAGGTTGATCCAAAGCCTTTGCAAAGACATGCTTCCTTGATTTCGATTGGGATGGGATTGATCTCCATGTGTTACCTGTAATGTGCCACATGTTCCTCAGGATCTGTGGTTCCATCATAAAGCTTCATGCTTGGGGTCTGGAAACGCTTCGGAATCTCAACTTGAGAAATTGGCCAAGTCAACCTAGAAATCTTATGGCTTTCCAAGGGAACCTCAGGAATAGGCTTCAAGATTACTGGAACGCTTGATAGCATCTCTTTCAACTTCTGAAGCTCCCTAGCGATACTAGGGTGAATACCTGCATCATAAGGAGCACCCTAGTTAGAAGCTAAAGGAATTGAGTTAGACACGTTACCTAAGCCAAGATTTTGGACTGGGATCCTGGGATCATATGCATAGTTTGTTGGGATGCTCGGCTCCATAGTGGCTGTTGTCTGGATGAGGATAAAATCACCATCGTGTACTTCTAAGGAGCTAGCCCTGAAGGTCCCTGCAGAAACAGGAGGGTTAGAGTGCTGATATCCCTGGGAGTTCTGGCCTGGGTTTCCCGCAGGAAACGGATATTCCTGGGATGGTGCAGCTAAGGATCCCAATGATAACGGAGTCCAAGGATCTTTGGAGCGTGTCTGCGAGGATTCTGGTGGAACAGCTCCTGAGAATCCAACAGTAGTCCTTGCATATCCAGTAGCCTGAGAAGTCATTATAGGGCTGTATCAAAGCCTGCTGCTGATTTGTAATTGTAGCGAGTCGGATCTGAGGATCCTGAGGCATTGAAGTCAAGATGCCTGGGAAATAGAGGACTTTGCTCCTCCACAGGTTTCTTAGACTTCTTAAGCTCCTCAATTTACTTCATCACTGTTTGATTGGTCTTTTCTTGCTGATCCATCTGATTTTTCACCTGCTTAATCAAAGTAAACAAATCATTGTTCGTAATAACCGCCCCCGCCACCAGAGCTGCCGCCACTGAGGAGCGGGTCGCCGCCACAGTCGCCGCCGCCGTTGCCGTCAATCTGTTCGGCGAGGACCACCGCGAGGTGGTTCTTGCTTTACCCGCGCCACCGAGGCCCATGTTTGAGCCCTCATGTGGCGCCACCGTCCAATCTGGTGAACGCTCCAAGTGGCCAGCGCCACTTTATGCGCCGCCGTTGCGCCACTTGCTCCGTCGCTTCCACGCACGACAATCGGAATCGAAGTAACATTGGTTTTGTCGTCTTGCACGACAGAACCGTCTGATTGGAATGCCATGATTCATGGCATGGTTTCGTTACCGCCACCACCGCTGGTTCATTCGATGAACGCGCCCGTTGTGCCTGAGGCCCAGTCTTCACAGTCAGTTAAAGATTTGGCTCGCCGGATCGAGTCGGGCGTTACCGTTTGTCCTAGCGCTAGTTCGTCGAACCCGGGTGTCTCGAACGGTTGTTCGGACTCCGCCAAGATATATCTAATTTGCTATTAGATTAGACGCGATTCAATATTATTGTATTTACGTGTACCCGGTGATCAATTCCTGTCTACGGTTTTACTTATTCGCGTTGTAAAACGATTTTCCACTGCATAATTAATTTTGATTAATTAACCCGTAAATTTAGTCGGTAATAAATTAAAACGGGCAACCCAGATACTCACTGTAAAACCCAACAGTCGCGTACCGCTACGGGTGCTGATTAATTCGCGTAGTCCTGTCGTTTCGATATCTAGTGTTTTGGTTATTGTGTTGGGTTACAGGTTCGAGTTGTTCAAGGATTTGAGCAGGTGATCAAAGGATTTTTAGCGGATCCATTTATCGCATTCAGAGTGTCTCATTTCGGTGTCATCAATGACAGTCTCTAAACACCCTTAGTTGTGTTTTATATATTTATCTGAATTATTTGTAATTGAATCACTGGTGTGGAATACCTAGCTCGTTAGTTAAAAGTTTAGAACTTTGTTGCTTCCGCTTTTGATTATTTAGTATAATCAATTTTTTGATAAACAAATAATATAAAAAGGACTTTTATATTATTCGAAAAAATATGTTTTTTTTTCCTAAATGGGCAATCGATTCCCAACAGTGGTATCAGAGCCACTTTTACAATGATTCAGATAATATTAATTTGTTGATCTTGAGTTTTATATATATCAGGATTTATTATGACATATAAATAATGCCTTTACGTTTACGATTGTGTGAATTGAGCCATCGACCCAATGATTGTTTTTAGTTATGATTATTGTGGATGTGATTGATTTTGGTTATGGTTGTTTTTTATGTATGTATTTTCAGGTATGATGGACTCGCGATGTAATAGTTAGGTTTTATTTAATCTTGTAAAATTGAATCTATTAACATCAAGATGTACATCATGTTGAAGACAAAAAAGGACGAGGATAGTCAAGTCTGGAAGTAGATCCAGGACGGTGGTACATGGATACTTTTTGGACATCTCGTGACGATCAAATAAATCAAGTGGGAGAAGTGCCAGAATTGTGGTTGCATGTTCGTAATTGACCTAGTTTAGTCTCGTTCATTAGCTCGAACAAAACTAAACACATAATCATAAATGGCTCAATTCTATATTTTGTGGTTGATTGATTATTTAGTATAATGCATCTAACCCAAATATAATTTTCACAATCCTAAAAGACGTTTATAACTAAAAGGAAGTTTTAATTAAAATGCATAAATATAATAAGTTGCTATTATAGAGTTGGTTTTAATATTACGTAGTTAAATATTTAAAACCATAAAAATAGTAAGGAGTTATTAATTTTGAAACAAGTTTCAAGATAAGTTACCAAACTAGTTTTAATAATTAGGTTATCTAAAATACGATCGCATCATGTAATGAAAAGGAGTTTCCAGATTTATCTCGAACATTTAAAATATGATTTTTACTAAAAAAAACATGACTAATTTTATCATGCAAATTTGTCGTCCATTATATTTTATAATATAAAAGTATATCCCAATTACAAGACGATACTTAATGCCATCCTAAATTTTAAACACTTGAATCAATCTATCCGAACCCCCTTTGTTAGCATTTACCTTGCATTAGGTCTACGGTTTGGTACAAGGTCGAGCCGCGGTTCCTATGTAACATAGGCCGGTAAAACATGTTTCTGATTTAGGGATAATATCACTTGTAGCATGACAAGTGGGCATATTTGGGGTAAACATACAAAATTAACGAATCGTGTCACGCAAACGTAAGAGTTGTGTAGAGATACAATTGGTAAATTGTTACCCACCTACGTAGCAAATGCAGGAATGAATAGTGCTAAGTCAATCACTTCTGTATTTGTGAAATAGGGTCATTGTCTATAATTGAATTTTAATTAAAGGCATAAATTGGAATTGCAAATTCATAATACATCATGTGACCTCAAACTGAGAGTTGTATGAGACGCAATCGGTATCAATTACCCACCTACGTAATAAATGCAGGAAAATAGTGTTAAGCCAATCACCTTGTATTTGTGAAATAGGATCTCTATCCTAATTGAAATTTGTGTTATTGGGTCTATCTATTTAATTAAGTTATTTAGTAACACGAAGTACTAAAATATATATTGTTTCCCTCTTGTAGATGTACCACATTTATCTTGTCAAATACCCTTACCGATATATTATGTACGAGAACAAACTAAATGACAAGAATTTCTCAATATGGTACCGAAACCTAAGACACGTTCTTCAGAAAGAAAAGGGATTATATGTCGTGGATAAACCAATCCCAAGGGTTATGCCTACACACAACGCTATAACCGACTCGCTGAAACATCATGAGGACTCGAGAAGGGTAGCATGCCTAATTCTCTCGAGCACCACTGATGAGTTATACAGTGAATTCAACATATACTTCAGACGTACCTCTGCTTGTGACATGATCCAACAGTTGGGGGCTAAATATCAGTCAAAGCAAGTTTGGGGTCTTGATATCACTAAAGAAGTAACAAAGCCTATGAAGTTTAAATATAGTGTTGCAAATCATTCTCTTTTACCCGGTCCTGGTAAACATCATTTTATTCACCCCTGGGATCGATCATTATGTAAACATTCTCCTCTTTAGCGTCCATGATACAAAGATGAACTCGAAATCCTCCTCTTCTATCCACCAATTTGACATTGTTTGTAGAAAAATATAAAAATGTGAAAGATTTAGAAAGAAGAGTATACGATTTGAGAGAGAAGTGAAAAGGTTTTGATGGTGAAAATATAAAAAAGGAGTACTTTATAGGGGAGAAGTAGAGAAAAAAAATAAATAAATGTAAAAAACAACCGCTCGACAGTTATAATTTTTTTATTTAAACTTCTTCACGGCGCCATCAGCAAAAAGCCTCCCCCATCCCCCCTCCCCCCCCCCCCCTAAAACGCCCCTCGGAGCGATGTTGGAGGCACTATGAGGCGCCATGTTTAACACTTCATGCCCATTACACTTGGTCTTATTAAGAAATAGGTATAGGAAGGGCTCCTGGATGAACTAAGTAGGCACCCCTCCCACCCCCACATCTAGATGTAATTTTTTATTAATATTTGTTTTCTTAAAAAGGGTGTTTGAGAAAATGACGTAGTGTTATAATAAAAGTAAGTGTTTTTTAATTATGAGTGAAAATTTGATGGGAGACATAAGATATAAGATGACACATTTTGAATGTGTTTGTTATGTTCATTGTGTGTTGTAGATGCTTTAAATAATTAAATAAAAATCCGCTTAAATTAATTTAATATCTAAGCTAAATTAAACTCGCTTGATTATAAGGAGCCATAGCTACGAGTGTTAAAACTCTTCTCCATTTAATAAAAAGTTTGTTTTTTTTAAATTCGCCCATCGTACTACTCAAGCCTATCATTATAACCCTACTGCTACTACATACATGATACCACTCCAGAGACCATCATGCCATATCTAATGCTTTCATATCATGTGATACCATCATAACACAACAAACAAGTCAATGTGCATCATGATACTTAACCAATAAGTATCTAAAAATAAACTTTATAATGTCAAACATGATCTAAAACCCATACACAATGTCTAACCTAAGCACCAAACAAAACAATGGTCCAAACTCAAGTCTTAAGTAGTAAATAATAATGAAATCAAATACTAAACTTGCATAAGTTAACCCTCACTCTTCTCTAAGCCTCTACTCCAACTTTCTTATACGATTTTTCAGCATATTGAAACAAACTTGAAATTTGGTTATATTTCTATAAAGATTTTTTCTTTGTGAATCAAAGATGATCAATATCAAATCATTAATGAAAAAAGGGAATTATCATGTAAAAACTATTTTTTGTACCAAGTGTAAGAACTCCTATGAAGTTTACTGATAATTAAGAATGTGATGTGTATTTTCGAGTGAGATTATGCGTATTTAAAGTTAGAGACGATTTTCACCCACAATAATATACTAATTTTAAACCTACCGTTATAGTTAGGAACGATAATTCTTGACACGATTTAGACATCATACTGAAAAAAACATGTTTTGGGTCCGCTGACACGTCCCATTTTATTAAACAGACATGACCACAATATGCTTAAAAAATAAGTTTTGTGTCGATTGACACACCTCCGTTTTGTTAAACAGACGTTTTAATCCATTTAAGGGTCCTAATAAGTTAATATTTACTTTTAGAGACAACGCTAGTATTTAAACTTATATATTTTTATATTGAACTTTTTTTCTATCTATAAACTTCTAAAAGTGAAATCAACTTGTCATTTTTAACCTTTCCACTAAGTGTTTACTTCTAAAACTTTTATTTTATTAGTTCTAACTATTTATTCTTCATAAAATTTGATCAATTTCTTCGATCATCGAGTTAAATATATAAATTAAGGTTTATTAACTGGAAATTAGAGACAAAGTAAAAAAAAGAAAAAAAAACACCAATGATAAAAATGTTTTATTTGAGTCGGAGTGATACGAACCGAACTGCTCTAGCCCCTTTGCCCACTTGTTTTTTGAATTATTATCTGAATTAGTATTTTATTATTTGAGTTAGTTAATTGCAGGAATAGGTATTGTTGGTTAGTCAAAGTAGTGCAAGAAAATTGGATTAGTAGTTTGTTTTATGGCTATATGTATGTGTTTTGAATTAGAAATGGTAAATTATTTTGACGTGAATTCACACCTCTTTATCTTCTTCTGTTTTTCTTGGAGATTTACGGTTCGTCTCGAATATAACGTATCAACTGGTGCTTTCATTGTTTTTCACCATGCCTCCCCGTCGTGAGACCCCAACTGTTGAAGAATTGATTGATTCCTTATCAGAGTCCATCACCAACACCTCTCAAGAACAAGCTTCGAAACTTGACTTGCTCATTACCTAACTAGTCGCCCAAACTGAACAAACAAAACTCCTTCTTGCTACTCTCACAAAACCCACAACCCATATTACTCCACAATAGTCTTCCACAAGCCATAACCTCTAGATTCGATCCCCGAAACTAGCCTTAGCCACCTTTGACCGAACTAACCCATTGGATTGGCTCTTCCAAGCCGACCAATACTTCACTTTTTATAAGATCGATCAACCGTAACGCTTAGCCATGGTTTCTTTTAGCCTCTCTGGGGATGCGCTCAGTTGGTAAAAATACCTCCATAATAATGGTATGCTAACCACCTGGGAAGCCTTCACGCGCTCGCTTGAAACCCGTTTTGGGCCATATTCATATGACAACCACCAAGCATCCCTATTTAGACTCAGTCAAACCTCCATTGTGGCCGCCTATGTAATTGAGTTTGAAAAATTGAGTAATTGCATCGTGGATACACCTCAAGAGGCACTATTAAATTTTTTCGTTTCTGGTCTTAGGAAAGACATTCAACAGGAGCTATCCATCCTTAAGCCTTGATCCTTTAATGAAGGTGTCGGTCTTGCTAAACTAGTCGAGGATAAGCAAGTGTCCAAAGCTCCATCACCACCTATCGTAGCCCTTTATGGTCTACCCCTACTTAATCCATGTCGACCCTCACCTCTGGACCGGCTCATACACCCGCCACTAACAGCTCCCTTTTACCCACACCAAACACACCCACACCATCACTCCCACTCACTTTTCTTTCTCTTGACTAACTGCAGAAAACGAGGGGTCGCGGGTCTTTGTTTTCGGTTCCATCCATGCCACAAATGTAACCCCGCACAGTTCTTTCTTATGGTGGATAACAAGGTCCATGAACCACCCTTAATTGATCTCCAAGATGACACGGGTCCCTACGTTCGACCTTGAGGACAAGGTCGTTCTTATAGGGGGAGAAGATGATACGAACCGAACTGCTCTAGCCCTGTTGCCCACTTGTTTTTTTGTAAAACCACGGAAACGGAACTTACTACTGCATGATCCAGTTAATCGATGAACACGGATGTAAATAAATCTTTGCTTTATTGATTCACTTAGAGAATACAATGTAGAGAGAGAAACACACTCAGTTACACACAGTTAAGAAGATGAGAATGACAGAACTCCTAGACTCTCTCTAACACGAACTATTTATAGTCACTTATATACTAGCTAGCGTACCACCTTGCGGACCAGTTGGTACGCCCGTACCAACTGGTATGGCGGACCATATGGTACGACCATCTTGGTACATTGACTATATGACTCACAAAGACGCTCTAGTCTAGATACAATACACGAGACACAACGTAGCATAGAAATATGCTCTAACAAACTCCCCCTTAACGTGTAATGTATCTATGTATCTATCTATCTAACTAAACTTCAGTCTTCAATCTTCAGCATAGATGCATCCGATCTTCAACTTGAAATCTTATCATAAATAGAGCTTGCATGGCTGAATCAATCTTGAACAATCTTTGAACTTCAAGATCCACTTCTGAAAGATATTACATACTCCCCCTTTCACCATGCTTGAGTCTTGTCGCACAGAAACTTGCAGTTTCAGAAGACATAAATGCGGCTTTCCTTTTTCTTTTTGAAAATTAATTTAATCTTGGTGCAAAACTTCTCTTCGAGAATCCAAGATATAGTTTTGAAAATTTGATTTTGTATCGAGTATTGATCGGTCGAAAACAAATAAGAAACAACTTTTTTTTGGCTTTTTGTAACTTTATATCAAAACACACCAAAAATCTTTTTGGATTTTTCAGATAAGAAATATAAACGCAATACTGAAACATACACTATTTTTATCTTTTGTGAGAAAGATCACAACTTGGGATCATATTGGTCATGACATGCTGAACTACACTTCAATTTCAATTACTTCAGCACACAAGCCATGTCGATTGCTGGTATAATTTATCCATCTTAAACTCAAGCACAATCATACTCATAACATCTAGATATGTTATTGTAATGATTAGATTTGCTTTAGCCAGTGTACCCCCCACTATCAGACATTCTCAGATATGTATTTGCTTATCACACTTTCTGATTTCATTTGTGATTTAATCACATAATGATTGTATTTATGATACAGTCAACTGTGTTTCATGCAAAAAAAAAAAAGAACGTTAAATCGTCTACTTTAAGGTCGATCTTTCGATACGCAAATAAGGCCTCGGATTTAACAAAATATGAAAATATATGAAATTGCTTAAACGTGTAGATCGTCTACTTAATCATTATGAAATCAATGTAAAATGAGCTAGAACACAAAGAGTAAATACAAAATACTTGTATTAACCACAGAGATGACCACAGATTACATGGAGAAGATATGACACGAAAACCTTTTTAAATCTATTACAAGACAACTATTTATACACATTAGATCTCGCTGGTCCGAACCTCAGGTTCGGACCTGTTCGGCCATGTCCGAACTCCAGGTTCGGCCAGACCTGATCTTGCATGTCTTTTGTCTTGTATATGATACTTCACATGACGATCAGGACTATGTATCAACAAACTCCCCCTCGACATGTGCAGTATCATCTCCTCTATTAAAATTTGTATCTCGTATCTTCAATCAAACTTTTCCTCGGTCTTGACGATGAGTTCAATCTTGAATACTTGATATTGCATCGTGTGTAATCTCTTTATCAACAATCTTAAGAAGACTTGATATTGCGATGTTCTCTTCCCACATAGAAACCTGCCAACATAAATAATCTTGGTGCAAAACGTCTCTTCGAAACTCCAAAATATTTTGATTTTGAAGATAGATTTTGTATGTCGTGTTGATCAACCGAAAACAAATCAGAAACAAAATCTTTTTGGCTTTTAGAAACTTTATATCAAAACACACCTAAAATCTTTTTGGTATTTTCTGATAAGAAAAGTAAATGCATTACAGAATCAGACACTATTTTTGTCTTTTGCAAGAAAGATCACAACATGGGATCATATTGGTCACAACATGTTGAACTACACTTCAATTTCAATTATTGAAGCACATAAGCCATGCCGATTGTAGATATAATTTGTCCAACTTTAAACTCTAGCAGAACATACTCATAACATCTGGATATGTTATTGTATTGATTAGATTTGCATTGACTAGTGTACCCCACACTATCAGACATACTCAGATATGTTTTTGCTTATCACATTTTGTAATTTCATTTGTGATTTTAATCACATAATGATTGTAACCATGATATAGTCAACTGTGTTCCATGCAAAAAGAAATAAGAACGTTAAATCGTCTACCTTAAGGTCGATCTTTCGATACGCAGATAAGGCCTCGAATTTAACAAAATAAGAAAATAAAACAAGTTAAAATTGTATAACTCAACAACAATCAGGTCGGTACTCCCGTACACGCAGAGAAAGTCCGATGAGTTATACGAAACACCAAAGAAATAAAGCAGAACGTCAAACGAACAAAGATCAGGTTGGTCTTGTGGACACGCAGAGAAAGTCCGATCGTTTGACAAAATAAAGAAAATCAAACAAATTTAAATCTTTGCAAAATGAACACATGTATACACAGTGACATCTCATTTGATATTTCACATATCTTTTTCTTGATATATCTTGAGATACGCATCAAGATGTTGTCCACTGAGTCAAGCATCAGATTATTTTAGTATATATCACATTTGTATACTTTCTGATTTGCCGAGCCTACCTTACACATCGATCAAATGGTCTTATGGCTTTTTCATCTACTTTATCCATGAGTCAGAAAATGTCAACCAAATGTACCATCATTTCCCAATCATGTCAGATACAATTTCTCATGTTTCAATGTTTTTGACTTTTCCAAATTTCTCCCCCAAAAAATGATAACTCTATGTATAGATTTTCATTTTTACGATTTGAAAAACAACACACTATATTTGTATTTTTGCAAAAAAAAACTCCCCCTCAGAATGAGACAGAGGTAAAACAAAAACAAGAAATTGATCAACCAACACGAGTACTCGCAGTTTAAGCCTGTTGAAAACCAAATGATTTTGAAATTCAGTTTTAAATTAGCACAGATATTTCACAATTAGCAATTTCCCAATCACCAAAAGGTCTTCCTAAAATAGTTGTTTGACACCAAATAAAACATTAGTCTCTTGGGGACCAACCCGATTCAACAGCGTCGGGTCGTCGGTGTCTTCCACATAGTCTTTGTTGGCCGTGGAAACATCTTTGGGTTTCCAAATTTGTAAAATTTTCAATTTTTAATCAGAACCTGAATCAGATTCAACCGACGTACTTGATTTAGACCAAGATGATTTACGGGTTGATTTAATCTTTGGAGACCAGGGTTCATAAAAAATTTGACCTTTGTTATCCACATATTTTGCAGTTTTGTGGATATATGCAGTCGTCGGACAATCAGCAGCTAGATGTCCCGGTTTACGACATACATAACAAAGTCGTTCTCTAAAAGTATTTGAAAATTGTTTTGAATTGTGAAAACCAAATGAATGTTCAGAATCAAAGTTATCAAAGAAACCATCAGAAGAGTCATACCTAGGAAACTGACTCCTTGAAGATGACGATCTTTCGGAATAATAAGAACATTCCTTCTGAGGTGATAAATTCTTTGCAACTTTTGCTTTAGGAACCTTTGCAGCTTTCACTGGTTTCTTTGCTTGAACCGGTTCTTCCTTCACTTCATAGCCCAAACCCTTGTGTTTGTAACCTGAAACCTTTGAAGAAATTGAAGAAGAACCTGAAGTTTCTCTTGCCTCAGCTTCGCTAGTGAATTTGGCTTTGATATCCTTCAACTTGTTCTTTTCAATCAAAAAATTTTCTTCTTCGGTTGCAGAGGAAGAACTCAAAGCAACCTTATCAATCACATTTTCATTTTTCCAACAAAACAGACTTTGAAACAAATTTTGGAGCTTCACCCAAAGCCTTCTCGTTCTTCTTAGACTTAGACTTGTTCTTCTTGGGTGGAGTGGCAAATTTTGAATAATCATGCACTTCAGCTTTAGAATCAAGCGGAGCAGAAGTAACTTCAATTAAATCCACTGGTCGAGGAACCAAGTGAACATCCTCCTTCTTAGAACTCTCCGTACTCTGATCCTGCTTGTATAAGAAGTTTAGCAATGTCGGTGACAAATTGGAGTTCTTTACTTGCCTTTTCAACTCCAAATTTTCCAATTTCAAATCATTAATCTTTTGTTGAGCTTCAAACACCTCTTTTTGTGACTTGACGAATTTTGCATTAAGATCATCATATTCATAAGTTTGTAACTTTCGATCTCATATTCAGCAAATAATTCTTCAAGAACATTTTCTCTCTTTTGCTTATAGATCTCAACATCCTTAGTCAATACCGCATGTTGTCACGACAAAGAGTATTCTCATCTTGAAGCATAGAAATTTTGTTTGAAGCTTTTCAACAGTAACAGCAATTTTAGCAATAAGAGCAGTAGCTTCCTCATACTTTTGCTGAACTGATAACTTTTCTCAAATAAATTCTCAAAATCTTGAGTTACGTCTAAAGCTTCAGCTTTGGCTTTCTCATATTCCTCAGCCAATTGAGCCTTTTCCTTCAAAGCATTGCATTTTCATGAACATGAACCAACTCATAATACTTCTTTTGAAAATCGTCCAATTCCTTCTTGAGCACAACAATTTCTTTAGTTGATGTTTTAGAACACTGTTCAAACCATTCAATCTCCTTGTGTAATTTTACACATGTAAGACATTTACATTTTTCAACCTTTGAACTATCAACAATTTTTGGTAAACTTTCTTGTACCAAAGATTCACTTGAATAAGAATCAGAATCAGTCAACAAGCTGTCATCATCATCATGACGAGCAGTCAAAGCAATGCTAAATGGAGCATGATTCTTTTGAGCTGCTAAATCTGCATTCCAGGCAAATTCATCTGGATGCCAGAATGTTTCTGTCATTTTTCAGTTTGTTATCTGCTGAACTTGGACATTCTCGTGCAAAGTGACCATAGACGGAACACTTATAACATTTCACCTTCGACTTGTCCAATCCAATCTTACCCTCCTGATTCAATCTCTTCTTACCAGTTCTATTGAAAAATTTCTTCGTTCTTCGAACCAACATAGCATACTGCCAATTCAGATCCATTTCCTCCAAATAATCATAATCAATTTGATCGTAATCTTCATTTGCCAATTCAGCATTACTCACAGCACCAGTGATAACACCAAAATATGAAGATACTAATGCATACATCAAAGCATTATAATCATCGATAGTTTGAACAGACAATGCACTTTGAGTCGAAGAACTAGGAATCGAAACAGTACAACCAGCAGAAGAATAACTTGGAATTTCAGATTTACCTGCCAGAAATGCTGTAGGGGGTGCAGAACTAAGAATATTAGATTTCTCAGCATTTAGGGTTGAATCATTGTTACCATAATAAACTGTAGGATTTTGAACTTGCTCAGGCAGTGACTTATTCACCTTTAACTCCATATCTCTTGCTTAGATTCTTTGAATCAGAACATTAAATGACAATTTTGAAAAATCTTTATCATGATTGATCATCATCATATAATTTTCCCATTTCTCTGGTAAAGCTTCCAAAATCTTTTCTTTCTTATCAGCTTCATCTTTTGTAAGATTCACCAACTTCATTTCACTCATTGAATGAGCAAATCTTGCAATCAGATTTGGAATCGATTCATTTTGATAATGCTTGAAACTATCAAATTCCTTCTTCAACACCTTTTGTCGACTTTTCTTATATTGATCATTGCCCTCACATTGCTTTTCTAAAGCATCCCACAAACATTTTGCCTGTGTAGTTACTTGAAAATTGATGTAGTAAATCTGATAAGAAAAGTAAATGCATTAAAGAATCAGACACTATTTTTGTCTTTTGCGAGAAAGATCACAACATGGGATCATATTGGTCATAGCATGCTAAACTACACTTCAATTTCGATTATTGAAGCACATAAGCCATGCCGATTGCAGATATAATTTGTCCAACTTTAAACTCTAGCACAATCATACTCATAACATCTGGATATGTTAAAGTATTGATTAGATTTGCATTGACCAGTGTACCACACACTATCAGACATAATCAGATATGTTTTTGCTTATCACATTTTGTAATTTCATTTGTGATTTTAATCACATAATGATTGTAACCATGATATAGTCAACTGTGTTCCATGCAAAAAGAAATAAGAACGTTAAATCATCTACCTTAAGGTCGATCTTTCGATACGCAGATAAGGCCTCGGATTTAACAAAATAAGAAAATAAAACAAGTTGAAATTGTATAACCTAACAACAATCAGGTCGATACTTCCGTACACGCAGAGAAAGTCCGATGAGTTATACGAAACACCAAAGAAAATAAAGCAGAACGTCAAATGAACAACAATCATGTCGGTCTTGTGGACACGTAGAGAAAGTCCGATCATTTGAAAAAAATAAAGAAAATCAAACAAGTTTAAATCTTTGCAAAATGAACACATGTACAGTGACTTCTCATTTTCTTTTTCACATATCTTTTTTAGATATATCATGAGATATGCATCAAGATGTTGTCCACTTGGTCAAGCATTAGGTCAAGCATTAGTATTTAATGTGTTTATCACATCTGAATACTTTCTGATTTAATGTTGAGCCTACCAAGCACATCGAGCAATGATCTTATGGCTTTTTCATCAATTTTATCCATGAGTCAGACACGTAAGCCAATGTACCATCATTTCCCAAATATGTCGGATACAATTTCTCATTTTTTCAATGTTTTTGTATTTTCTGTTTTTCAATGTTTTTGTATTTTTCCATTTTCTCCCCCTTAAAATGAAAACTCTATTTTTGAATTTTCATTTTAACAAAAACACAAAGTCACTATTTTTGGTTTTTCAATTTTCTCCCCCTAAACTACATACGGAATGTAAAAGAAAGAAAATTGACCAATCGATATTGATACATTTTCCGTTTAGCTTTTAGAAAAAAACTTTCAACTTTTGTAAGATGAACATTCAATTTAAGTTAAGAAGGAGACTCCACTATCAGTAACTGCTTGAAGCTTGAACTTCACAATCAACGACATGTCTTCTTGAAGAAACATGCACACTGGATTTAAATGATTAATACTCAAAAGACCCGAAGCACACAGCTTCTGGTCGACCAGTGTCTTCCACACAATCAGAAGCAGCCGTGTTGACCACTTTAGGTCGCCACTGCATTTTTGTAGGTGCAGTTTTTATTGAAACATCATCTTGTGATGAATCACCAACACTAGAATCACTTTTAAAAACTTGTTTACTTTCGATTTAAAAACTGAAGGTAGTGAGTCAATAAAAATTATGCCTGATTCATCAATTATTGTGGTAGTTTTTCCAGAAAACATTCTTTTGGCAGTTACAGGACAATCCTGTGCCATATGTACATTTCGGCGACATTGGTAGCACAAACGATATGATCATTTAGAATGTAGCTTCTCCTGGACTGGATGAGATGTAGAAGGGAACTTAGTATCATCAGAAATCATCAAAGACTTGAAATCGATTAGAATATACCCATTTAGATGTAGGACTTTGAGGTGTAGCATTAGAACCAGATGAAGAAGATTCTTTTGGAAAACTTTCAGACGAAAACTTCTTCTTTTGCTTTCCCCCTAATCCCTTATCCATGGTAGAAATAAACACCAGGGTCAGATGATAAATTTGATCTAAACTTGTATCCTTCTTTTCCTTCTTAACCTTCTTTGGCATGTTCTTCTTCTTTGCCTTCTCAAATTGCCTACCCTGGCTTCCTACACCTGAACCTTTGTAGCCTGGTAACTTTGTCAGATCAACATGAGAACCCGAGGACCCAGCTTTAGCCGCTTGATTAAATGAAGCTTTGATATCTTTTAGTTTGTTGGCTTCAACTAACTTTGCAGCAATAGCTTCTTTATGCAATTTCTTTTCATCTTTCTTAATATTTTCACCAGTAGAAATAACATCCTTGTCTGACATAAATCAATGAGAAACAAACGATGGTGGTGCATTATCAACCAAACATTCATCCTTTTCTATCACCTTCTTTGATTTCTTTGATGGCTTTAAGTCAAAAATTTTCAGCAGCCAATTCAGAATAATCGTGCTTTGTATTTGAAGGACTCAAATCAATAATAGCTTCCGTTTGAATCACTGGATGTGGTATTTGATTAAAGTCATCGCCTCCAAACACCTTCTTGAAATTATCATCCTGACACAAATAACTTGCAAAAGAATGAGAATTCTTCAAATTATGCAATTGAAGATTGTTAGAGCATATCCCTATGCTATGAGTGTCTCGTGTATTGTATCTATGTGAGCATGTCTTAGAATGTGTTGTAGTGACTATATCATAGGGGGCGTATCATATGGTCCGGCGTACCACGTGGTACGCTGAGTAGTTAGTCACTTACTATAAATAGGTTTGTGTTAGAATGTGCAGGGTAACCAATTAAGACACTCTGATCATTCTACACTTTCTGTGTGTGTTTATAGAGAGAGAAACCAGAGAGAGTTTGTGTGTGTATCTTCAAGTGATCAATACAAAATCTCTTATTTACATCCGTTGTTACTATGATTGATTGATACACGCAGTAGTAAGATCGTATCTCGGTTTTACAAGTGGTATCAGAGCATTTGGTTGCTCTACTGCTGTGTTTTTGATCAATTTTTGGATTTTTAGAGAGAGAAAGTTTGGGTTTCTTCACATTTTCATCATATTCTTCCAATTCCGAGTGTTTTTGTGATAAAAAATGATTTCTGAGTGTTTCTGGAGTGATTTCGCACCTTACTGATCCATTTTCTAGCTCAAAAAGTCAAAAATTGGAAAAATCCATCAAAATCCGCGTGAAACGCGTCTGGTCCGCTCAAAGAACACCTGGTCTGCACCTGGTCCGCCCAGGCAATCTTCAACGAACTGGTCTGTGGCGGTTTTGGTGTACCACGTCTGGTCCGCTGGTTTATTTGGTCCGCCGTACCAAATTTGATCCGCTGAAGATATCTGGTCCGCATCTGGCCCGCTGGTGAATTTGATCCGGAAGTGGTCCGCAGGTAAAAATTTGGTCCGCTAGTTAGATTGATCCGGAACTGGTCCGTTGAGTGCAAATTTGGTCCGCTGAATTTGGTTTGGTCCGCTGGCAGAAAAGTGACTTTCACTAAAACTGACGTAACTTGAGAACTGTAAAGAGTTACTGAACCCAATACCAGCCAAAACGTTCGTCTCGACGAGATCTAGGACTTGTACCGGCATACGGCCAGTACCGTCCAGTTTTGACCCCCAAAATCCGCTTGGAAGACCTCCATTTTTTCAGTTCGAAGTTTTTGAAGTATTATTTTCGGTGAAAAATGTCTGATTTTCAAGCATTTGCAGCTATGCAAAGCACGGTACAAGCTATGCTCAATTTTGATAATGAAATAGGAACAAGTCAGAAAGTTCCTAAGCTGGTAAAGTTTGAAGATTATCAAAATTGGAAGCAACGTTTTTCTGCATACATCAGCACAAACGATATTGATTTATGGATTCCAATTCAAAAGTTATATGTACGTCCAACTGCAGATGGAGAGTATAAAGAAATTCAAGATTTTGATAAGGATGAAAGAAAAAGTTATGAGCTTGAACAAAAGGTTTATGGTTATCTTACCATGGCTTTACCTACCGAGTTGTTGCATCAATTCAACACTTGCAAGAAAGCTAAACAGTTGTGGGATGCTTTATCTGCTCGATGTGAAGGTAATGACCAATATAAGAAGAGTAGACGAAAAGTGTTGAACAAGGAATTTGAAAATTTTCAACGTTATGAAAAAGAAAATATTTATGCTCTTGTTTCAAGGTTTTCACATCTGATTAGTGAGATGAAAGTGGTTAAAATTGAAAAGACCGAGGAGGAATTGAAAGAGAAATTGATGGAAGCATTACCGCAAAAGTGGGAAAACTATGTATTATTGCTTACTCATGATAAAGAATATTCTGCATTATCATTTCATGATTTGACCGGAAAGCTTCATGCTAGAGAGATGGAAATGATGACATCAAACAAGTCAACTGCTCAATTCCAAAATCCTGAAGTGTATCATGGTCAAAATTCTGCAAGTATCAATGCAAAGTCTAAATCAATTGGTGTTCGATTCATTAAATCCACCTCAAAGAGCTTTTGTTGCTGGTCATGGTTCAGGAAATTCTGGAAATTCATCAAGAGGATGTAACTTCACTATTCCAAATCATTCAAGTCCAACTTCTTATTCAGCAAAAACACCGGATGAGCACTTGGCATTAATCTCAGCCTTGTTATCTTCATATTATGGATTGTTGAATGGTGGTTTGACAACATCTAATCTGATTGAAGAAGATTTTGATCAGATTGATCCTGATAATCTTGAGCAAATGGATATCAATTGGCAATTGGCAATGTTAGCTCAAAGAGTTAAAAGATTCAAAAAGAAGACGAGATTTCAAAGTTTAAATCCAGATGGCAAGGTTGGAATAGATAAATCAAAAGCAAAATGCTTCAAATGTTCCAATTTTGGACATTTTGCTCGTGAATGTTCAAAATCAAATGCATCTTCATCCAAGTCTCCAACAGCTTTAGTTTCTCAAGTTGATAAACAATATGACTGGGGACGAACTTCTGATGATTCTCCACCTCTTCCTTTAACTGCTATTATTTCAGATAAAGGTACTTATTGTACTCCTGATTCCGATGATGAGTCTACGTGGATTCCCGCATCTGCAATGATTGCTCAAATTATTCATAATGATGATGAAGGAGAATTAACTGATTCTGATTCTGAATCTGAAATAAGTGGTTCTGGAAATAGTGGCTATGAATCGGTTTGTGAGTTCTGTTCTCAGAAAGACGAGAAGATAGAAGGATTGATAAAGGAAAATGAGTTGTTGATTCAGGAAAATAAAAGAAGGATAGAAGAATTGGCAAATGAACAACAAAAGTTAGAAGATCTAATTCAAAAATTTTCTTCTCAAAAAGCAAAGTTTTCAGATTTTCAAGCAGAGTTTGTTGAGAAAGAATCAAAATTTCAAAGTGTTAAACGGGAGTTTGAACAGAAAGTTACAAAGTTATCTGAAGAAAAGGATGACTTAGTCAAGGAAGTTGCGAAATGGAAGGCAGAAGCTAAGGATGCTGCCACTGATTTTAATAATTTGTTTGAAAAGTCAAAGATTAAACTTGATTTACTTACCAAGGCGTCTGATGACTCGGTTGCTAAAATTGAAGAATATCAGCTTGATATGGAGAAGTTGTTAGATGAGAAGCGAGAACTGGCAAGAGTAAATAAGTTGCAAACTTCAAATTTGGATATTCAGAAAAGAAATGAAGATAAGCTGACGAAGGAATTGTGGGCTGGATTAGATGAGTTGAGGTTGCAAAAGTATGAAACTCAAAAAGTGGCTAAGAAGTTGATTGCTACGGAAACAGAATTGGCTAAGGCTCAACAACAGATTTCTGAACTAAAGATTGAAGTCATTGATTCAAAACGTCTTTTGAACAGTGTTACAAATTCTACATCTTTTACAAGTTTCTTGGCCAAAGATGGAAATTTTGAGAAATTGTTTACCAAAACGGTTTCACCACCAGGTAGTCTCAAAGAAGGTGTTAATGATCTGAAGGAAAAGGAAGAAACTGATGATTATTCTGAATTTGTTGATAAGAAATCTGATGGGGAAAAGGTTGTGAAGTCACAGAAAGATCAGAAAGATGAAACGGTTGTGTCTCTTTCTACGTCTACTGAAGAAGAGAAATCGGCAAGTTCAACTGAGAAGACTACTATTGATGAAAGGATTTTCTATGACCAAAAGAATGTTAAAGCAGTGAAAGCTGAGTTTTCGTGCCTTGCAAAGAACGGATGTAAATCTTCTGGTTCTGATGAAAAGGTTTCGGGTAAACATGTTGGGTTGGGTTACAAGACCAAGAATGTTAAAGTTGATGGGTCTCAAGGTTCAAAACAACAAAATCTGAAGCAAGTCAAGCTGAAGCAAGTCAAGCTGAAACAAGTCAAGAAAGATGTTTTTAAAGCTGACAAGGTTCAACCCGAGAGGTTTTACAAACTCAAGGGTTTGGAACAAATATTTTCTGATAAAGAATTCCCACTCCATTGTGTGGATGCTCAGAAAATTGCCGAAGTTTTTGTCAAGAATGTTGATCTGAAGAGCAAGAAGCCACAGGGTGCTACATATTCTTCTGGAGGATCAAATTCTGCTCCAAAAAGCCCGACTTCGAAATGGGTTCATGATCATCGATATCTAGGTATTCGATTCTTTTTATGATCATTTTGGAGATGTTGATATTTATGAAGCTTTGCAGATTCCCAAACGGCCAAATTCAAACAATCGCTTGTGTTATAATTGCCGACAAAAAGGGCATAACACAAGCGGTTATGAAACGTGTCTTAGGTGGAGTGTATGAGACGTGTCTTAGGTGTGCAACGTGGGTATCAACCGGGGATTGGTGCAACGGTTGGGTACGCGGCACCCGAAATGCCTTCTTCGTCATCATTTGCTTCACAAGAAGCAAATTCTTATCTTCAAGATGTCAATGCCCAAGTTGATGCACGAATGAGTCAATTTTTTGAACAAATGCGTGCTATGAACCCGGGTATGAATTTCCCAACAATGCCATCTCAAAGCAACCAGAACAATGACGAAGACGATGATGAAGACGAGTAGGCGTAGGTTGTTTTTGGTTTTTGTATGTTGATCCACGTTGTTTCAAACCTAAACATGTATTATTTTTGTTTTAGACATCTTCTGACAGTTTGCAGAATGTTTAATTTTATGGTATCAAATCCAGGTTATTATTATAGCAGGTTTTATAACAAATACAGGTGCGTAACAGCAGGTTTTAAAAAAAAACAACAGATTTTTTTAAAAATAAAATCGACTTTTACCGACTACATGTAGTCGGGAAAAGTAAAAAATTATTTTTTTTTTATTTTAATCAAATTGACTATTGCCGACGACAAGTAGTCGGGAAAAGTAAACAATTGTTTTTTATTTATTTTAATAAATATCACTATTGTCGACGACATGTAGTCGGGAAAAGTGGAAGTTCTCCCGACGACTTTTTCCCGACGACGGTTTTGGCTTTCAGCGACGAGCTTTTCCCGGCGACTTTTTCCCGACGACATGTTGTCGGGAATACCTATGGCGAAAACATGTTGTCGAGAAAGGTATAAAAAATGTAGTTGGGAATAGTCTAGTTTCTTGTAGTGATATGGCACAAGATTGTCCGGTTTCTGCTGCTTCTAGTTCACGAAAAGGAAAGGTTCCACATGTTGGTAAAGCTGCTAAACAACGATTCATTGATGAATATGGCAGAGTATTTGATGAATATTCACAACCTACATTTTCAAAACTCAAGGAAGATTTATTCCCCATTTTCAAAATGTTCCATATGTTGGTTGTTCGTCACAATCAACTGTGACAGGTTCATCAAATACTGATTTATCAAAACAACAACACTGGAAACCTAAAGTGATTTCGAAAGGAAACCAAGATATTGGTCGACAAGAAGCGATTCGCTTCGGGTCATTTATAAACTGACGTGTTTGACCAGTGTGCAGGTACTTCTAGAAGACCTATCGGTGATTGCAAAGTTACTGATGGAGGAGTATTTTGCTGATTTAACTTAAATTACATGTGATATCAAATTTCAAAACTGAAATTTTTTCTGAAAGCTAAAACTGCAAGGTATCCATGTCGAGAGGTCAATTTTCTTTCTTTTACATTCCATATGTAGTTTAGGGGGAGAAACTTGAAAAACCAAAAATAGCGTTTTTGTGTTTTTGTTTGTGTTAAAATGAAAATCCAAAAATAGAGTTTTCATTTTAAGGAGGGGAAAAATGGAAAAATACAAAAACATTGAAAAAGGGAAAAATACAAAAACATTGAAAAATTAGAAATTGTATCCGACATAATTGGGAAATGATGGTACATTGGCTTACGTGTCTGGCTCGTGGATAAATTAGATGAAAAATCCATAAGATCATTGTTCGATGTGCTTGGTAGGCTCGGTATTAAATCAGAAAGTATTCAGATGTGATAAACACATTAAATACTAATGCTTGACCAAGTGGACAACATCTTGATGCATGTCTCATGAATATCAAGGAAAAGATATGTGAAAAAGAAAATGAGAAGTCACTGTGTATACATGTGTTCACTTTGCAAAGATTTAAACTTGTTTGATTTTTTTTATTTTGTCAAACGATCGGACTTTCTTTGCGTATCGAAAGATCGACCTGATTGTTGTTCGTTTGACGTTCTGCTTTATTTTCTTTGGTGTTTCGTATAACTCATCGGACTTTCTCTGCGTGTACGGGAGTACCGACCTGATTGTTGTTGGGTTATACAACTTCAACTTGTTTTATTTTCTTATTTTGTTAAATCCGAGGCCTTATCTGCGTATCGGAAGATCGACCTTAAGGTAGACGATTTAACGTTCTTATTTCTTTTTGCATGGAACACAGTTAACTAAATCATGAGTACAATCATTATGTGATTAAATCACAAATGAAATCACAAAGTGTGATATAAAAGCAAAAACATATCAGAGTATGTCTGATAGTGTGGGGTACACTGGTCAAAGCAAACTTAATCAATACAATAACATATCCAGATGTTATGAGTATGATTGTGCCTGAGTTTATGATGGACAAATTATTCCAGTAATCGACATGACTTGTGTGCTGAAGTAATTGAAATTGAAGTGTAGTTCAACATGTCATGTTCAATATGATCCCAAGTTGTGATCTTTCTCGCAAAAGACAAAAATAGTGTCGGATTCTGTATTGCATTTATGTTTCATATCTGAAAAGTTCAAAAAAAATTTAGGTGTGTTTTAGCATAAACTTAGAAAAATCAAAAAGATTTTCGGTGTGTTTTGATTTATAGTTTCAAAAATCCAAAAAGATTTTGCTTCTTATTTGTTTTCGACCGATCGACATGTGATACGAAATCAAATTTCAAAATCTATCTTGGATTCTCAAAGAGAAGTTTTGCGCCAAGATTAAATTACTTTTCAAAAGAAAAAGGAAGCCGCGTTTCTGTCTTCTGAAATTGCAGGTTATATGTGTCAAGACTCAAGCATGGTGAAAGGGGGAGTATGTTTTATCTTTCACAAGTGGATCTTGAAGTTTGAAGATGATTCAAGAGTGATCCAGCCATGCAAGCTCTATTTCTGACAAGATTTCAAATCGAAGATCGGATACAGCAATGTTGAAGATTGAAGACTGAAGTTTAGTTAGAAAATAGATACACTACATGTTAAGGGGGAGTTTGTTAGAGCATATCCCTATGCTATGAGCGTCTCGTGTATCGTATCTATGTGAGCGTGTCTTAGAATGTGTTGTAGTGACTATATCATAGGTGGTGTATCATATGGTCCGGCGTACCACGTGGTACGCTGAGTAGTTAGTCACTTAGTATAAATAGGTTTGTGTTAGAATGTGCAGGGTAACCAATTAAGACACTCTGATCATTCTACACTTTCTGTGTGTGTTTCTAGAGAGAGAAACCAGAGAGAGTTTGTGTGTGTATCTTCAAGTGATCAATACAAAATCTCTTATTTACATCTCGTGTTCATTACATTGATCAAAGCATGCAGTAGTAAGATCGTATCTCGGTTTTACAAGGATTTAGATCCAAGATTTCAATTTTCAAATCTGCTATTGTCTTTTGAGCTTCAGCAACAATCTTTTCTAACTGAATCAATTTCTCAGATGTGTTGTTAATTAACTAACGACTTTTCTCTTCGCAGACCATCATGAGCAGCATGCACTTCTTTTCTAATTTTCTCCACTCTTTCTTTATAAATCTCAACATTTTTGGTTAACACAATCTTGTCCTTCTTCAGAGTATTGAATTTATCTTGCAATTCAGATTGAACAATTTGATATTGAGTTTTTTCAGCAGTAACCAAATCTAAAGCTTTTTGAAGTTCATCTTTAGATGCTTTAAGTGCTTCTACTCTTGCGGTGGATTTTTCAAATAGATTCTCGAAATCTTCACACACATCTTTAGCTTGAGACTTATATTCTTCAACCTCCTTGACCAACTTTTCATTAGCAGAAGTTAACTTGACAATTTTTTTCATGAACTCATCATTCACATGTTGAAGTTGTGACTTTTGGTGATCATTCTGAATACAACCTTCTGACATTTTTTGCTGAACATCTGCTAATTCTTCCAACAACACACTCTTTTCTTTGAGTAGCTTCTCATTGACTTTGCAAAGTTCATCAAATTCTTGACATTTCTTGAATATCTGCATAATTATCTGGCGAGTGAATCAAAAATGCAGATTCATCCGGAAAATCTTTAGCCCAATCATAACCTTCATCAGTTTGAGATATCATAGCTTTAACTTCTTTATCTTGAACATTCTTATCAGAAATACCCTTGTCAGATGACGATTTAGGACAATCCCGAGCAAAATATCCATATTTGTCACATTTAAAACATTTAATCATTCTTTTATCCAAACCAAGCTTTCCTGCTTGAAGAATAGATGTCTTGCCATGTTTTTTCATGAATCTCCTTCCTCTCTCCACTACCATGGCAAACTGCCATTCCAGATCGAGTTTATTCAGTTGATCTTCATCCAGATGATCTAAGTCATCTCCAAACAATCCAGATTGACCAATTTGACTAAAAATTGATCCAGACGAAGATGATATGAAAGCAGATAACAAAGCAGCTAGATCTTCAGTTGCTTGGGCAGGAGTAGACTTAGTTGATGGTCTATCAGGAATTGTAAAACTGCAACCTGAAGAATAACCAGATCGTTCAGA
>JBCNJP010000010.1:78272182-78320159 GCA_039602395.1 Deinandra increscens subsp. villosa | reverse complement strand
TAAAGTGTATGTTTCAGGAACACTTGGACAGGTTGAAGGGAGTGTTTATAACAGTTGAAGAAGCAAAGAGGGAACTTGAGACGACATTAGGAGAAACGTACACAAAGTTTCCAGATATAGCAGAAGTGAAGGCATATGTAGATACGTACAATGCAACGTTCAAGAATGTGGTGGAGCTAAAGAAAGAAGAGGAAAATAAAGGGAAGGGTGGTGGAGAAAGCAGTGAAACGGTAAAAATAGTTGATGAGGTACCAAAAGCCAAGAAAGGAAAAAAGAAAAAGGCAAAGAAGGTAGTAGACAACACAATACCGTCATTCGACCTTGGGATACCAAGCTCACAAAGTTCACCGGATTCTGTGCAGGGTACGCAAGAAACAGAAACCGCAATGATAGAAAAGGTGTTGGAATCATATAAGGAGACGGTGGGAAAATCGGTTCAAGATGAACACAAGAAGGATGTTGTGGTTGATGATCAAGCAGGTGATGAAACGAACACGGAGAAAGATGGCAAATCTGTTCAAGATGAAGTCATGAACGATGCTAAGGTTGATGATAAAGAAAGTGATGAAAACAACAAAGAGAAAGAAGGCAAATCTGATCAAGATGAACGCACGAGTAAAAATGAGGCTGACAATCAAGCAAAGGAGGAAAGTAAGGAGATCAGTCACGAGGAGATGAAAGAAGACGGAGACAAGAAAGAAGGGAAGCAGGTTGAAAAAGATGAAACAGAAAAATACACTGAAGAAGAAACGCACGAAGAAGGGTTAATTGATATAAACAGGGCAGCAAACAAGAGAGATAGGCTGCTATGGCAATACTTGTTGGCGTGCATAGAATCACACAAAAAAAAAACAAAGGGCGATAAAAACAAGGACGGAGGTGAAGGGGATGAATTGGAGGATCCAAAAGAAGTTGTTGGTGAAGATGCCAAGCGAGGATTTATGTAAGTAATCATGCTCTTATTTCAAAAAAATAATATTAAAAATCTGCATAATGAACACATAAAACTTAAAGTTAGTGAAACGACACACACGTGCACAAACAATTAAAATTTCAGTTAAACCGATGATTACAACAAGTTTATGTTGAACAGGAAAGATGTGTTCACAACATTATATGGAATGGTGGCAAAGGCGTACGTGATAGGGAGCCTTGTGCCAGGAAGGAAGGTCGATCCGAATGTAGTGAATTGTTAGGCAGCGATCCTAAATTTCAAGGAGGCAGCAGTAGAAACAGGGCAGTAGCGACTGTTTCTATACACGGACACAATGGTAATATCACAATAACTAAACTTGTATACTTGTAAATGAACATTGATGCACATGTGCACCAAAGACTAAAATTTCAAATATTTATGATTTACAAGATGAATCTATAATAACCGCAAAGAATGCAAACCCAAAAAGGCTGGAAAAGTTTAAGAACAAGCTGCTGAGTGTTGTTGAAGGGGACAAATCACTGATGGACATGAAATCGTTCAAGACGATCGTGGTGCCGATAAAAGACGGTGATCATGTATACATCATCTATTTTGACTTAGATGTACCAGCTGTAACGGCGATCGAGAGCGTGCACGAGGGAATTACCATAGAGGACATGGCAGATGACAAAACTTATGCATCAAAGGGCACTCCACACAAAGTGGTAAGTTATATTAACAAAATGAACATAGTAATAAAACTGTAATTGATAAAACTGAATTTATTTTATTTTTGTTTTGTAACAATTTGCAGAAACATGTCATGTGGAGCTATCTACAAAAAGTCGGCCACCCAAAAGCCATGTCATTATCGGCAACAAAACCGAGGCTGATGAAGGCGACGTGGACAACAAAGACAGAATACACAGATTCTACTGTGTATGCAATGAGAAACATGGAAGCATACAATGGAAGAATAAGCGGGTTCAATAACGGGTTCAGGGCCGATGAAAAACAGCATGAGGTGCAGGTTCGGAACATAAGAATGAGGTATGCTTGCAAAATAATGACATCAGCAGCAAATTTGCTCGAGGAAAAAACGAGGAAGGGTTCAAAGAAGACAAACATGAATCTACACAAAGTAGCAAGTGATGAAAACAAGAAGGGTGCAGCAATGCAAGTAGAGAAATTTCTGAAAAAGTTGGATGACGATTATGAAAAGATCGTGAAAGGGCTCGAAGAGATAAAAGCCGAAGAACCGAAGAAGGAGGCTGCAGCAGAAGAGAAGAAGATGTTAAAGTTGAAGAAAGACACCAAGGGAAAGAGCGTGAGGTTTGCATGAAGGAAAAGGTGGGAACGAGAGCGTTTTGGAAGGAAGTAAATAAGGCTGACCCGTTTTGTTATTAGATATTAACATGGTATGGTATGTAGTTAATTGGTAGTTAGCATAAAAAAATACACTAGTAATCTGAACTTTGTGGCAGGATTATGTGTTTTGATTTTTTTTTAAATGGTATTATGATATGGCAGTTAGTTATAACGCGTATGAATGCTTGGTGCACATGTGAATTAAAAAATACCAATGCAGGGTTAATTTGGAAGTTAGCATAAAACAATACACTAGTAATCTGAACTTTGTGGCAGGACTGTTGGTTTTGACATTTTAAAATGGTACTATGTAATTGCAGATAGATATAACATGTATGAATTATTGGTGCACATGTGAATTAAAAAGTAGAAATGTTATAATGAAACCCAACAAGACACTGATACAAATGGAAGGTCTACAATGTGATGTTTATGGATGGTAACTAAGAAAAAACAGTTGATATTATAACACAATAACCAATGATGCACATGTGTGCATCATTAGTTGGTAAAGTATATCAAACACAACCAGAATGTTGTGTCGCACTAGAAAAAATATAAAAAATCTAAACAATTTAGAAAGAAAAAAACACTTAGTTTGTAATATAAGTTAATAACTAATGGATAAAACGAATGTTTATTAACTAAAAAATGTATGACACACATGTGCACAATTGTATGGTTACACAACAATATATCATAGTGAAATTAGAAAAATCAACTGCAAAACACTTATCAACCATAAAGTCAACAGAATCCTTAACAACCAATACGAATGAAACAAAGTCAAGAGGTATCATAAGCAAATACAAAGTCAAATCATGCATCTAAACAAGATGCTTATTATGAATCAAGATAAATCTTTATGAAGGCATGAACGAAAAAAAAACAAATCACGTGGCGGGTGATCCAGCAGCTCTACCAGACGAGCGTCTAGCAGCACGTGCAGGTTGTCGACGGACTGGTGGAGCAGTTGGGGGGTCAACAGGTGCACCGTCGTTGACACAAGGCTGGTTAGCAGAATCGACGGCTTGAAACACGTGTGCATCGAAAGGATCAGCAGACGCAGCAGCACTCGCAGCAGCAGCTGCAGCTGCAGCAGCAGCAGCAACCTCGGCAGCACGCCGAACTTTATCACAGTTCCGGGAATCATGGTCATAAACATATTTGTTACACTTCTTACACAGTCTCGGACCCTTCTTGAACGCTTCAATAGCCTTCTCACCCGGACCGATCAAACGCTTGTCAGTTCCACACCCCTTGTTCCTAATTCCCTGCGTTGGCATGACAGAAGAAGTACCAAACTCAGGCTGACGAAGAATGTCACTTATTACCGCACTTGTTCGATCTTGGGAAGGATCATAGGCCACTTCAGAAAATATGTGTTTCTTCAACTCTTTAAGCTGACTCAAAAATACTGCAAGCTGATCTGGTTGGCGCCTTAGACGGTCCGTACATTGGGAAACGATATCCATAATTTCGTTTCTGAGAATGCCCGATTCACTGGTATCAACTGAGTACCGATTTGCAATATCATAAACTCTTGATGGAAGTGCATTACGCGCCCAACGCGCAGACATGTATTTTTGGGGAATCTGGTTTACTTGGTTGCATCTGAAAACGTAGAAGATATGGCGGCATAAAAAGCCAATGCGTGTAAAGCATAAACACGAGCAAGAAACAGTCTTAGCAGCAAGATCAAGGGAAACCTGTTAAATATAAACATAATGGTCAGAATAAAAAACAGTGCACATGTGCATCATATTTATAGATTATGAAATTTAATATAAAGATGTAACACAGTCTGAAAATGAAATCAGTAACAACAAGAAATGCACACATGTGTTTCAGGAAGCATCAACTAATAAACAAATAATTTAAAACAGTCCAATAATAGTATAGATTGAAAAAGTGCACATGTGCATTAAAAGGATAAGCGCATATAAATTACCTCAAATTCATTGACAGTAACAAATTGCCTGTTTGCATGAGCAATGGTATATATTTTGGTAGTACCAACAGTCCGCTTCAAGCCACCGGAACACTGGTAGACGCTTCGCTCAATTTCTTTCTGAACTTCCTTAAAGATTGTGATCGTGTACAAACTTGCAGCATGTTTTTCAATAGGAAGAGGGGTGTGGATCTCAGGTACTGTTGTGTTGGTATCAAACTCGAGCTTCCGCTGGTTATTACGTTGCGCATCAATGGCGGTGTCAAAACACATAAGGAACTGCAACAAGGTGTTGCCACCACTGGAGTTAACCTTGAACAGCGCGTTAGAACTCTCGCATCTTGATGTTGTCTTCATCAGACAACACATAGGAAGGTCTCTAAAGTACGCAGGGATCCAGTCAGCTCGCATATTGTACATATCGGTAAGCCATCCATGATCAGCCAATCCATACTCAGCCATAAGCAACTGCCAATTTTCTTCAAATTCACATGGCTTCATTATCAGATTCCAAACAAGTTTGTGAATGGCTCTACGAAGGGCTGCATTATCTACCGCGTCATCTTCAATCTACAATACATAACAACGGAAAGTAAAAAATGTAAGATATACAAATAATATATAAAAAATTAACATGATGGTAACAATGATCACTTATTAACGAAAATATAAAGAATTATATATAAAAAGAATTGTACGCACCTTGGAAGGAAGCTTCCTCATGATGTGCCACATGCACAATCTATGGGCAGACTGGTAAAAAACAACTTCAATAGCAGATTTCATTGCGCCATTCTTGGTCAGTAAGGACCAACCTAGGCTGAGTAACATGGGCTTTCAGAAAGCATTGAAGCAACCATATATAAGACTCGGTCGTCTCATCCGATATCAAGCCGGCACCGAAAGTTACACACTTTTTGTGGTGATCAACACCGGTAAAAGGCACAAAAATCATCATATATCTAAAAAAAGCAAATAAAGTTATAACTCTGATGCACGTGTGAATAACCTGTTAACAAAAAACAGAAACATTGCATATGACAAATTGAATAAATATAAAACAGAGCCATAATATAATATAATTACAGATCTATTTAAATGTGCTTACTGGTTAGTCTTGTAAGTAGCATCAAATGCAAGAACTTCGCCAAACGCTACATAGTTGCATCTTGAAACGTCATCAGCCCAGAAAAGCGATCGCAGCTCGTTCTTAACAACTAAAGACTCATAAAAGAAGTTATGCAAATTTCTAGTACGTTCTTCTAGAGTATCCATAACAAGTTTGGCATCCCTGTCGCCAATGAAGATACGAATCGCTCGAGCAAAGTTTTTGTATTCTGTTTTAGAACCACGAACGTTGTGATGACCGCCCTTCAAAGAACACTGAACCTTATGAGCAACCGTAGGGCCAATTTTGTTGAGGCTAAGCTGGTGGATAAACTGTTGAGAAGTAAAATCAAGTTTACGCCGCTTGGAAGTAAAATCCATGAATTCAGGGCCAACAAGTGCATGATTGTGGGCTTCAAAGAACTTGTAAAGAGTATACTGCTGAGTCTCTGGATTGTACTTAGTCCGTATACATGTAGTACAACCAGTCAAGGACGAACGACTAGCCTTTGAAGCAGATGCTGGCTCGGGATTCATAGAATCAAAATTTTGAAGCTTTGGCTTGGAAGCTTTGTTACACAACACATATCTGTGTGTAGTAACCTCATCAACCTTTCGGTGTGTGCCTAAACGGGTGGAGAAACCAGCATTAGCAGCATAAGCATCATACATCTCAGTCACACGTTCCCAACTGTCAAAAACCGAATACAAAACAGGGACATAAGAAGGATCCACATCAGGCTTCCAATATCTAGTACCGTCAGAAGTAGCATAAACACTGCTACGAGCACCATCTGAACACAAACATAAAAAAACAAATGTATAAGACACGTAAGCAGAAGAACAAACTAACTGATTACTAAAATATATATATATATATATATATATATAATAATATATAATAATCTAGGAAATTGATAAGCACAAGAAAAGAATAACATTGTATTTCATGAATTAAAAAGATGGAAAAAGAAAATAGAGTGCATTAAACAGAAAACTATAAAAAAAAGCTAAACAAAATAGTAGATATTGAATATTTGATATGATATTGAGATAAAGAACTAGTTAATATCTAAGTGCACTTTAAATAAACGAAGAGAATCTTGATAGAGTAATTTGAATACAAATCATATCTAAATTATATTGACCAAATGATACATAGAAATAAAATAAAATAAAAACACTATGATGACAAATTTGGATGAGCATTAAAGATTTGGGGAACAATACAGATTTGGTGCACATGTGACTCGTTAAGATAACAGTATAATAATATGATATCAATAGCACATGTGACTCATTAAGATAGCATGATCAGGCACATAACAAAATTTAAAAAAGCATTAACATAATACAATTGCTACAATTGGATGAATAATACATATTTGAGAAACAAATACAGTTTTGGTGCACATGTGCAATCATAATGAATTAGCAAAAACAAATTTGACAACAATATCATGATCAAACACAGAACCACATAATAAATAGCAACATGACAATATCAGATTATAATAAAGCACAATTATAAAACTAATATATTAACAAAAGTAAAGCACAGATTAAACAGATGCACATGTGAACTATTGATAATTCAAGTATAATAGACTGTTACCATGTTCTTCAACACCTATGAACACCATAGGAGGTGCAGATCGAGATTCTGATGAAGACGATGTGGACGATGATGCAACATTGGAGGACGTGGTTGATCCAGTGACTTTAGTAAGTAAATTTTGATTGTCGATGAGTTCAATATCAAAATCGTCACCGGCATCAACGAATACATCATCAACAGGTGCAGGATCTTCAATTAAACTACGAGCACCAGCAGATAAATCCATATGCAACTACGAATATCTAAAAGCCAGAACAGCAGAATCAAAAAATCGCAATAAAATAATTGAATTTCAAACTTAGGTAATAAACTGGATGGGATCGACTGGAGTATTGAACGAGTTACCTGAAATCGAATTGAAATATGATGATGATTCAGTGAGATTCAATAGGAATCGCGATTTTTACACCGAACTATGAAAGGAATTTGGATTTTGTGAGTTAATGAAATCGAGAGAATTCGTGTTGAGTTAATGAATTATATGTATTTCCTTCACAATAAATAAAATATTATTATTGTAGGGATAATTACCATCATAATTAACTAATTAGTTAAAAAAAAAATCTTTTTTCCATTAAAAGAAAAGTTTTGGATATATATATTAGACTTTTTATTTATTGCCTCATAAATTATTTAATAACCAATTATTTAATTACTAAATTAAATATATAATATAGTTTATTAACTTACAGTTTAAGAGTTCCATAAAAAATCTATTTACTTTATAGTTTACCGATTATTTACTTTAATATATTTTTTCTTTATACAAGTTTTACTTTCTGTACTCCATTACCATTATTAATTTTTTTAAACCCCAACCGTGCGATACATATACTTTTTAAAATCTTAGCCGTGCGATGCACGGGATATAAAACCTAGTATAATAAATAAAAAGTTTGATCATACTTTAATTCGTAAAAAAAAAAACTTGTCATCACCACAAAATTTTGGATTAAGTCAAAATTTTAATAAATAATTATCCAAATACTAAATATCCATATTAGGGTTTATTTAGTTTAAACTTTTAATAAGTAATTATCCAATAAGTAATTATTCAAACATAAATTTTTATATTAAAGTTAATTATTCAAATACTAAATTTTCGTTATGGGTAATATTTTATTCAAGATTATATTTTTATTACATATATATTATATTTTAAAATAATATATTTTATTACATATACTTTAATACTTTAATACAATACTTATAATACTTTATTCATAATAATATTTCAATTAAATATTCTACATGTAATATAAAATATTTTATTCTACTTAATTTTATAATTTTTTTACTTTAGTTGAGTTTAAATTCAAATTTACTAAGTATTTCATTTCAATACAATAAACAAAATCCTTATTTTTCGTGACTAAATTTCTTTTTTTTAACTGCAAACATCCGGTTACCCGGGGGTCTCATCATGACAAACGATGTTACCCGCGACACGTTACGACTTACGACCGCAGTCCATACGAGTAACCAAGACCATCTGTGTTGCACATTCATCCCAGAGGAAACTCACTGCCTAAATGCCCACTATCGTAAAACCTCTGAACCACCTATAGTAAAAATAATTATCGTAAATTATGATTGTATTTACTCTATAAAAATGGTTAGAGCTGAAAAATTCAATCCGCTAACCCGACAATCCTAAACGGATTAACTTGTCAATCCGGCACAACTAGTAGTATGATTAATATTTATAAAACAACCAAGCGTATTGAGCACTTCGAAAGTTAGAAAAAAAAAAGATATTAGTGTTTTCTGTCCAATAAAGAACATTCTTCTACATCATAAAAAAGGAAAAAAAAAATTAGGCTGCCAAACTGCAAAATCCACCTCTTTGTTTCCATCAGTCGTCGTCACGCATCGACAGATCCCCTCCTAATGAAACCCCTCTTTCTAATTTGATCTCCCTTTTCATCTCTCCATATTCTACACTTCAAGAATTTGCAATTTCTTCATTCCCGTTCGTCGATTACGAGAATCAAGGGCATTCAGGGTTGTTTAACTTGCAAAACCCATCTGGGTTTTGTTTTGTTCTCATCAGCAAGACACCCAAATGATGGGTTTTTAGTTCAATTTCTTTTTTATCCTTCTAATCTTTGAATTCACGATGTGGGTTCGTTGAGAATTGGGGAATCCGATTTTGGGTTTTATCAAAAGTTCTGAATTTGATATGGGTTTGTTTTGAGATTTCAAAATTGGGTTTTAGGGTTTTAGTTTTTGATTTGATACTGCTCCATTAGCTTCAGTTTTCACCTGAGATTGCTCTCAAATCTGTCATTAAAGATTGCTATCTAAGTGAAGGGTTCAAGATTTTCAAGTTTTTTGGAGCAGTGAAATTAATATAATATTCTATTTTATATAAGAAAAAAAAGAAAAGAAAAAATGTCTGGTGGAACACCAACTGCTGGTGGGCTTATGAGGCAAAGGCATAGCCAAGGGTATGCTTCAAGTGGTGATGATCTTGAAGATGATGCTTGTTCAAGAATTCGGCCTCAATCGCCTAAATTTCCTACCACAAGAACATGGATTGAGGTTTTGGAGAATATACTTTGGATTGCTTCTGCAATTTTTATAATATATTTGGGAGATTGGCATTCCAACTTGATTTATATCTTGCTTCATGATGGTAGGATTAGAAGGTAAGATATCTCTTATCATTATGTTGTGTTTTATGCAAAGTTGTGATTTATCTTGTCTTAATTTTATGCCTTATGACAACGTGTGCTTGTGTTGCATTGTGGTTTATGTAACTTCGATTCTATTTTGGTGTTTATAAATAATTGAAACAAATAGATCATAGGTTCTTTGGGCAAGATATGCGCATAATATAGAAAAGAATCATTGTTAATGCTATAATTGAAGGAACAAAAGAATGTATAACATTTCATTTGGTCATTTGGATAATAGGTTTGGCACATTTAGATCTAATAGGGGAGTAATTGGTCATGTTGGTTTTAAAAAGTGCTAGGCACTTCAAGGCATTTAGGGTCCTGAAAAATGAGGTGGGAGGCTCTAGTCTCTCATACGGTATTGAAATACTAATATGGAGTGATTGGTCAATGGTCACTTACTACTCGCACAAATGGAAACTTGTATTAAAATTAGAAGATGTAGGGGTATAGTTGGAGTTGCAAGCTATAATTGTTAGTTGTATAGACTGTAAAAGCGTTTGGAAGAAAGCATAAATTGTTGTAGCTATAGCTGAACATATCAAATGACACAAAAAGATGCTAACATAAATATTTGGGAAGCTTTTAGCGTCCTTATCATCCTTTTGCACACGCACACACATACAGGGTTGCGTTTTTGTTTTTCAGAACCAATATCATGTTAAGAACGGTGAAAACCGCATAAAACACTTGTACATGATGCATTGATGATTTGAGAAAGATAGTGGGGTAGGCGGCTATGTAACCACCTCTTTCTATTACTCTTGAGACAAGACATATAAGTGTATTATACTATTATGCAGTTCTTAGAGTTTTTAACATAATATTGGTTCTGAAAACACACACACATATAGCCATGTTACTTTAAGAAGCTAAAAAGTTTTAGCTTCTTGTAAAATTAAATGGTTGTGTGGGATTACTTATTATTATGATTATTTATAATAAGCTTATTTCACCCAAAGGGGAATCTTGTAATCTTGAATCCAGAAAAAGGTTATTGAAAACAACTTATTTCACCCTGAAACAAGCAGATAAGCATAAACACTTTTCTATATCCAAACACTTAAAAGTGTTTTATCTCCTTTTTTAGAACACAATAAGCAGATAAGCCAGTCAACAAAGCAATCCTAAATACCCTGTAAAATTTGAAAATTTTCAAGCCATGAAATGCATATTGAAATTGCCCACTTTAGTAAAACTTGAACTATAGAATGCATTTTTTTCCGTTTCTGATTGACATGTTGTTTGTATTTCTTATGCAGACTACCGTTGTATCTCGGTCTATTTGGTGTCAGCTTAAATGCTGTCTATTTCGTGTATACAAGTATGTTAGTATGGGGTGTCAGAAAGTCGAGTGAGAGGTGGGAATTATCAAGCACAGACGCCCTACCATATGTTACCATAGTTGGACTCATATCTTTTTGTCTGTAAGACAAATTCCGATAACCCTTTTCTATTTATTTTTTTGTTTCGCATAATGGTGTGTTTGGATGTGTTTTGAAATTGATTATTGGGATGCTTGGTAATAAAAATTTGCATGACTATTTTTATGATTTTCTGATCATTTAGGGTTGAAAGAATTAGATTTGGAAAATTGATTATTGGGATTAATGTGAAATTACCAAAATGTCCTTAACTTATGGCACCTGATTTTCTGTTGGATTATCAAATAAGGAGTTGCTGTAAGAATTCTTTTTATTGAGATGGATGTAAATTGCCTATCTGATTTTCTGATTATTTAGGATCATAATGATTCAGATATGGATAATCAAGTTAGGAGTTGATGAAAGATAACTCATTATTGAAAGAAATGTAGAACTATCCCTAACTTTAAGCAACTGATTTTTTTATGGTCAGTAGGTCAAAACTCAAAATTAGTCAGATTTATTTTTCAAGTGAGGAGGGAAAACTGATTCTTGAGATGAATGTAAAATAACCTAACTATCCCTAACTCTAAGCCACCTCATTTTGATTTGAGAATTATTTAGGGTAAAAATAATCAGACTTGGATTCAAGTAAGGAGGTAAAACTGATTATTGAAAGTAAGGAGGTAAGACTGATTATTGAAATAAGTGTATATTACCAAAATACCCTTTACTCTAAGCAGTAAGCACCTAGTTTTGATTTTCTACTTATTTAGGACCAAAATAATCAGATTTGGAATTTTGGAGTCAATTAAGTATGCAAAACTGATTATTGAAATTGTAAATTACCAAAGTACCCTTAACTCTAAGCACCTAATTTTGTTTTCTACCTTTTTTTTAAATGACAGATCACACACCCATCTTCTTACTTATTTAGGGTCATAAATATTACTAGATTTGGATTCAAGTAAGGATGTAAAACTGATAATTGAAATAGTTGTAACCAAAAGACCCTCGACTCTAAGCGCCTAATTTTGATTTCTACTTATTCAAGGTCAAAAGAATCAGATTTGGAGTCAAGGATGTAGAACTGATTATTGAAATAAGTGTAAATTATCAAAATACCCTTATGTACCGGGAGGGCGTCAACAAGCATTTTGTGTAAGAAAAGATTTCCAGATAAAATGAAAGGGAAATTCCATAGGCCCATAGGGGTTGTACTGCGCCCGGCTATGTTGTATGGAACTGATTGTTGGCCCATAAAAATTTCTTAAGCTGAGATGAGAATGCTAAGGTGGATGTGATGAAGTGTTTAGGATTATAGTTTGGTGTTTAAAATAATTGGAACAAATAGATCATAGGTTCTTTTGGGAAAATATGAGCATAAAATAGATAGGAATCACTGTTAATGCTATAACTGAAGGAGCAAAAGAATGTATAACATTTCATTTGGATAATATTCTTATGTGTCCCTTAGTACTATGTTTGTCTTTTGACTATACTACTGGTGTAAACTTATGGTTTTTATTGTTTAATTGATCCTTTATCATATAATATGTGTGAACAATGTCATGTTTTCTTGTAGCATTGGTATTACTTTAGAATTAAGAATTGTTATTCTCACCGTACTTGCTCCTATACTAGCTTTTAGTACATGATATATATGTTCCTTGTTGGTTACTGGATGTTCGTTTTTCAAGCTGGGTGCAGCCTCTTTATCCTTTGGGATAGGGGTAAGGTTTGTTTTCATCTTACCTTCCCCGGATCCTACTCTTTGAGTGAGATGTTTTACCCATTTGTTTGTTTTACCAAAATACCCTTAACTCTAATTTTGACTTTTTAATGATTTAGGCTAAAAGATTATTAGATTTGGATAGTTGGTGCAAGAAAATTGATTATTCAGAATTCAGATAGATGTGAAATTACCTAACCAATCATAATAAGTATTAACCAAGTGATTATCTAATTATCGTTCTTCAAGTCACAATAATCACTTTAAGTTGTTCATTCCTCTCATTTCCATTTTGCTTTGCAGATTCTCTTTTGCTTTGTGGCCAATTTGGAGTTTCTTGACCCTCCCACTTGTGGTAAATAAACATGATTTCACTCATTTTATCATTAGAAGAATGTGAAATTACCAAAATACCCCTGACCATATTTGCTATGTTCTTTGCAGTTCACATTGTTTATGGCATGCATGGTCATATTGCCATACATGGTTCTTGGGACACTCAAACAGCAGCCATCAGACATGTTTCGCATTGATTGAAATCCTTTGTTAATATTCAGATTATTCTTAGCATTTTACACACAATTAAAGGTTTTTTTTTCTTTTCTTTTTTTTTTATCTGGTAATTATGCTTTTTAGTTTGTAAACGATACTAACAACCGAACTGGCGAACGTTTCCTGGATCAGTCGGTGAACCCTCTTTTTTCTTTTAATTTTGATTTTTTTTCATTATTTTGTTAAAGTTGAAGAAATCTCAGGTCAGATTACATTAGAACAGATGAATGTGACACAAGTTTCATAGTGATTGATTAATAGTTTCTTGTGGTATTTGTTTATTTGACTTTCTTCAAGGATACTGTCATTTATGCTTTCTTTGTGCTCTCTCTATATCTCAAGCTTATGTGATTTCTAACAATAAAGGCAAACCCGCATCATTGTCTTTTATTTTTACTAGAGGTTGTTTTCAGAGTTCGAGCTCATCACCTTAGAGATAATATGACAGCATTCTCATGGTTGCTTTAAAGTTCGCCCCGTTGTTTCGAAAGTAAGAGTGTTGATGATGAGACATTCATTCGAGGCTATTAAAAAAGTGTGTAAATTGTGGTGATAACGTAGTCCAGAGCTTTAGTGTCACAAGAGACTTTGTCAAGAGGATAGGTGTTATTTGGGTTGGTAGATTGAACCTCACACAAAACTACACAAGTTCAACATGATACGAGCTTGAAAATCATGTCACATACAATTATACAATGTTTTGATTGGTTGACATGAATAATTCCCATCTAATTTAAAATTTTGTTTTTACTTTACTTTTTTTACATACCAAAAAATGTAAGTGTATATGTTTTTTCAGGTATATAGATGCTCCATATAAGGATTTCGCATGCTAGGATACTTTACGATCATTTGAGACATTGCATTTTGTCATGTCATAAAAAACTTATTACCATCACCATTACTGAAAGCTTCCACTAAACTTTTGAAACCTTGTTTTGTAAAACTCTCATCATCACATAAGCTTCCGTTAAATAATTCCAACTATACTTTACAAAACTTATATCTTAACCGTTTTTACTATGACAAGATAACATATATTTAAAAACTCATGTAGTCGTTCGATCTGCGCTAAGATTCATGACGTCACGACCCCACGGTGGTGACCGTAGTGATTGAGATGTGGCACATTGCCTAATGCCATGTGGCTCACACTAAAGTTCTATTTATTTTTTATTTGTTTTATTAGCACTATTTTTTCTAAATACCTTTAATTTAAACATAAATAATTTAATACATAATTTGGTATATAATTGGTATAATCGTTTGAGTTTAGAAAAAAAGTTTATGTTTTGTTCGTGGTGTAATCGGTACACATAAATTTTCTTACCACAGTCGTGTAACATAGTTTTTTAAAGCGTTTTGGTTGTTACATCTTTTTTATTTTCACTTTCTTTACGTAACATTATAGCAATACAACAATTTTGTGTGCTCACGTTATTCTCGCAACAACGCGCTAGTTGCGAAATCTAGTTTTGTTTAAAACAATCTATCTATTCCCGACACAAAGGATAGTTATGGTTTATTATGTAATGTTTTTAAAGTGAAAGGCTAAAAATGAAAATTAGATTTGAAGGCCAGGGGCATAAAACTCTAACACAGGTAAGTCACGTTACTGCATTTGTGTTTCTAGGGTTAGGGTTACTCATCGTTCTACAAACAAACAAAAATGGAGGAGATTACAGAAGCAGTTCAGAACATCACCATCTCAAACGACTCACAGAAGAAGAATCGCATTCAAGTTTCCAACACCAAGAAGCCTCTTTTCTTCTACGTCAATCTCGCTAAGGTAAAACCGCCGGATTTGATTTTTGTTCTTCGTGATCTGTGACAAATTGTGTTCGGAGATTGACGATATGTCATTAATTTCAGAGGTATATGCAGCAGCACAATGAGGTTGAGCTTTCTGCCCTAGGAATGGGTGAGTTTCTTTCTTATATATTATCTCAATCGTTACAATGAGACTGATGATACGTGTTAATGCGTTACGTTATTGCAGTTAGCCAGTTATGAATCGTAATGTTCATAGTATCTGTGTGCCTATACACGAGGAAGTTGATTATAGGATTTGAAAATCTGATCTGTATCAGATTGTATGTTCCTTTGCATTAAGTGAGTCATTTGATTTGCTATGTAATTGCGTACTTTGAATCATGTAGTCCTTTTCATAATTGCATTTACAGATTATTTTCTGGATCATGGAGGTTGCGAATTGTAGTTTTAGATTTATGTATCACTTCTAGAGTAAATGGTTTCTTTCTGTTGATAAGATGATGAAAGCATCCATTTTGTGAAACAGTTGAAGTATTAGGCATCGTTGTCCCTCGAGGTACAAAGGGTGAGCTTTGGGCTTGAGCGCAAGGCACTTAAAAAGCAAGGGATTTTTAAGTGAAACACGTAGTATTTAGATACCAATTTTAGGGGTTCTAGACATGTTGTAGTCTCTTTAAGTTGATTCTAGGCTTGTTTAGGGCTAGTGTAATTGTTTCAGACCTATTTAGACGGTTTTTGACCGGAATTGTCCCGAAACTTTGTAGTGGGGCTTTTGAAGCAATGTGACTAGGCTGCGGTGGCTGTGTCTGAGCGCTTTTGTCAAGATAGATATTAGGGACGTTATGTATGTGTTCTGGATCTCGCTTGGTTTGGTTTAGGCTTCACTCTTTATCTTTGCACTGAGATCTTTCTATAATCTTGCGTTAATGTGACAGGGTTCTGTTTTCTTCACTTTCTCATAAGATAAGTGTATTCTTTTATTAAAGTTTACGAATCCCCTCGGTTGAAGGCTTGAGTAACTAACAACAAATATTATTGTGGCAGAAGGGAAGTAGATTAATGTTCCAGTCTTCTGTTGTTATGCCCTCTAGTAGAAGTAACTAGGTTTGGATATTAATGTTGTATAACCGGACTCATATCATATCTTTGTTCTTCTCTGTAAATCATGGCTTTTGATGCATGTTTTCTTGGGAATTTGTTAGAGTATTTGTTACAGTATATGGAATAATGAAATCTTTGGAATTTGTTTATTTGTTGGCCAGCTTCATCCCTCTGCCTTCCATATTTTTTTTTTTGGGTTATGGCACTGATATCAGTTGGTATGGTATGCTAAGTTAAAGTAATTATATGTTAATGTGGGTATGGGGTATGGATTCTGAATGTGTCGAACCCGTGTAAGTTTAAAGTGCTAAATAACCAGCCGGAGTGCCAGACACTAAAAACTAAGGATATTACCTATTTACCTTGTCTTTTAGTTCTTTTTTCAAATTTCACTTACAAGAGAACATCATTGGTATTTCTGTTGCAATAAGTAATTAGTAATGACTCTACTTTTTGCACATTATTATAATGTTGATCAGTTACTCTGGTTATTTCTGCAGCTATTGCCACAGTTGTCACAATTGCCGAAATTCTTAAGAACAGTGGGTTCGCCATTGAGAAGAGTAAGAATGTTTATAGCTGCTAATTGTTATTATTCTAGTGTGGGATGTGTGAATTGTATGCATTATATTTATTAATGCTGATTTGAAAATTAACTGCAGAGATTATGACATCTACTGTTGACATAAAAGACGAATCTAGAGGACGGGTCATCCAAAAAGCCAAAGTAAGTTCCTTATATCACATTAAAGATTTAGTATGGTGCAGGTGCTTTCTTCCTTCTTTCAATATGTGATGATAAACATTTTTGATGAATTGTTTGCTCACTTGACATAAAATACTAGAGTCATTGATGTTTAACAATCACTACATGCTTTGCTGTTGTAATATCAAAATATCAAACCATCATTCTTGCAAAAATCCAAAAGAACAGTCTGTTTTGTAAAATTAACCACATTAGCTGAACCTAAGAAATTTCTGTCCAAAGTTTCTCATATTTGCAAATTACTCATTTCACATTCTCGCATAAATGATTGTTTTTTTTTTTTTTTTTGTGGTAAAAGAAAAAGAAAAAGTATGACGATGCAAAAGGTAACCACAACCTTTTTTTATCTGTACTCATGAATCATGACTGAATCAACAAAATGAGTTTTTAAAAACCAAACAGTTGACTTGGGAACATACTATTGCATTGATAAAAGGGCATGCTAGTATTTCATTTGCAAGAAATTTATATACTTTTTTTTTTCTTTTGGTACAAAACCATTTATTGTGAAGCTTTTAAATTGATAGAAACATGCTCAAACGGGTTGAAAGTGTTTTAAACAGTAAAGACTTGCACCTATTACACACTTTATTACACCCTTATCCAGAATGGAACTTTAACCCACAACTTCTCGTCTGTTGGACCACCTAGATACCTCTTGGCCAAATCAGAAAGGCCTAACATGACAAATGAAATAAATAGCTAGAACAGAAATGTGAATTCATTTTCATTTCATTTCACCTTCTAACTCATTTTGTTGAAGGGTTTGTATTCTTATTATGATGATAATTTTTTTTGGTAAATTATAATCATAACCTAAACATTATATATCTATGAAAGTTTAAGAAAAAGAGTTTACAGACGTTTTGACATGTTTCCCAACCCGTCTGATCTATCCACAAAAAGTGATAATGGATGTTTTTTGTTGTTTAGATTGAGATAGTACTGGGGAAAACAGATAAATTTGATGAACTGATGGCCGCTGCTGAGGAGGAAAGAGAGCTTGCAAACGGTGAAGAGCAGAGCTAAATGACTCCTAAAACGGTTTACTATTTGCTTCTGCCTGCTGTTTTGTTGCATGATAAAATTGCTAGCTTTAGAGCAAATGCTTTAGTTAGAGATCTTATTAGCATACTTGTTTCTCTGCCTGTTTGATGCTATTTCACTATGCTATTTCAGTTTTATTGCTGGTTTCAACAGTGTGGGGACTGGGGATAGTTGTCGAAATCCAGATCAGATCAAATCGCTACTGGAAAAACTCTAAAACCCAAATGATGACGTTTCATGAAAAAAAATATAAAAAGTATGTTGTTCCACACCTGAATGGGCAACATAAGATCTTTTAAACCGTTGATCGAGAGCCATACATTGGTGAATTATATTTTCATGAATATGTTAATGCTCACATCACATTGATGATATTAGACCTCTGAAGACTACACAGGAGGCTGATGCCTCTAAACCTTTGTATTCGAGGTACTAAACTCTTACAGTTCAAACAATGAGTTTGACGTCTCTGAATTACTGAACTATTAAACCCTGGTTCACACAATGAAGGTGACGCCTCGAAACCACAATATTTGAGGTACTAAACCTTTGTGATAACATAATGACGCTGATGTTCTTAAATGATCATCATAAGTGAGCTAGTAAACCTCTAAGTTCACATAATGATGAGATGAAGATCGCATTTGTTTATCGCCATCGTTCCATATCTAAAAGAGTAAGGATTTGGACACTTACCTCATGATGACTTGCTATTTGCGAAATTAATTTTCCTAAGTTTCAATATGTTATGGTCAATGGTCACCTCAACGTATAAAGGAGTTTAGTTTATTTCATTGAAACTCATTTAGTAAAAGTCTATAAAATCCCATTATGTATAGATTTAAAGACCAACTTCTGAAGAAATAATAACTCTTTCTGTTTGGTGGGTTACGCCATTTGGCAATCTTTTTAAAGATATTTTTATCTATTAATAGGATATTTGCAAGAAGATAACCAAGTTTGGGTGCAACCAACTGGTTAAGGTTTTGTGTGTTTCATCCGACTCGCAATCGGGTTTAAATCCTGGCTGGCATTTTTTATTTTCATCTCGAAATTTGTTGTTTATTAACACAATTTTTCCACCGTCTCCGCTCGACTAGAAATTCTCCCAGCTTTCCGGGGAACACATCGTCAGTGAAGAAGAAGACGAATTGAACTTTTGGATGTTGGAGAATGTCGACAAGCAGCTAGGGCTCCAATCATTTTTATAAGGGAGGCTTAAAAAAATTGCCATGTAGAATTGCCACATCATCACCAAACTAACGGTGTTAAGTTTTTGTTAGTGATGGATCGTTATAGGAAAATAGGTTAAAAGTCGAGCTCGTTAATAAACAATTTGTTACTTGGGATTATTGCAGGCCAATTAATGAAACTTGAGATTATTTAAATCTAATAAACCTTTGGTTAATGATTAAAAATACTTGAGATCTTAGTATCCTTATAATCGAACTAATGTGTTCAAGAATTTGTTCGCGAAGTCATATTCCCGCAAAACCCTAATGGGAGAAATATCCAGGAATAGAACATCAAGAGTTGAAACTTAATTAATAGATAGGAAACCTTGTGCCTGACTACCTTATTAGACAACACAATCTATTAATCCATTGATTGCCTATTCAAGTCTAGTAACAAAAGGAGTTCTTGCTATTGACTACAGTTGAGCATGAATATTATTTCCATCATCCTAAAGGATTAACGTTCCATCCTGGAGGAAAGGAAAGAATTTTCATACTCTGAGACTCTAAAGGAACATGAAATAAACATAGGCGCACTTGAAGAAATTCAAGGGCAATAAAACACTATACATACATACTATTGATCAACAAGAGTTGTTGCCATAATCAGAAAGTATACGCGTTCTAGAATAAATGGATCTTGGATGGAACTTAATAATCTTTATAATTATCTAAAAAACCTTCCACAATCCATTACCTAAAGATTGAGTCGTCAATCTAAAATCAAATAAATATCTGAAATGACCAAGTGTCATATAATATTAAGATATCATTTATGCATGGAATTTGCATAAAATATTCAAACCAAATAATCTCACACTTTATTACGAGATTAAAAGAGTCTCCTTAAAAGACTATAAAGGATAAACAAGGTTAACTTTGCTGGTGTCCTAAAGGTTTGAAAAGATGGTCTTAAAGAATGCTATGTCTATAAAAGGCAAGTGGGAACACTATGATAATCAACATACTCATGATTATTTCATACTGGAATTAAAAGTTTTATTTAGGAGTTAAAATAAATTTGGATTTAAATGGCACCAATTTATAAAGAAGTTACTTGCGTAAATGTAGACTCTGGATAAAGATCCACAAAGACAAGTTACTTCTAGGGCTAGTTCAAAGTCGTTGTAACACTCTAAAATTTTTTGCTAAAACCGGAGAGAAATTTTTGCGATTATAAATTGGATTCGGTAAACCCAGTTAGGCCCAACAGGCCCATTAAGGAATTCGTGGCCCAACAGGCCCATTAAGAATTCGTGGCCCAACAAAAGCCCAATAAACAATGTTCGGGTAAGTTGATTTACCGACCCTGTGAAGTTATAAATATTTTCCTGAGTACTCACAGAGGATTACAGTCGTAATGATACACTTGGTTCGTGAAACGGAGTTAGACGAGACTCGCGTCGAATATGCGCTTCATACCGTATGTTTTACTAAATATTTAACAGGTTATATTTAATCTGACGTTTTAAGCATACTGAGAATATTTACGAGACATTTATAATATTCCAGTCACTCGGAAATTATCATGGATCATTTACTTGATGTTCAGTATTTAACGTGTTCGGATAACACGATATAATACCTGTTTAAGTGAAGTTGTACTACATTTGTAAATAAAAGTACATAAAAGATAATTTTCTTTTATCCTTCCTTGTGTACCACACACACATCTGTGTGTCTAGGAGAAATTGAAAAAGAGAAAGGGAGAGCCGAAGCTCTCTCCACCTTCCCTCTTTCCGCTCGTTTTTCGGCGACAGCGAACGGCGCACGGCGGCCGGTCTCCGACCATGGCCGGCGGCAGCGACCTCCCTCCTACCCTTCCGCCCTCTCCTGTTTGTCTCCCGATCGGCGCTGCGACAGAAGCGGCGAAAGCCGCGTCTCCGACGACGAAGACCATCGCCGATTTTAGGGACAACGGCGGAGTTTCTTCGGTTAGCCTCTTTCCTCTCTCTCCTGCTCCTCTGCTCGCTACGTCTAGGGTCGCCGTTCGCTCCGACGACGGCGGCTCTTGAAGCTCCGATCGAAGGGGGTTTTGTGGGTGAACGCAAATCGATCGCGAACCACTCCATTTTGAGATTGTGACTGTGATGATGATGTTGATATTGGTTCGCGACTGTTACTGGTGGCCATGGCCTCCGGTTGGCTGAATGAATGCTCGGGAATGTGGCTGTTATTCTACTTTAGTGGGTAAATATGATTGCATGTCTCGTTTGGCTCATTTATTAGCAGATTTGAGGGATTGATGCATAGTGGTGATGTTATTTGTTATTTGGAATAATAATGCAAGTCGTTTTGGGTGTCTTGATGGACCGAAATGGGGCTGTGGCGGCTCTCCGCCGCCGAACAGCCACCGGGTATGATGAAGGAAGGTTGATGTTGGGTTATTGATTTCAAGGAAGCTTTTAGGAGTGTTATAGGACTGTTTTGTTAATTCTGGGTGTCGGGTCAAAGAAAGTCAACCGGGTCAAACCCGTATACGAATCTGGTCAACATTTTTATATGGTCAAACGAAGTCAAATTTGGAAACGGAGCACGGATTATTACTCGTGGCGAAATTCTAAGCGGAATGGACTACTCATTCATCGAAATCGGACATGTTTCATGTTTTAGAGTTAACCGGATTCAAGTCGCGTACCAACCGGAAGGTATACCATGTTCTGATATCTCATAATCATTGTGATGACTTTGTACGCGAGTATCGCGACCCATGAAAACTGTTATGAAAATTAAAATGTTGTATGAACCGCAAAACATTATGGAACAAGAACACTCATCTTTATTTACTAACTTTCTCATAAAAACTAAACTAGTTATTACCGGTTTAATACAAAATTTATGCTTAGTTTTTGTAAAAATGTAAATGAGATAACCATTACTTGAAATTTCAAAGTTTAAATAATGATGGATGTTAGTATTGCATTATGCAACGATTCCAGAAACAGAATATTAGACTTCCATAATACTTAAAGCGGTTCATGACACACACTTTTCCAGGATATGATTAAACATTACTCGCGAATCGCGAATGTCAAAATACTTAGTATTGCATTATGCAACATTAGTATTGCATTATGCAACAGTTTGAATACTGAATATTTAAGTTCAATAATATTTGAAGCTGGAACAATTTGTAAACAAAGATGCCAACAGGAATACCTGTTTAAGTGAAGTTGTACAACATTTGTAAATAAAAGTACATAAAAGATAATTTTCTTTTATCCTTCCTTGTGTGTCTAGGAGAAATTGAAAAAGAGAAAGGGAGAGCCGAAGCTCTCTCCACCTTCCCTCTTTTCGCCCGTTTTCCGGCGACAGCGAACGATGCGCGGCGGCCGGTCTCCGACCATGGCCGGCGGCAGCGACCTCTCTCCTACCCTTCCGCACTTCTCCTGTTTGTCTCCCGATCGGCGTTGCGACAGAAGCGGCGAAAGTCACGTCTCCGACGACGAAGACCATTACCGATTTCAGGGACAACGACGGAGTTTCTTCGGTTAGCCTCTTTCCTCTCTCTCCTGCTCCTCTGCTCGCGACGGCTAGGGTCGCCGTTCGCTCCGGTGACGGCGACTGCGGCTCTTGTAGCTCCGATCGAAGGGGGTTTTATGGGTGAACGTAAATCGATCGCGAACCACTCCATTTTGAGATTGTGACTGTGATGATGATGTTGATATTGGTTCGCGGCTCTTACTGGTGGCCATGGCCTCCGGTCGGCTGAATGAATGCTCGGGAATGTGGCTGTTATTCTATTTTAGTGGGTAAATATGATTGCATGTCTCGTTCGGCTCATTTATTAGCAGATTTGAGGGATTGATGCATAGTGGTGATGTTATTTGTTATTTGGAATAATAATGCAAGTCGTTTTGGGTGTCTTGACGAACCGAAATGGGGCTGTGGCGGCTCTCCGCCGCCGAACAGCCACCGAGTATGATGAAGGAAGGTTGATGTTGCGTTATTGATGTTCAAGGAAGCTTTTAGGAGTGTTCTAGGACTGTTTTGTTAATTCTGGGTGTCGGGTCAAAGAAAGTCAACCGGGTCAAACCCGTATACGAATCTGGTCAACATTTTTATATGGTCAAACGAAGTCAAATTTGGAAACGGAGCACGGATTATTACTCGTGGCGAAATTCTAAGCGGAATGGACTACTCATTCATCGAAATCGGACATGTTTCATGTTTTAGAGTTAACCGGATTCAAGTCGCGTACCAACCGGAAGGTATACCATGTTCTGATATCTCATAATCATTGTGATGACTTTGTACGCGAGTATCGCGACCCATGAAAACTGTTATGAAAATTAAAATGTTGTATGAACCGCAAAACATTATGGAACAAGAACACTCATCTTTATTTACTAACTTTCTCATAAAAACTAAACTAGTTATTACCGGTTTAATACAAAATTTATGCTTAGTTTTTGTAAAAATGTAAATGAGATAACCATTACTTGAAGTTTCAAAGTTTAAATAATGATGGATGTTAGTATTGCATTATGCAACGATTCCAGAAACAGAATATTAGACTTCCATAATACTTAAAGCGGTTCATGACACACACTTTTCCAGGATATGATTAAACATTACTCGCGAATCGCGAATGTCAAAATACTTAGTATTGCATTATGCAACATTAGTATTGCATTATGCAACAGTTTGAATACTGAATATTTAAGTTCAATAATATTTGAAGCTGGAACAATTTGTAAACAAAGATGCCAACAGGAATACCTGTTTAAGTGAAGTTGTACAACATTTGTAAATAAAAGTACATAAAAGATAATTTTCTTTTATCCTTCCTTGTGTGTCTAGGAGAAATTGAAAAAGAGAAAGGGAGAGCCGAAGCTCTCTCCACCTTCCCTCTTTTCGCCCGTTTTCCGGCGACAACAAACGATGCGCGGCGGCCGGTCTCCGACCATGGCCGGCGGCAGCGACCTATCTCCTACCCTTCCGCCCTCTCCTGTTTGTCTCCCGATCGGCGCTGCGACAGAAGCGGCGAAAGTCACGTCTCCGACGATGAAGACCATTACCGATTTCAGGGACAACGACGGAGTTTCTTCGGTTAGCCTCTTTCCTCTCTCTCCTGCTCCTCTGCTCGCGACGGCTAGGGTCGCCGTTCGCTCCGGTGACGGCGACTGCGGCTCTTGTAGCTCCGATCGAAGGGGGTTTTATGGGTGAACGTAAATCGATCGCGAACCACTCCATTTTGAGATTGTGACTGTGATGATGATGTTGATATTGGTTCGCGGCTCTTACTGGTGGCCATGGCCTCCGGTCGGCTGAATGAATGCTCGGGAATGTGGCTGTTATTCTATTTTTGTGGGTAAATATGATTGCATGTCTCGTTCGGCTCATTTATTAGCAGATTTGAGGGATTGATGCATAGTGGTGATGTTATTTGTTATTTGGAATAATAATGCAAGTCGTTTTGGGTGTCTTGACGAACCGAAATGGGGCTGTGGCGGCTCTCCGCCGCCGAACAGCCACCGAGTATGATGAAGGAAGGTTGATGTTGCGTTATTGATGTTCAAGGAAGCTTTTAGGAGTGTTCTAGGACTGTTTTGTTAATTCTGGGTGTCTGGTCAAAGAAAGTCAACCGGGTCAAACCCGTATACGAATCTGGTCAACATTTTTATATGGTCAAACGAAGTCAAATTTGGAAACGGAGCACAGATTATTACTCGTGGCGAAATTCTAAGCGGAATGGACTACTCATTCATCAAAATCGGACATGTTTCATGTTTTACAGTTAACCGGATTCAAGTCGCGTACCAACCGGAAGGTATACCGTGTTCTGATATCTCATAATCATTGTGATGACTTTGTACGCGAGTATCGCGACCCATGAAAACTTAATGAAAATTAAAATGTTGTATGAACCGCAAAACATTATGAAACAAGAACACTCGTCTTTATTTGTGAAAATACTACTTGAGCTAGTATGCTAGAATTCATGAGGTGCATGTGTTGTACCCCGTACTTTATATATATTTTACTTGTTGGTTCTAGTCGTTCTATTGTGTGTATACATTTAGCTGAGATATGTGGCAATACAGACTGTTGTGTATAGGTTACGGCTCACCAACAACGTCATGTTGTTGATACCAGTGGTTTACAAATTTTGCAGGAAATCAGTAGAGATCCTCCAAGTAGGTGACTCTACAGGAAAAAGCGAACCAGTTCAAATAGTTACCAGGAACCTTCGGGCCTAGCGACCTAGTATTCTGTTTAGATGCTAGAAACAAACTTATTATTATTATTGAGTGATTGTAAAACTTATCAGGCTGTCTGTAAATAAGCTAATGGTTGTTTAATACATAAATTATCTGTTGCTTCCGCGTGTTTCTGATATTGACAGCTTGTTTTCCACAACACCTCCCCCGTGCCTGACTGGGTGACAGGTGGTGCGGGCGGGGTGTGACAGTCGTCATGAATTTGAACAAGAGGAAATATAATCATTGTAAGTCGTTATACAATGATGTAGTTCGACGATATCACTACAAGGAATTGTACTAATATAATTTCACATTTATTGAATAAATTCCATTATAAATGCAAATGCCATCTCAAGTGAATAATTTGCTTGACTGAAGTCGTTCATTCCAGGTCTTGAGCTGATTTTGATTTAATCAACTAAGACAATCAACTAAGACAGGTTGTGATAACACACAATATTGTGGTGCGCACCAAGGGCACTGTCATTATCACAAAGCAAACATCACTTGAGCTTACTCCACTATTCTGGATAAAATACACGAAGTAGAGAAACATTTAAAAGGAAATATTAAACACAACATCAAACCTGACATAAAATTCAAATGACTGGCATATATCATTTGTTACATCCCATTGGTGATGTGATGCCTCTAGTGCATCAGCCAATTGTTTGATTTAGTATCTGGATGTACGAACTGTAACAATTATACATATCATTCAGATTTATTTTAAAGAGTTAAAACAAACTTTGAATTCTATAACTCTGTTTGATTTAAACACGTTTAATTATCCTTGAATAATCATATTATTATTTTAATATGTCCGTAGTCGATCAGAATCGTGAGGACGAACCTGAATTAAGACTATTATGACTTTGGACTCAAGCAGTTGACAATCCAGATTCACAAGCCTCATTAGAGAATGAAGCTGGATGTAATAATACAACAGTTAGACATCGTGGGCCCTCTCGTTGATTCCAAGTGTTAAGTGTACAGCCTTACCCAAACTTACTGTATGTTTGATTGGAACACTTCAAAACTAGATCGAGAAAATAATGATAGAGCATTTGATAAGAATTAATTGAATCCATGTCTTATCGCTCGATTGATGTCACAAACAGAAGGGATCAATGACTAGTTGAAATTATCATAAGTCTAATATATCATGTTGTAAGACAACAAATATACCTTGGTTATTGACTTAAAGTGTAATGACTAGTTGGGACTGTAAGGGAATAACTTATGGCTTGTGTATTAAATTATCCATCGGCGGAGTATTTTGAAGGCATATGTGATAGAACATGTGAAAATTAGTTGGTTTATGGTTATATTGGGTCATTGGGCCTTTTTAGTCATGTTTGGGCTCATTTGTAAATGGTTTAGTGGCTGTTTAGTAAGCCTGTTTACTCAAATCCGAAAATTAGGTTTAGGATTTGTTTATCTATTTAAACAAATCCTAATACTCAGATGAGGAGCTAGCCAGTTGAGAGAGACACAAGGAGGTTATTTGGTTTCTATCAAGTCTGTGTACCAGACGATTACTTAATTGTGTGCATGTATCAAAGGTGATTAATATCGTTTGTTTATTTAATCGTGTTCTTCATTGTTTACTATTTTCATCTTTGTTCTTGAATCAATCAATCATCGGGATTCCGCACCTTAGATTGATCGTTGAAATCGTGTTTGAATCATTTTCGAGACTTACCATTAGTATAAGAGCCAAGAAACAAGTGTTTCGAGGCTCTCACGATATCTGATTCAGGTGATTTTATGTTTATCAACTCGTGTTAAGTCATTATTGGTGACAGCTATGAAGAACATCTAGGGTTCATATAATTTTTCCTATTTTGGGTCATATTTTGGTGTTGAAATTTTTAAGTCTTGTTAAAATCCATTTCGTTTTTTGTTTTGTTAAAAAAAATGTGCTCGAAATTAAAGAGACGTATTTTGGCAATCTGGATTTGATTACGACTCTAATTTCGAAAATATTTGATTGAGATTGGAGAAATTAAAATTCTGGATATTAATTGTGTTGATCTTAATCACTCCATTTACCTAATTGATGTTTTTTGGATTGCTTGTCAACGTTCTTTTTTATACATAAAAAGAAATACAGATTTCGGTTTGAGACCGAGTCAAATCAGGTTCACGGTCACGGAATTATTTTCGGCGTTGGGACTCCAATTGGAAAGTGTGGTTCTTAGCCTATACATGTTTTCGATCAAAGGAATCCGGTTCTGCTACTTGGTCCAGCTAGAGTTCTCGGTTTGGTTTTTACTTCTCGGTTTGGCTCACTTGCTCGGTTTGATTTTGCCTTCTCGGTTGCATCAAGCTTTTGGTTGTGTCTCTTGTTCTCGGCCTGAGTTTGAGTTTTCGGTCAAACTGAAATTCAGTCCAAATCCATTCTTCGTTCTAAATTTCATTTTCAGCTGAAGAGAATTTTGTGTTGCAGGTTGGTAGCGGTGGTTTTAACATTACGTTGGTTGAAGATTACATAATTTACTAATTTGCCATCGGTTCAATTTACGTAATTTGAAGTTAAGCTTATTTACGGTAATGCCATTGATATTTAATTAGAATGTGTGGTTGAGATTACCCGGTTTCTTAAGCGATAAATGGCCACTCATTTTAAGTTGGTGCAAATTATTGTTGACGGGGTTTTGATCGCTGAATTTTTCTGCACCTTGTGGAGTAATTCGTTTTTTTATTTTCAATTTCTTTCTTGTTCCAAGTGATTCAAGGTGTTACTAACAAGTTTCTGTGAGTTTCTTGTGTTTTTTAAAGGTTTCGCACAGGACAGAAGTAGGCTGCTAGATTTCACAAGCTTTTCGATTGAAATCTGTGGCTTTGACCCTTATTTCGATCGAAATTCTTGGCTTTTCGACCCTTTTGGATACTTTTTGATTGACTTCTCGATTGAAGAGTACTTCCCGGTTCCCCACTTTTCGATCGGAAAGTCCATTTTGTGACTTTTCGATCAGCTTACACTATTCGTTCGGAAAGTCCCTTTTCGTGACTTTTCGATCAGCTTACACTTTTCTATCGAGCCGAATTTCTGCCCGATCGAGAAGCACACTTTTCGATTGACCTTTTCGTTCGAAAAGCATCTTTCCGATAGAGAACTTGCTTTCCGATCCTGTTGAGACTTTTCAATCCGATCAAGTCTTTCAGTTCGAATTTGCTCTAGAAGTTCATCCAAAGAAGAAAAAATGACAAGTACTCAAGTTGCTTCTCCTCTTGTGTGTGATCAAACTCAGATATGTTGTAATCCCAAGTGTGAGGCTAAAAAATGGGAACGTAAATTCACAAATGAAACAGTAAATCATGAATCAACTGCTATAGATCTTAGGGAGTATAAAAATAAGAGTAGTATATTTAGAGAGAAACTGGAAGCTGCTAAGTTAGACATTAAAAATCTTCAAACTCAAGTGAGCGATAAAAGCACCTATCTTAAGCTTGGTAACTCTAAAGTTGAAGAGTTAACCAAAGATGTAGAGGAACTAAGGACCAAACTTGACACTTCCCAATCTATCCTTGAAAAACATCAAGTTATACAAAAGAAAATGATGGACTCTCATCATGCTTTATTCAAATCAGAAGAGAGACTCGAGCAGGTAAAAAAAACATTTGGCCTCGGGGATGGAAATCCCCCCCCCCCCCCATTACACCATCAATACATCAAAATGCCCTAAACTACCGATGAATTGTTGAAAGAGTCCCTGAATGAAGCAACCATGGTATATGGGCCTCAACCAGTGCATAAAGATGAAAAGACAACCACATAAGCAACTTAGTCAAATTGTGTGAATAACGCTGATGTCATTACTGAGTGCGCAGGTTCAAGCTCTAGTGAAGTGAAGAGAGCTGATGAAGAAAAGTTGGTTCCTTATCCAAAGATCGAGACTCCTTATTCCAAAGTTGTGGATGAGGTAAAGCGGGAACGAGTGGTGATGACTAAAAGGCCCAATGGTAAGATATTCATGACAACAGGGTCTATGTTCATTCCGATTGAAGGAGAAGAGCGACCCTCATTCACCACTAAGTTCAAAGGCCTGGGTCATGATGGTGGTTTATCATCTGACATTAAGAGTATAAGGCCCAATATCACCATCAAGCCTCCAACTTCAGTTCCTATCAAGATTGAAATGCCTAAAACTACAATCAAGTCTCCAAACTCATTAGTGGGCTCATGCAGTGGAAACACAACTTTCTCAAAGAAACCAGTGGGCCCAATAGCTGAAATGTCCAGTTCTGCTCAATCTTCTACAAATTAGAGATCCGGATTCTGCCCAAAGATTCAGACAAACCATCATGTTTCTCCATCAAAGCCATACAACTCAAATGGCCACACTTTTGACTTCTACCTGAAGAAGCAAACTTGCTTTAACTGTGGAGTTCCTAGTCATATTGCTAGAAAATGCTTGCATTGTCCCTTTGAACCTTATTACCCACTGAGTCATAAGGTTTCAGCTCAGGTGTTAATAAAGTCTAAGCTGATGAAGGTGCAACCACCAAAGGCAATGAAGACTGTTAATCCTTAGGTTAAACCTGCTGATGGAAATTGGGGAGCTGCCAAAGAGCACAAAAAGCTCTTAAATCACAAACAGGTTTTTCCAAATTATGACAATTTTCATAAAAAGGTGAACAAATCAAAACATCAAAAGGTTGAAAAGCCTAAAGTTGTCACTCCAAAGGCAACTAAAACTATTTTAAAAAGAAACAGGTTGAAATACCTAAAGTCACTACTTCAAAGGTGACTAAAACAACTTTCAAATCACCTGGAATTTGAAAACCAAAATCAAAGGCAGCTGCAGTTCAAATTCCTGATTTCTCAAAGGGAATGTTTTTAAAAGAAGTTTCATTTATTGATGCTCCAGGAATACCCAGAACCACAATGGCCTGGGTACCTATGGCTAACTAATCTCTCACTATGTGCAGGAACAGTCAAGGAGGACTTTCATTAACCTTTGTTTGTTTGTGATAGTGATTGTTCCAGGCACATGATTGAAGGCATTTCTCCATGACATGACATGCAAATTCTCAATAGTAGGGATGTTCTTCTAATGAGAGGTAACTCTAACAAATCAACAAGGTACTGTCCGGATTGGTTGCTTCTTGACTAAAGTGCTGTGAGGTATGGTTCTGCATAAAACAAAAACCCACTTCAAAAAAATTTCCAAAAGAAAAACTTGAAGATGAAATAGTTAAACCCTCAAAATTGTCTTAAAAATTGTGCTTTTTAATTTTTTAATCTTTTGTTTGTTTAAGAAGGTGGGAAGTGAAATCAATTCCCGTTTTGGAGACGGCTGACACGCGTAAGGCAGATGTGAAAGACATGATCCATGGTGATATGCGGTAGGCTCAGCTCTTAAATATGAAAAGGTATGCGTTACACACTTAAAGATAACGTATGGAAGTTTGTTGGGTAACAACACTTAGGTTAATTGCATTTCTATTTGACTGCATGTTCAAGTTCCCGATACACACGCTTGTCTCCAAGAGTGTGAAATTAAGCTAAAAAAGTCGGTGTCCCCTCTCCTTTGCTAAGCAAAGACCTGGGGATGCTTCACATGTATGTAAGGGTCTCCTTTGCTTTGCGTGAGCAATGACCTGGAGTTGTTCATACATACGTGCTTCTAGATCACCAATAAAAAAATATGTAAAAAAAAAATACACCCAAAAGATGCCATAGAGCATAAGAAAAGAGACCCTCAAGTGTCTAATACCCTCATCCTAGTCACTAATGCGTACTACGTGTCATAGTCAGGTTACAGCCTGCTTGAAACACCTCTGGGAAATTAGTTGACACTGTATATTATCCCCAAAATCTATGTGATATATTCTTTCTTTTCTCAACCAAATCTCGAGCTTAGTTTCAAACTTCTGGTTCAGGTTGTGAAAATATGTGGTAGGAAATTTATATGCTTGATAGTGAGTAATAACATGTACCTAGGATTTGTTGAAACCTACTTGCTGTTCATAATTTAATGCACCTCAAAAGATAATAAAGTGACAAATAGCCTGGATAAGAAAATGGTTTGAGTTAAAAGTGGATCAGTATATTAGCAATCACCTGGACGTGTTCAAGTAACAGAAGCTGAAAAGGGTTACTCGGTCAGATTCATATGGTTTGATCCCATAAAAACATTCTCATGTTTGAATTGATTCATATTTGTTATTTTTTAAATTTTTTTCTTGTGTGTGTCTTTATGAATTGGCCAAGTTGACTTGAGAAGTTTAAATAATTTTTATGGGTTTTATGCAAGAAAGTATGACCCCCCCTCAGAATCTCAAGGGAAGATAATGTGAGGAGTCCTCGGGTTTAGGGGAAGTATTTATATGAAACCCGTATCCTATGTTGGGGAATTTGGTTAAATAATGCTAACCCGATAACTAGTCATCATTTTCTGGTTAGTGTTTGTTTCATGTTGTGCATGACAGATCAAATGCAAATGAAATGTCATGGAAAAGAAAAGTCAATGAGTGCTGCTACTGTTCGTGTTGAAGAACCAGCCGGAAAAAGGACTTACCCCATGCTTAGGGGAAGTTTGTTGGTTGTATAGGTAAAGCTTCCAAGTACTAGACATTGTTCACATGTTGAGGGGAAGCTAAATTCCGTCAGTTCAAGATCAACAATCAAGAATGCCAAGATAGAGGTTTTCAAAATTTATCCTCTAAAGTTAATGGCAAGTCAGTCAGTTACTGATGACTCAACAAGGACTCAACAGTTTTCAAGAAGGAGCAAGTATTAGAGAATCCTCCTCTCATTATTTGTTCATCAATTGAAGTCCAAGCTGATGTTCATAGAGAGAAAGCTTCCAAAAGTGTCTCGTTGCTGCCCAATGAAGATTGTTAAAGAAAATAATCTTCATCAACCCATGTTCAAGCCGAGGAGAAGACTGCAAGTCTGAAGATTGATAGTAGAAGACATTTAATATCACAAGCCAAGGTGAAGATTGTAAGGGAATAATTTGTGGCTTGTGTATTAAATTATCCATCGAAGGAGTATTTTGAAGGCATATGTGATAGAACATGTGAAAATTTGTTGGGTTATGGTTATATTGGGTCATTGGGCCTTTTTAGTCGTGTTTGGGCTCATTTGTAAATGGTTTAGTGGCTGTTTAGTGGGCCTGTTTAGTCAAATCCGAAAATTAGGTTTAGGATTTGTTTATCTATTTAAACAAATCCTAATACTCAGATGAGGAGCTAGCCAGTTGACAGAGACACAAGGGGTTTATTCGGTTTCTATCAAGTCTGTGTACCAGACGATTATTTAATCGTGTGCACGTATCAAAGGTGATTAATATCATTTGTTTATTTAATCGTGTTCTTCATTGTTTACTATTTTCATCTTTGTTCTTGAACCAATCAATTGTCAGGATTCCGCACCTTTGATTGATCGTTGATATCGTGTTTGGACCGTTTTCGGGACTTACATGGACAACAATGTGTAGCTAGAGAACATCTGCCTGCTTCTACTGATCTTGTTGAGATCTGTCCAAGTGGGAGATTGTTGGATATTGTATATCCAGACTCGACAACATAAAGAACCCGACCTTGTAAGAGTTACACTGAGGGCAACGAGAACCGAACACGCTTAAGCCGTTGACCGATATTCTACGAAAACAAAATGATTGTTATTATTATTTATACTATTTATAAATAATAATTAGTCAATAAGATATTATTATTCATTTATTAATAATAATTAGCAGAAATATATATTATTAAGTTGTTAAATAATATTTCTCGGTGAAAAATAAAAATTCAGATATTAATTTATCTTGTATTATTATTTAATAAATGATGTTAACTAGATAAATGGGATTTATTTAATTAACTATTATAAGTAGATGGATAATACTGGTTGGTGGATAAATGTAATTTAAATAAAGTTAATTTATTTAAATAAACATTACCCAGACTTAAACGAATGGATAGAGACCGTTTAAATACCGAAGAGATAAGGATTGGGTTTAAACAGTTATAAATATAACTTACTAAACCATAAGAGAAGGTTAATCATATTCTCTAAAAAATCCCTCCCCTCTCTTGGTCCTCTCTCATTTTCGGCAACCACCAGCCACCGGCTACCTAAGTCCACCGTTGCTCCTCTGCCGTAAACCACCATGAGACCGTTGGAGTTAGCGTGTGTCGCCGCTGCTTCCTCCAGCCATCATTCGCGGGGTCAGCAGAGAAAACTCAGTCGCCGCTCACAGCTTTCTGACCGCCACCAACCACTGCCAGCCGCTGCCGTATCGCCACCAACAGTAGTCAAGATTTTTCTGCCCCGAACTCATCGCGGTACATGACTTCTTCGGTGCTAGTTCTTCGTGATCCGCGAACATCCGGATGACAGGTTATCTGGTTCGTTTATGTTAACTAGCACAAGTCTCGTTGCAACCTCGGTGTCTCGAACAAGTGTTCGACAACCGGTAAGGAAAATCTAAACTCCATTTTAGTTTAGATATTATTATATTATATTTAAATTATATATTATTAGTGCATGTATCTTGTCACACCCCAACCGACGTCGGAATCCGTCGGGGCGTGATGATTATCCAGTTGCACATAACACTATTAAATGTTGCGATATTCTTAATCAACCCATTTGATATAGCTTAGATAATATATATAACCATTCAAGTATAAAACAATAATGTATAACGGATTAACTCTATTAATTAGGTAACACTAAGTCTGTATGCATCCTATGGTAAAAAAATAATGCAACGAACTCTAAACCTGTTTAATATTTAACCGGTAAAAGAAACAGAAACGTTTGATTATATATAAACTATTTATACTAGTTATAAATAATGAATTACTAATATTATTATTAACGAGCTTAATAATAACGGGTGAACTGTATTTAAACAAAAATTATTTTATTTAAATTCACGGTTTCGGGCTAATCGTTATAGACTTTTTATTTATAATGATTGCTCATGGACTAGTGTACAAAGTTGGGCTTAAAATTTGAAAGGGCCCGATTATCTAATACATATTAGATGATTAGGGGATTAAACCATAATCATCTAAGAAATAATCACGGCGGAAACAAAAGAAAGGAGAAGAAAAACCTATTTTTTTCTTTCCTCTCGAAGAAACCCCAAGCAAAACGGCAGTTGTCATTTTCCGCCGATCGTCACCACCGGATTTCATCCGGTGGCCATCTTTGTACCACCATAACTTGGTGGTCATTGCTAGTCAGGGTACACCATCAATAAATTTCCAGAGACCACCGGAAGGACTGGATATTGCCGCACGTACGTCCTGATCCGCTGCTCGGTTTGCCGCCAATCGCCGCCGCCAAACCCGTTAATCACCACTGTGTAACTCGCCGCCGTTCGCCACCTTGTTGCTATGCGCCGCCGTCACCCACCGCTACTACCACCGCTCGCCTACCGCCGCACGTCCGTCGCCCGTTGACATGCTTCCAACGCATATCGCCGTGCGCTGTCTCCGGTCACAATCAGATGTAAATCTGATAGATCTCGTAGTCTCGCGAGACGCGACGTAAGTCAAGGTGTACTCTCACGATGTGTAATGACCACATGTCATAAATGCAATCCCGTGCTTATCACGATAGGCAACACCGGACCACGAGAATCGTCGCGATACGAGACAACCGTTGGAGATCGAAAGTGGTTCGTTTTTCATTCCGTTTCAAACTAGCGCCTCGTTTATTGAAACTTGGTGTCTTGAACATTTGTTCAACACCACCAAGGTATATCTAAACTTACTATTAATTTAGATTAATTATTTTATCCGTGTTAGCGTGTTCTGTAATCTTATCCTGTTGCACACTGGTATTTGTGTTAAATCATTATATAGTTTTAGTATATATATATATATATATATATATATATATATATATATATATATTATTCCGCTGCGTTACAGAATTAATTATATATTAATTCGGTAAACTCTTTTATAAACTATTAATCTGTCGGTCACGTAAATTTTAAATATGTCACCTGGTGACCCGAATACCACTGTCAAAACTCAACAGTGGTATCAGAGCCTTGATTACCACATGCAAATCAGAACCGGTCGATTTTATACCGATGGGTTCGCAAACTGGGGTTTAACGCCCGAAAGTTGCGAATCAGATATCTATTTATATTGCATTTTGGTCAACTTTATTTTGACTAATTAAAATTGCAATTTGTTTTGATTGTATTTTATATGTATTCGGCCCGACCTTTTGACTGTTGTGTGATTACTTTTCTATTATGGTTTGGCCCATGTTTTTGGCCCATTATTATAATAGTTTAGGCTTTGGGTTGGCCCATAATTTTTTGGTTCAAAATTTTAGTTAAGTGTTTCCTTTTTCTGAAATCTTCTCCTTTGGAAAGAGTTGTCATCAAGAAGACCCGAAGATCAAATCAATGTCAAGAGACGTCTTGAGGTTAGTTGGAACTTACAGAAAACGCAAGCTACATGAAGATGCCTACATGTGGTTTACTTTGTACTTTTATCCCGTGACCCATTTGGTCTTGCTAAAGGCTCTAGCAAGACCAAAAACCCTAATGGCCGAATACATATTCGTTTTGCTTGTTTTGGTTGCTTGATTTAATAGTCGTATTACACACCAACTAAAACACCGAAATCCTTTTAAAAATTATTTTAAAACTGATAATACAATCAATAGGTTACAAGTTCTAAAAGTCTTTACAACTTGACCTGAATTTTAATGTAACCACCTTATTGTGTTTTTGGAAATTTTCGAATATTATAAAACTCAATCAAACTTAATAAGTCATTTATTAACTTTTGACTAGTTACACAACTTGCGACAACCTAGTTGTATTTTTACATAATAGGTTATTTAAAATGAGTGTCCCGAGTGAAGATAGGGTTCTCGTTTCTGTCTAACGATCACAATATTAAAACTGAATTTTAATATCCCTATCTGGTAATAATAAATTGATAGTTCATGTCATCCAAAAAAGGCAAACTTGGAACATATTTACCGATACATCAGTGTTGGAGTATTAAACACCACACGTGGTGTTCAGGGTATCTTCCAAGGTGTAGACATTGGAGTATTAAACACCGTGTCTGTCACATTGACCATTTGGAATTAATATCGCTTTCTTTGTATATATTTGTAGCGTTGGAGTATTAAACACCACACTATGAGTATGTACAAATAAGGTAGGTTTGGATGAGGCTAAATGTATCGTGATAATACAAAAGGTTGTATTTTGCGGCCTCATACCGAGAGTTGCGACTATTTTCTCTCAATTAACAATCATTGTCAGTTTGGTTACGGAACTTGCTCCTGAGGCTCACTTGGCGGTCTCAAGTAACTTGTCTAATCAAATTCTTAATTTTATGATAAAAATAAATCTTACCAATTTATAATAAGAAAATATTTTACATCGAAAATACTAAGAAATTGTGCTTTGCTTATTACATAACGGCTAATGAAAACGAATCCCATTCTCCCTTTAATCAGTCCTTGAGTAGGACAAATCTAATTACACCAACTTTCATCTTGTTGAAACATTCTCACAAGGTGTTCTGACAATCTTTCATAAACTATACGTCTAAAAGAGCCCAATCTCCGTAGTTGTGTTTCTTCATAAGAATACAACACGTTAGGATTGATTAACATAACACCGACACCTCTAAGGTAGTGAGTCTTATATAGGCTCGCATGTTTCCTAATCTTCAGCAAAAGCATGCAATACTTAAAGTGCAAATGACATAACAAACAAGCTTGATAGCATGTTTAACTACAAAGTGGATAAGAGCTTCATGTAAGGATTTTCTCCATAGGATCATATCATTAAGATGAAAGGGTACCTTTATCACCTGATTCAACTAGGTTACCCCACAAGTATATGGGCTTATACCTTTTCACTTCTATAAGCACCTGTATATACTGAGTGCTTTAGCGTAAAAGTTTAACCAGTTGATAGCATTATGCTCAATTAACACTTTACGTGTCATAGGTGATTACTACCATGTTAAGAAGCCCCATACCAAGAAAAGAGTATCAACTCTAAGGACAATAAAAGGCTGTTGATATTGCCATGCCCATTTGGCACCAACACCCATGGCAAAAGATTTTGCAACCATTGCCGCCTCATCATGACAAGCACCAATGCTCTATGTATAACAAAATGGGTACTATACAGTACCATGTTAAGCTTAAAGAAGATGGAGAACAGTTAGACTTCTCTGTTGGTATTCAAACTAATGTTGTTAGATTTTTACGGGTTTCCTCCAACACATGCATGTATGACATCTAGAATGCCTTGCAGGAATGTGAAAAATAGAAAAGCTTAATCAAGGGACACATGATTTGAATTACCCTTTTTAAGGCCATTTGCATTCGATCATGTCTTTCACCCCTTGACATGATTTAAAACAAGTAGTTGTTTTGACCTAGCTCATCTGGGATTAATACTTTGCTTTTTACTAATTTTATATCAGACTAATAACATAAGTTGAAGTTCTTTATGAAACATACCTGGTATAAATGATTCTTGTTTGTCACTTATTCGTGTAAGCAAGACATGCATAAAAGGATACGACCCAACTGGATCCTATGTTCCACCATGGGATTAAATTTCCTGAATGATTATGTGTCATGCTTTCACGAATTCACCACCAATTCCTTCACTCATTCGAGTAAACTGATAAATGTTTTTCCTAGGGTTAGACACTCTTGTGTTGGCAAGCCTGAAAAGACCATATAACAAAAATCATAAAAGTTACTTCATAACTATTACGATAATCATAGTGAATATGCTTATGGCTATAATGAAGGTAAGGAACCAATTTAACAAATTCGATCACAATTCTAAGTCTCATCATAGTAAAGAATACCTGAAGCTTGACAGATGCTGAAATCATCTTAAGATATGTGAGATGTTTTCACTAATCTGGCCCTACATGAACAAGCCCTATGGCCTAAGCACATGATAGGAATCAAACCTTGCTTATTAATGTTTGAAAAATGATATATAGGAAATATATGGCATACACACCCTATTGAGTATCACTCTCCTTATCACCACTCGCCTGATAAATATAGTATCAAATGTCTTCTGACAATGAGAATTTATTCTCGTTAGATACTACCTATAACAATGATTAATACTTACACCATCCATATGGAATATAAATACCACACAGAAGGAAGGAAGTGGTTTCCTGGCTTCTAAAATGGAAGGTGAAGTTCCTAAGTTATTTAACTGGAGCTAGAAGTAGAAGACGTTGCTCTTGAAGTAATTCAAGAATCACAAATCCACTGTTCGCATATATCCTGACCAACTAAAGGTTATTGCATTAAGCAGGAAATACATATTTAAGCACACTTGCAATTTCAAAACTGCAATATCAGATCTTTTATCTGAGAATGACTTAATGCCATAATTGATGTGTTTAGATAAAGGCTAGTGGGAGCACTATATCAATCCTCACCCCATATAATAATGATATTCTGAAAGATAAATAAACTCCTTATGTGATTATACATAATGTGGATCTTATGGTACAAATAATTTAAAAGAATTTCTTAATGGACGGAGATCCACAGGTATAAGCAACTTCCGGGGCAATATAAAACACACATTGAATATGTGATTAAACAAAGATGTCACTGTATAGAGTACACTAATGACATCAAAATGGAGAGATCACTGTAAAAAGTTACACTGAAGTTTTCACTGTACAGGGTTACACTATGGACACCAAAAGAGAAAATCAATGTAGGCAAGTTACATTGATATCATGAATTTTAACACAATGCACTGATGTTAACATTCACCGTATAGAAATACACTACCACAAGTTTTCGTAATTGACCAAGACATCTCTTGCTCATAATAATAAAGATTTTGCATTGTGACAGATTCCACAACTAAATCTAATTAATTAGCCAACTCAAGTGACATTAAACCGCTGCTTGTCTGAAAAGGTTTTGAATGTTTCTTGACTTGGTTAAAGTTTTAACTAAACAAGACATTGTGATCACACAGAAACTATAATGAATACCGAGGAGCACTATGATCACAAAACTAGCACACTTTGAGGAAATTCCACTATTAAGAAAAATACAGGAACTATGAAATATTCGATGACCAAAATAATAGCACATTCAAAACCTGGTCGATAAAACAATGAATCATAAGACTCATTAACCTCATACTAATGATGTTCGACCAATATACACTAGATGTATGTTTTGATTTAGTATTTGGATGTACGAACTCTAACATTTATACATTATCATTCGGCTTCCTCTAGAAGGTTAGACGTAAACGCTAAATTTTATAATTGTGTTCGTTTTTAATACGTTTAAATCCATGAATACATACATATTATTCCTCATAGTCGATCAGAATCGTAGACACGAATCTAATGAGGAAAAGATATATTATTCTAAATTATCCGTAGTCGTTCAGAGTCGTGGGAACGAATCTGAAGTAAGACTATTCTGACTTTGGACTCAAAGTGTTGACGATCCAAACTCACAGGCCTCATTAGAGAATGACGTTGACCATCTTCATGGATTCAATAATAAGATGGATTTGATTATTGTTATAGTCATTAGTATCCTTATACCTGAGATACATGAGCAACCTCCCCTTTACCAAAGACTGTTCTTTGATTGTAGCTTAACATTGTCGTGTAATTGCTAGTCATAACTATTACTTTTGAGAATGGATTGGAAGTTCAGTGGGAGCGGTATGTAGTCGAGATGGGATTCTGTACTCTTGCACAACAGCTAGACATCATGGCACCCTCTTTGATTCCAAGTGTAAAGTGTAAGGCCTTACCCAAACCTACTGTGTGTTTGCTTTGGACCACTTCGAATCTATATCGAGTAACATAATGATTGAACATTAGATGAGAATGAATTGAATACATGTCCATTGTTCAATTGATGTCTTATACAGAAGGGACACAATGACTTCAAATTACTACAAGTCTCATAACAGTTGCTCTACAACAAATATACATTGGTTGTTAACTTGAAGTGTCATAACTGGTTGGGACAGTCATGTGTAGCTAGAGCACCTCTGTCTTTTTCTTAGATCTTGTCGTGATCAGTACAAGTGAGAGACTGTTGGATATTATGTGTCCAAACCCAAGAAAATCTTGAACCCATCCCGGTTACGACCCGTAAGAGTTACACTGGGTGCAATAAATTCTAAACCCGCTTAATAGTTAACCGGTAAAAGAAATGGAAACGTTTGATTATCTATAAATTATTTATACTAGTTATAAATAATCAATAATCAATATTATTATTATTAACGAGCTTACTAATAATGGGTGAACGATATTTAAATAAATGTCATTTTATTTAAATTTATGGTTTCGGGCTAATCGTTATAGACCTTTTTTATAACGATTGCTCATAGGCTCGTGCACGAAGTTGGGCTTAAAATTCGAGAGGGCCCGATTGTCTAATACATATAAGATAATTAGGGGATTAAACCCTAATCACCTAATAATAATAATAATCATGGCGGCAGCAAAAGAAAGGAGAAGAACCATCTCTTTTTTTCTTTACTTTCGAAGAAACCCCAAGAAAAACGGCAGTTGCTGTTTTTCACTGATCGCCGCCACCGGATTTCATCTGGTGGCCATCTTTGTACCACCATAACTTGGTGGTCGTTGCTAGTTAGGCTGCTCCATCAATAAACACCCATAGACCACCGGAAGGACTAGAGATTGCTGCTACATATGCCATGATCCACTGCTTGATTAGCCGCCAATCGCCGTCGCAAAACCCGCCGATAAAAACTTAAGAAATTGTAGTTTTTTATTGTAGTTTTTGACTTAAATGTGTTTTTTTGGGGATTATTAAACGTATTTGAGTTTATTATTGTAGCTTTTGACTTAAACATATATATAAGTACTAGTTTATTTCATTTTAAGGTCATTTACTTATTTGCTTATTAACTATATTTGGATATTGCCATGTTGGAATATGTACATGTATATATATATAATGAGACAAAAGTAAAATTCAAATCAAAGGTGGACAACAAAAAAATATTATATATGTATTTTACTAAAATACTCAGGTTTTCCAATATTTAGGAGGTTTTCCAATAATCCTCTCTCTCTCTCTCTAGTATATATATATATATATATATATATATATATATATATATATATATATATATATATATATATATATATAGGGTTAGGTTCAAATGAGAACTTTTTCTTTTGAGAACCAATTTGGGCCACTAATTTTCAAGGGGGGAGCATTCAAATTCATGGGGGGGTTTTCCATATATATAAACTAGTGGCTAAGATTAGTTCTTTTTAGTTCTCAAACCCAATTAGTTCTCAAATGATCCTCTCCCTATATATATATATATATAGGGTTAGGTTCAAATGAGAACTTTTTGTTTTGAGAACTTTTGAGAACTAACTCTCAACCACAAATTTCAGGGGGGACCACTATAATTTATGGGAGGGGGATACATGTAAATAAACTTGTGGCTCTAATTAGTTCTTTTTAGTTTTCAAATTAAATTGGTTCTCAAATGATCCTCTCTCTCTCTCTCTCTCTATATATATATATATATATATATATATATATATATATATATACTTTTGTTATATTTTAGGGTCTCCGATTAATCGCTTAACACCAGTCGACCGTCGAGCTACGAACAAGCGATTTCTGCAACCTTGAAACTCACTATTAGTTCAGATTAATTTTTTTATCCGTGTTTGCGTGTTTGGTAATCTGATCCTGTTGCACACTAGTATTTGTGTTAAATAATTATATAATTTTAGTATGTATATATATATATATATATATTATTCCGCTGCATTACAGAATTAATTATATTAATTCGATAAACTCTTTTATAAACTATTAATCTGTCGGTCATGCAAATTTTAAATATATCACCTGGCGACTCGAATACCACTATCAAAACTCAACATTAACCCCGACCTTTTTAGTGTTGTTAATTATGCATTGAAATTGACATTGAAATAGATTCCATCCACAACAATAATATTCCACACAATACTAATCCACACAAGTTTCACATACGAGAACACGCGTAACAATCATAGAGTTGGCGTGAAATTTGAAAGTAACGAAATAGATATTTGAGATGGATACGGTGTACATGTTTCACCCCAAAATGATAAAAGAAAAGGGGCTACGAATACTCACCTGGAATGGAGACACTAATGAAAGAATGACACCATGAAGGAGATGGTTGGAACCGAAGAGGACCTTGACGACTAAATGAGATAGAGAATTAAATAATTAAATAATTATACTTTATGACTCACACTGATGCAATCGACTCAACGAAACGTTGGTAATGGTCATATGTACGTTTATGAGGGTTAATCCTAACTAAGGATGCAAACATAATGTCCTAGAGATATATATACTCCTCTTGAAGCAAACAGGGTTCACATGATAACTATATGATAGCATGCAATATCATTCATACAATTTCAAGATGAGTAACCCTTGATTTGACATCAAGATACATCTGTTACATAGAACTAGTCATATTACCACATAAAGATCTAATCTTGATGATGAGTCACATAGATCCATCAATATCAAGCATGCATGGCATAGATCTAACCCTAAATTAACATAAAGAGGCAACCTTGATCATGAATCACATAGATCTAACAAGAGTCAACATGCATGAGATAGATCTAACCCTAATCCTTCATAAAAATACAAACTTGATCATGAATCACATAGATCTAGCAAGAATCAACATGCATGACATAGATCTAACCCAACTCCATCATAAAAATACAAACTTGATCGTGGATCACATAGATCTAACCCTAATCCTTCATAAAAATGCAACCTGATCATGAATCACATAGATCTAGCAAGAATTAACATGCATGACATATATCTAACCATAATCCATCATAAAAATGCAATCTTGATCATGAATCACATAGATCTAGCACAAATCAACAGGCATGACATAGATCTAACCCTAATCTATCATAAAAATGCAATATTGATCAAATAATCCATAGATCTATCATCATACATCATGTATGACACAAATCTAACCTAAGCACATCATAAAGTTCAGATCTTGATCATGCAAATTCAAGAAACAAGGTTAGAATACTTACATGCACAATAAAAGGTGAAGAGGAGGATGACCAGGGCTTGATTTTCTTAAGAAATTGCGCTAAGATTGAAGAGAGGAGTGAAACAAGGGAGGGACAGAGGTTTCCAGCCATTTAGAGGGTGGAGGAGATGAGAAATGAGGATTATAGGGGCTAGGGTTTATATATAGGGAAAATTTGCTAAAAAATCCATCCTAGGCGTATCGCCTGGGGAATGGGCTTGCTCCAAGCGATACGCTTGGAGCTTACTCGAACCAAGGTTTTAATGTTTCCTCGTTTCGCGTGCTCGTTTTGCTATTTTTTGATGTTTTCGAGTTCCGTTTCCACCCAAATCGCCCAATACATTATCCCATCATGTTAACCACATTTAATCCACTCAAAACGATTATAAATATGCACAAATTAGGTCAAATTACACATTTTGGTTGGTTTAGGCCTACTGTAGAGGCTAGATTATAAGGCTTGTAATATTAAACATGTTGGGCTGGGCTTAGAGGATTTAATTAGAATTATAGGCTAGTTTGCTATTGTATTTAGGCTAGTTTATGATTGGGTTTGGGTTTACTATTGGGTTTATGATCCACAAGGGGCCCAATAGTAAACCCATTGGGTACCTATATAAACCCATGTGTGTTTATGATTAACTAAGCATTTGATATTGGTGTTCACGATTTCTTCAAGAGAGATATAGTTTACGATCAGCCTTTCATTGCTTCAATAGTAGCCGATTCTCATTCAAGACTTCATCTTTCTTAAAGATATAGTCTATTCTTCTACTATTTTCTTGAATCGATCTTTCACGAGGTTTCCGCACTCGTGTTTGATTAGTATATCGTGTGTTAGGGAGACTTCAGGACCTACAATTGGTATCAGAGCCAAGAATCTTAGATTCGAGGTTCTCACGATATAGATTCAAGTGTTTTCTGGGTTTACGACTGTTGCTGCTGCTGTGTTCTTCGAGTTCTGGGTGTTTACGACTGAGTTTTCTGGGTTTTCAGAGTGATTACGACTGAGTTGCTTGAAGATCTTCATCATCGGTGTGTTTACGACTTCAAGATCACATTTTTAGGTGTTTACGACTCGGAGAAAAGAGATTACGACTGTACTTGTATATCGTAAACGAGTTTACGATTTGGTTGGATCGCAAACACAGTTTACGACTTTGCAGCATCGGGAACAGGAGTTTACGACTCCGGTGGTCGTAATCGAGTATCGTAATCTGAGTTTACGATTTTTAAAGGCGGTTAATAGTTTACGATCAGGAGTTTACGATCCACGGTGATTACGATCGTAAACAGGGTTTACGATCGGAAACGGGTTTGCGGCAAAAAGTCAGTTTTTCACACTTTCACGGAAACGGGCGTAACTTTTGACTCGTTTGGAGTTAGAAGCTCAAATTTGAACACGACGTTCGTGACATCAAGCCCCAGAATTACCCCAGACTAACGTCCAGGGGAGCTCGTTTGGACCCCCAAATTCCACTCCGAAGGCCTCCGTTTTTCAGTTTTAAGTTTTTGACACTATTTTTTGAATAGTACTTTTGCCGATTTTGCCGTTTTTGCAGATTTTTCAAGATTTTCAGAAGCTGCATAATGAGTTCAGTGGTTGAAGAAAAGAATATATTTGAGGACGAAGATGCTGAGATATGCCCCAATCCTACTTGTGCTCGTATAATTCCTGAACTTAAGCAAATGTGTAGAAATTTTCAGTCAGAATTGTTTGAGACAAAATGCGAGAAGAGCTCATTTAAGGGTAGATGGCAAAAGAACGAAGAGAAGGTTAAAGCTCAAAAATTAGATATAACAAAATATAAGAACCTTGCAACTGAGAACGCCTATTTGTATGACAACGCTAAGTTAGAGATAGCTGAGCTAAGTAAGCAGATAGATGACCTGAAGCATAAGAACAATGAGATGCAGGTTAAGCTTGATATGAATCAAATGAGGAGCAAAAGAATGCTTGAAGCTGGAAAGGAATTGTCACATGCTGTGGTGACTGGTCAAGTTGGGAAACACACACCTGGATTTGGATCAGAAAAGACTGATAAGGCCTTGGCTGCAAACAGCATTATTCCTCCACCAGTTCCCAGAGACATTATAGGAATACTTCTTAGTGAGGATCAAGTTGAACGAACCAAGTCAGATTATAAAGAAGCTGCTCCTCCTATTGATAGTGTCTTGGTTGGAACTACACCATTGACTCAAGAGGAAATAGACAACGAGGCAAACATGACATATGGTGAAGGGAGAATAGAGGACGTATCAAGAGATGATGCTGAGTGCCAGGAGTATAACAGATGTCATAATTCCAAGTCTGATGATGTTGGGGTAGAGTTGAAACCATACCCTAAAATTGAAACCCCATGCTTGAAAGTTGTTGACGAAGTCAAAAGGGAAAAGGTGATCTTGACGACACGGCCTGGGGGGAAGATCTTTATGACATCTGGATCTATGTTTGACCAAGAACCAGATGTTGGGTATGACTTACCATCCTTCTCCTCCAAGTTCAAGGGAATAACTGATGGAGTGGTCGGTGAAGCCAAAGTTGAGAAGCCAAAGATCACCATTAAGCATCCAAGTGTGAAGTTAACAACTGTGGTGAAGAATGAAAAACTCAAGGGAGTGGCTGTGTCTCCCATTTCTTCAGTTGGATCATGCAGTTGTTGTTGTAATTGCAAGAATGGTGCTTCAACGTCAACGAATCAAGGAAGCACAAAGACGGTTAAGACAGGTTCGACACAGGCTTCGAGGAACCAGCCAAGAGTCAATCTTGGATCAGCAAATGGACCAAGGAGGCAGACACAGAGCAAACCAGCTCCATATCAGCCACCAAAGACAAATGGGTACACGTCTGACTTCTATCTAAAGAAGCAGACTTGCTTTAATTGTGGCATCGCTGGTCATATTGCTAGAAACTGTCTTTATCGCCCCTATGAACCCTACTTTCCAAAAAGTCAAAGGGTTTCATCTCAGGAGTCTGTGAAGTCTAAGCCGATGATGGTGCAGAAACCTAAGGCAATGAAGACTGTTACTCCTAAGGTTAAACCCTCTGATCAACATTGGGGCGCTGCCAAAGCTGAAAGAAAATCTTTAAATCAAAACCACAGCTTTCCAAGTTACCAAAATTTTCAAAAACAGGTGAAGAAACCATTTTCAAAGCAATCAAAACTTGAAAAACCTAAAGTTACCCCTCCCAAGGTAACTAAAACTGTTTTGAAAAATATTTCTAAAATGCAGAAGGTTGAAATACCTAAAGTCACAACTCAAAAGGTGACTAAAACAAAAACTGTGTTGAAAAGTGAACTAAAAACGAAGAAGGTTGAAACACCTAAAGTCACAAATAACTGACGTGTACCCCAATACAAATACCGCGGTGTCAAGATTGGAGCGACCAAATCAGGGTAGGGTTATCAACCCAAATAGATCTATTCAATATCTATCATTTCGTAGAGAACTAATTGAAATCAATTAATAGTGGGATTTAGTTGTACAACGTTTATAATGATAATGTACCATAGTTGGGCATTAGCAAGAGAACAAGCAGTCATACGGCTGAGATAAACCATAATATTAAGTAAAAGCATTTGTCAGTTCATGATTTCTCCCACGAGAGTATAAAAACAGTTATAAAGAAAAGGGTCGTTGTAACACCCCAAAATCTAAAGGTAATAAATATATATGTGTTTATATATTTTTATATGTGAAAATATGTGTCGTATATGTGTTTATGTGATTAACATGTTAAAATGTTAAGAAATGCGTATTTGAAGTTATAACAATAAACTACGCATAAGGTAAGTGTTTATCGGGTTAGATTATTAAGAAAAAAATACGTGTTTGCATGTTAAATATATAATATATATGAGTTATATTAGTGATACATGTATACACATGATGATATAGGTGAATATGTAGTTGCGAAGATATTTGATATAAAGAAATATAGGCGAAATCGGAATAACAGTTAGATAAATAATTAAGTTTATCTTATCGTTTTGCGTGTCCCGAGGCTTAGATGATTATAAGAAAAATTATTAGGATATTTAGGAACCTTAGATGCATGTTTTTATATAAGTTCGAGGGTTAAAGATGGCAGTTGGGAAAGTTCTAGGCTTGTTTGAAAAGCAAAAGAGGAGCTCATGACAAGTGTCATTTTTTTGGTTGATTTAGTGTCATATTCACTTGCCATGTGTCATGTTCACCACCCTTAGGTGTCAAAATTGATGCTTAGTCATCATGCCATGTGTAAGCACCAGGTTAGGAGTGTTTGGCTATAAATAGGCCATAAATCCATCCATTTTTCCTTCCTATTTCACCTAAAATCAACCTAAAACCTCTAAGAAACTTCAAGAACACCAAGAACACTCTAGCTTGCATTTTTGAAGATTCAAAGGGAGTTAGGAGCCCATCTTCTGGAATAGATCAACTTAAG
>JBCNJP010000010.1:78255427-78271682 GCA_039602395.1 Deinandra increscens subsp. villosa | reverse complement strand
ATAATGATAGATCTAGGGTTGATGTACAATAAGTTGCTAACTTTACGTGAGATCTATAATGAAAACTTGATTTCGGTTACTATGCATGCAAGATCTTGAATAAAGGCACATGATTTGTGTTAGATCTACTATGTGGGTGTGTAATCTATGTTATTAGATGCATGATGGTGTATAAAATTGTAAACTTGATGTTCAATTGCATGTAGATTATTTTATAAAAATTATTCACATGAAAATATGGTGAAAACAACCTATTAGGTCAAGGTAGCCTTCATGCATGTGGTTAGGAATCTAAGACATGGCTTGAAATATGTTATTTGATGATCTATGTGATTTGCATGAGATGATGATGATGTGTAATCATGGAATTAGCCTATAAGTGGTAAATATATATTTGTTGAAAAATAAATAAATTAGGAAAATGCATGAATATGGTCATGAGATTACGCGGCTATGTTTTTGCATGTGATAAGTCAAATTAGTTATGAGTTATATGAGTGTAACGTCCTAAATCTCCTACCTCGGTGGTAATGACAAGACTTTGTGCGATTGCCCCGTCAATCGTACACAGTGTACGTGGGATAATGTCGTAAGTAATTGTGATGCGTTATGAGTATCATTGTACAATGTGTTTTGTATGTTATATGTGCTAGGTTATGTATAGAAAACCTAAATTCAATCACCAGCGCGTAATCAAGTCCACTTATTGGTTGTCCGCACATTGTCGGGCGATTGGTCAAACTTAGTTAACACTCGCACAATTGTGTGTCATAGATGAAGTCTAAGAGGGATTCACCACCACTGTCAAGCGTTTACTATTGGAATACCAATTTCACCCTAAGGTGAGTTCATACCCCGCTTTTTAACTGTTTACGCTTTTGGGGGAGAAGACATACGGTAACTGTTTTACAACTTAACTTGATGATTTATACTAACACTTTATAAACCATGGCTGAAACGTTTGGTGAAAGTCCTTCCACAAGGTGAACCATGAATAATTATTAATTGGGAATTACAAGGTAGATCTACTAAGCCTGACAAGCCCACTCGGTCGCCGGGGGCGGGGCGGGTATTATATTGTCTCTAGCTCGGTCATTACTCGCAAACAGTATTGACGGGAAGGAAAAGTAGTTGTCAGTAATGGTGTAACTAATCCTGTGGTGCTATAAAAATCTTATGGGATAGCTACCCACGGGTATAAATATCGGCTTGCTTTTCCAGGGTGGACTCCCTGCTTCGGTTACGCCTCGATGAGGGTAACTGGTTAGTGAACTATTTTGATAAATGTTGTTTATCTGTTTAAACTTATGAACTCACCAACCTAGCATTGACACTTTTTGGTATGTTCTTCTCAGGTCCTTAGGAGCAGCTAAGGAGCACGTTAGGTATCATTCATGGTGTCTATTGTATGGTTTGTAATAGTTAAACATTGTTTATCGCCTTGGGCGATAAGACAACTTAAACTGTTTTCTTGTGTTCACTTCCGCATCTGAACTGGTTACTTAATGCTTAATCACTTTCGCAAAAGATTTTCAAAACTTAATTAGGTTATGCTTCCACACTGTTTTACTGTTAACGTTTTACTCTGATAAACTGTTTTGAAACTTAAACTGATTGTCGAGTTGAATATATAGATGTTTGAATTTTCTGACGACTCGGATCCTGGTATTGTTCGCACCCCTCCTCGTGGTGTTTTTAGCGGGTGGTTTCCGGGGGTGTGACAACATGTTTGCGTGTTGTTTATGAAATTGGATTAAGGCTTTCACAGGTTTTAGGGGGAATCAGAGAGCTCTTAATTCCTTCTTAAACTTAACACTAAATTACGTAGAAGGTCCTTTACATTTAACCCAAATTTCAGATTAGGTCCTTTAACTAAAATAACTACATTAGACATCCTTTATGATTTATATTTGTTTCAGAGAATATCCTTTATCACTAGTGGAGTTAAAACGATCCATTAAATCAAGGGTATTTTTGTTATTTTGCAACATTTTTTAATAAAACCCTAAAAAATCATAGATTCACATTCATCTTCCATGAAATGCACATGTTCGTCTACTGCTACTCTACTCCTAAGTTCTTCATAATTTAGTTTTATATTTGATGCTACCAGTCATTAGTTTGATAAAAAAATATTAATTTATGAAACGATAGTAAAATTGTGGTTGCCACCTCTGTAATCAGGAGAACAACATCATCTCTCCTAAGATACATGCCAAGCAATCGAGGTGTGAGATCAAGGGCATCAATTTGTTAACCCCCATCCATCTCATTTTCTTAGTTTCATGTCCCGATCTTGTCATTTTGTTCATAGATCTGAGTGTTGATGTTGCTTAGGTGGCGTTGGGTGTTGTGAGTCGCGGCTATTTCGCATCTGTGGTGTTTAGATCTCGGGTTTCCTTTTTGTTTTATTTTCTCACGAGATCAGTCCTAATTACTCCCAATGTGTGCTTGATTTCGCGTTCCATGGTTTAGATTTAAAACTATTGGTTCTACTGAATGTCGGTGGTAAGCTAAGTATCGATTGATTCATCGATTCTTCTTCCTTCAATTTTGTGTTAGAATTTTTTAGACTCGATTGTTGATGTGTTAGGTTCTTAAAAATCATGGATTGTAGATCTGTGTTCGGTTTTTTTATTTATTTATTCTATGGTTCAATGAGATGAAAGAGGATTATTAAAATTTGAGATAAGATGCAAACTGGGATAACAATGAATTGCCACCATAAACTCGTTTGGAGCCTAATGGTAGCAACAAAAAAGAACGATGGAACAGGAATGAGAATCTATGATTTTTTAGAGTTTTATTAAATAAATATTGCAAAATAACAAAATACCCTTGATTTAACGGGTCTTTTTAACCTCGTTGGTGATAAAGGATCTTCTCTGAAACAAATACAAATCGTAAAGGATGTCTAATGTAGTTATTTTAGTTAAAGGATCTAATCTAAAATTTAGGTAAAACGTAAATGACAATCTGTGTAATTTACTCTAAACATAATTTGGCAAATTTGGGTCAAAATCTAAACTTTTCATCAAAAGTTCTTTATGTGGTTTTGAACTAAATTCACCTTTGGTTGCCTAAATCCAACATTACAAATTCATTTGATGTTACAAATCAGAGAATTTCTAATTGTTGACCATATGTGTGACTATTATGTGTAAAATCATGTTAAGTCTTAAAATAGTTAATTTTTGGAAATTTCAAGTTAATCTGATCTTTAGAACACTCTTTTATGCCAAAACTGATTTTTTTTATAAACTTAACTCTTTTTGTTCATCAAATGGGTTCACAAACAAGTTTCAAAGCTCAAACTTGCATAAATTCATCATTAAAAGTCAAATCTCAATCAAAGTTTTTCAAACTCAAGATTTTTATAACTTGATCTATCTTTCAACTCTTAATAAAGTTTTTAATCAAATTCCTATTAGATAGGATGTCTTGGGTACTTAAAGTGGTTATTCATTTCTTGCTTTAGCCTAAACTTGTTAAGTATTGATTTGTTGTATTGTTTGACTATCATGAGTCTTTGCACTATTAAATTTCTTTTATGTCTATGATGATCAAATGAAAAGCTCTATCACTATCACGAGTTTAGTGTGACACGACATTCATTTGTTGATATCAAATTGGATATAATCATGTTATTTTTCATGTGCGAATTCCTCCCAGACGTGCTCAAGTTGCTAATAATGGTCTGGGGTATGGTTACTCTCACAACGAGATCTATTTTCTTAACAAAGGCTGGCCCGATGCTAAGAATTTTCTTGAAGCCATTGATATATTAGAGCAATCTAATTGGGCCACTGGAATTCAGATTCAGCCTACTATTTAGAAGAGTATCATCAAAATATTTTGGGTGAATGCTCGAGATTGGGTGCTGGATGATGGTCATGGATACCGAGGTCAAGAATTTAGAATACAAATATTGAAGTTTGTTGGAGCTAAATTATATGTGATTGACGCCATCAAATCTATTGACGAAACATTCGGTTGAAGAATCCATTATGATATGATTCAGAGACTGGGTTGTGATGATCGAGGCTTGGAAGTTTGGACCAAGGACGTTTTCTAGGAAAGTCAACCGTTCGGTCAACGTAAAAGTCAATGGAAGATCTGCTCGAACGAGTCAAGCTTCATATTAATTAAATCAACTTTAATTTAGTTAATATTTATGTTATTTGATTTTATTTGTATTTTGCTCATTGTATTTGTGTTCACTAGTTAGCGGGTTAGTGAGCACAAGGGCTCTCACTATAAATAGGAGTGTTAGCCCTCATTTGTAAGAAGATGGATCTTTAGAGAGTGAGGTGAGCATACATATTCTAGAGAGAGAGTCTCTCCATGGGTTTGAGCTCAACCCATGGAGATCATAGATGTGTTCTTGAGTGTTATAAATCATTCACCATTCGACTTGATTATCATCATTCTTGGTGTTCATCTTAGATTTTTCTTCATCCAGTCTCATCGTCTTTTCGAGCACATTGTTGAACATGGTCCGGGTCTGTGCTGTGAAATCGATCCTGACAAATGGTATCAGAGAGGGTACCGATTGATTGTGTCTCACGACGAATCTGATCACTCAGACCTGGATTTTGTTCAACTTTGTTGCTTAAGATTGGCAATTCGGCTTATGAGATCCTTTCCTATATTTTTCTTATTTTTGTTGCTTAAGATTGGCAATTCGGCTTAAGATTGGCAATCTGATGATAGTTTCATGTTATTGGGTTCATTTGAAAGTGATTTCACGCTCCACGTGTTCAAATCAGTGAGAAAATTGAAGATCAGAGTAGATTTTTCGTAACAGTTGTGGTTTTCACGTCTTTGGGGTTTTTTGATGATTTCCAGGTTTGATTCTTAGATTTCGGTGTTAGAGTTAGTGTTTTTGGATGAAGTAAAGGGTGATTCTTGATGGAAATCGCGTTCCGGATCCATTGGGAGCATCATTTCGTCTCAAACACAATGGATTTGAAAATTCTGGAAAAATACACACTTAACGATGTTCTTGGTGTTCTTCAGTTTTCTAGAAATGTAGTAAGTTCCGGGTCAGATTCGATGATCGTGGCTGCTGTTCGGAGTTGTTTGGGGCCAGAATAGCTTCGTAGATGGTAAGAATACACGAACCCATCATCAATCTGACATTTCCATGTGTTTTTCTGGGTTAAATCTGTTAGGATATATAACTATTTATCAAAACACGAGTACGCAGCGGAAAGAATCCTATGAATTAATCTAACTAACCGGTTTTAGAACGTGTACCTTTTTAGCTCGGCAAGGCTTGATCTCTTGGAGGATTTGATACAAATCCCTCTATGATCGCACACACGACACACCAATGCTATGTGCTAGCAACCGATCACGAACTCCTCTTGATGTAGGCTTGGTCGAACCACACAAGAATCGAAACCTTCCTTGGGTTTTCTTGTTGCCGAATTCGAGAGAGTAGAGAGAGAGAATTAGGGTTTTCTTTTATCTGATAAAAGCGGCAACTAATCCTTAAACCCAGAGGGTCTATTTATAGGATTAGAATACTTGATAAACAAGCAAAAGGGATAGGCATAAGAGCCCTAGCCGAATTCGGCCTAGAGGCCTTATCCACAACCTTTTCTCAATTGTAATCCAATTACAATTCTCTCTAATTACAACTAACACCCCTGTTAACAATTAACTGTCAGTTTTTAACGAAACCTCATTAAATGTTCGTGATAAATATTAATTAACCATTAATTAATATTAATACATTTGGTGTCGAGACGTGTGACCCCGTAGGCTTAAATAATATCCGGACATACGCTTACTATTACATGATCATATCCCTACAGCTCCCACTTGAGCTTGCAATAGTAAAGGTAATAACATTGGTTAGCGTCTAGCAACACGCCAATGCTCCCAGAAATATTTAAGTACAGTTTCTCAAAGTGTATTTAAATGGTACAGTCATTTACTATCCCTTTGTTACCGATACCGTGTTAAATATGAATATGGATCAAGTCATTTCATACTTTAACGATTCTGTTTCTCATTCTCAAAACTAACTTAAGATTACCAAATTGCAAATCGAGACACCTCTAGATTTCATTTGGGCACGGCCATGCAAACATCTTAATTAGTCCAATGAGGGGCCCAGTGGTATCTGCTTCAGCACAAAGCTGAAGGAACAAATCCTCTTGACTACACGTGTCAAGTCACATACTTCACTACACTTACTGAAAATAGCCCTTTTGTACTACCTTATTCAGGATAGTTAGACCTATATCAAGTAGGTGCAATCCATACATGCATGACCTGCTTGTATCTCAAGTCTAAGGATAAATAAAGCAACCATTTACGAATTTCACTCAATGACGACGATCCATAAAGTGACAATTCGTTAGTGGGTCAGTCCTGTATGCATATTCCAATGAATACCATGTGAGTTTGGTGGGGCCATCCAAACCAATCACTCAGATTTTGTCTTAGTTTAACTATACTCCCATATAGTTAATCGACAATGGACAATTTAGAATACTTGACAAGTACTCAAGGATTAAACATGCAAATATAGGACATAACTTAACCATTAAATGAAATCAAACATATCAAATACTTTATTTCATTATATAAACAGAAATTGCTTAATGTCCTTTATCCAAATACCGAACATCAGACATACATGATTTAACTAGCTAATTTAAGTCCCATGCCCTCGGCATGCCTTTCAAGCTTCGGCCTCGACAAAGCTTTCGTGAAAGGATCAGCTAAGTTAATATATGTGTGAACTTTGAGTAATTTGATTTCACCTAGTTCGATCTGCTCACGAACATAGTGATATCTCCTGGCATAGTGTCTGGCGCCCTTCTGAACTCCGGGTTCTTTGGCGATGACTAATGCACCCGAGTTATCGCAGTACATGTCAATAGGCAAGTTACTTGTGGTGACAATGTCTAGCCCACTAATAAACTTCCTTATCCAGACAGCCTCCATTGCAGCTTCCGAAGCAGCAATGTACTCAGACTCTGTTACAGACATAGCAACTGTGGTTTGTTTCTTGCTTTTCCAATTCACAGCGCCTCCATTCATAACGAAGACGTACCCAGACTGAGACTTCGTGTCATCTCTATCAGTCTGAAATCCAGCATCACAGTATCCAGTCACTTTGAGCTCTTGATCTGGATTTCCCCCATATACTAAAAACAAATCTCTAGTAGCCCGTAGGTACTTGAGAATGGTCTTAACAGCAGTCCAGTGACTTTCACCTGGATTCTGTTGATAACGGCTAACGATATTTTGTGCAAACGCTATATCGGGTCTAGTGCATCTCACCGCATACATTATAGAGCCTACAGCCGAAGCATAAGGGACTCTCTGCATACGCTTCACCTCATCAGGTGTAGAAGCACCTAGTTTGACCGACAGACCAAGTCCTTCCTGCATTGGTACTATACCACGCTTGGAATTCTCCATCTTGAATCGCTTCAAGATCTTATCAATATAAGCACTTTGACTTAGTCCAATCAACTGCTTAGTTCTATCTCTATAGATCTTGATTCCAAGAATGAATGCTGCTTCTCCCAAGTCTTTCATGGCAAAACACTTTCCAAGGTGGGATTTTACATCTTGCAACATTGGAATGTGTTTTCCTATTATCAATATGTCATCTACATATAAGACAAGGAAAGTAACATTACTCCCACTAGCTTTGCGATATACACATGGCTCATTGGGATTCTGAACGAAACCAAACTTTTTGATTTCTTCATCAAACCGTTTATTCCAACTCCTCGATGCTTGCTTTAGTCCATAAATGGACCTTTGAAGCTTGCATACTTGGTTGGGATGTTTTGGATCAATGAACCCTTCAGGTTGGTCCATATAGACTTCTTCATCCAAGTAACCATTTAAGAAGGCAGTCTTAACATCCATTTGCCATATCTCAAAGTCATAGTACGCTGCTATGGCTAAGAGAATCCTAATAGCTCTAATGTCTGCTACTGGTGAAAAGGTCTCATCATAGTCAACGCCAAAACGTTGAGTATAACCTTTCGCCACGAGACGAGCTTTATAGGTGTGTACATTTCCATCCATGTCGGTCTTCTTCTTGAAGAGCCATTTACTCCCAACGGTTCTTGCGTTAGGAGGAAGATCAACCAGGGTCCAAACGTGGTTATCTTGCATGGATTTCATTTCCACATTCGCAGCTTCAAGCCATTTGTCAGATTCCGGATCTGATAATGCAGCTTTGAAGTTCGGAGGCTCATTGAGATCTCCTGATACGTTATCCTCGGATTCGACTAGACCATTCCATCTATCCGGATTACGTACGACCCTTTCAGATCTACGAAGTGGAATCGCAACATCATCGACTTGAGGTTCATCTCTTTGAACATTCCCCCCCCCCCCCCCCCCAAGTTGATGATTGCTAGTTGTTTCAGAAGGTGACACATCTTCTAGTAGTTCTACAATTCTCCCACTATTCTCTTGAGCTATAAAATTCTTTTCAAAGAATTCAGCATATCGAGCAACACGAACAGTGTTTTCGGAAGAATTATAGAAGTAGTAACCCATTGTTTCCTTTGGGTATCCCACGAAGATGCACTTAGTAGTCCTGGGTTGTAATTTGTCAGGCGTATCACGCTTCACAAGTGCCTCACATCCCCAGACTCTTAAGTAAGACAACACAGGGACTTCTCCATGCCATAATTGATATGGTGTCTTTTCAACCTTCTTGGTTGGAACCATATTTAGAACGCGTACAGCGGTTTCTAGAGCAAAATCCCAAAATGATAATGGGAGAGTTGTAAGGTTCATCATCGACCTCACCATCTCTAGTAAGGTTCGATTCCTTCTCTCAGACACTCCATTATGCTGAGGAGTATAAGGAGGAGTAAGCTGTTGGACAATTCCACACGCTTTAAGATAATCCTTAAACTCTTGGCTTAGGTATTCTCCACCACGATCCGATCTAAGGATCTTGATGGTCTTACCGAGTTGATTTTCAACTTCGTTCTTGAACTCTTTGAATGTTTCAAATACCTCATGTTTATGTTTAAGCAAGTAAACATAACCATAACGGCTGAAATCATCCGTGAAAGTTACGAAGTAGCTAGCACCTTTTCTTGATACATGTCTAAATGGGCCACATACATCAGTATGGATGAGTCCAAGTAGCTCTTTTGCCCTTTGCGGCTTGTTCGGAAAGGGTTTTCTTGTCATCTTTCCTGAGATACAGGAAACGCATTGATCAAATGATTCATCATTTGATTGTAAGATTCCTTCACGTTGAAGTCTTTCAATGCGATTTTTGCCAACATGGGCAAGACGACAGTGCCAAAGATAGGTAGAGTCCAAAACAGTTTTGGCTCGTTTGCTAATAGTGAACATTGAATTATTTGAAACACAACCACGCATATCAATTTCATAAATGCCATCACAAGGAATAGCATCAAAATAATGAACATTATTTTTAGAAACTGAAATACTGATATCATTAAAAACATTAATGTATCCTTGGTTTTTCAACAGAGAAACTGAAATAACACCTCTAGTGATAGAAGGTGCATAATGACAATTGTCTAATACAATACATAACCCAGAAGGCAGAATTAAATGAAATTCTCCTATAGCTTCCACAGCTGCTGGCAAACCATTTCCAACGAACAGCTGCAAAGCTCCAGGCTTCAGTTTCCTCCTCTTTCTAAGACCCTGTAACGAATTACAGATGTGAGTTCCACAGCCGGTGTCATACACCCATGAATCACTCTTAGAAAAGGAAAATAATTCAATTGTGAAGATACCTGAAGTACTAGTCCCACTAGTATTCTTTCTCTTCTTCATCAACTCAGCTAGGTAGGTAGGACAGTTCCTCTTCCAGTGTCCGACTTCACCATAATGGTGACAGATCTGGTCCTTAGCCTAATGCTCTTTAGGGGCCGGAGGGGTTTGCTTGGCTTTAGGGATATGGGCAACAGCCTTGCCTTTACCCTTGCCATCAATCTTGCCCTTCCCCTTTTGCGGTCGTTTAGCCTTTTGGATCTTACCCCCCTTGATCATAAGAACTTGGGGTGTTTCAGTGGCCTTTTTAGGAATCGTTTTTTCATACTCGACAAGCATAGCATGAAGCTCAGGTATAGTCTTAGTCATACTATGCATGTTGTAGTTGCGCACAAAACCCTCAAAATCCTTCGTAAGCGATTTGAGGATCATGCCAACTGCAACAGCACGATTATACCCATAATTGAGCGATTCCAATTTGTCAAAGTAGCTCTTCATTTTGAGCACATGACTACTGACCGATTTACCAGTTTCAAGCTTCAAGTCGTGGAGTTCCACAACTAGGTCGAACAATTCGACACCAGCTTGTTTTTCATACATCTTCTTTAGCTCTTTGATCATATCACAAGGTGTATGAAATTCGTATTGCTTCTGAAGATCAGGAGTCATACTCGAGATCATCATACAAGCAACCTCATCGTATCTGCTGTACTCTGCGTTGTAGAACGCTTTCTCTTGCTCAGAAGCATCAGCAGCTGGCTCGGTCGGCCAATGATGTTCAAGGACATCGGTCCTCCGTTCAACTCTAAGGACAATCCTCAGTTGACGGTACCAGTCATTGAAGTTAGATCCATTCAGCTTTTCTCTTTCAAACATTTGACGAAAAGCGTGACCAATATTGTTTTGAGGAGGGTTTGTTGCCATCTACAAAACAGATTAAGTTCAAAAATCAGTATTTTCGATAATCTTTTCCTTAATAAATTTAATTACCCAATGTTTAAACATTTTAAACAATTAAGCTTATTAAGGCTAGGATCCAATTTGACCTGCCATCATTTCATCAGTTGATCTGCTAGAAATGATGCACTCAAAAGGGTAAGTGACGATCACTAATTGTATTCCTAATACAATTCCTAGATTTTATGGGACCTACAACTTGCACCAAGTGATTTGTAGTCATGTTTCATCCCATCTTTTGCCACGGGCCAAGGGTCTCACCGCCTAGCTCGTTTTAAGTCGTCCCGCCAAGAACGCACAAATTATCCACCATTGTGTACCAATGAGTGGGAATTTGTCATGCAAATGCCATTTTACCATTGTGTACCAATGAGTAAGATGACATCCACAAGTGTCCTTTACAAGGTGGATGGCAAAGACTTAAGTTGGATTGGGTCAAAACAATTTTGATACGTGATCAAAAAGGTTATGTGTGAAGATTCATGCACTTCTTATCACATAATGTGTTTATAAAATTCTTCGTTTGTCTTCCAAATCAAAAGAGCTCGGTAGCTCCATTTGCAACACACAAAGAAGCGTAGGGGTGAGGTTTGCAACTTTTGCAATTAAAAACCTACCACTTTAGGGAAGCAGAGCGACCGACTTATACCTCTCTTAGAGTGTGTTTAATTGGGTGAGCCGGTGTTTCTTTTGACTTTTAGGACACAAATTTTATTTTATAAACAAAATCATATTTCAATAGATTATATAGGCAAATTTCGATTTTCATAAAACAAATTTGCAATAAACCTTTTATTATGTCACAATTATCAGATAATCACATAATCATAGGGTTTCTAATTATCACATATAATTTTAATTTAATCCTCTTTCATTTAAGTAATAACCACGAACGATTTGCATGAAACATCATGGTTTTTACTTCTTTTTAACACTTTAAAATCTTAAAGGTACAACATGTTGTTCATAACAATTATCTAATAATAACAAAAACTTGGATTTAAAATTTTAGATCACAAAAATCAAATTTTAGAGCTAAACTTAGGGTTTCCGATTCGGCAAGAGTTTTTCGATCATTATTTGAGTTTACGATCGGAAAGCAGGGGTTTCCGATCGAAAACTGGGTTTTCGATCGGGTACTTTTCGATCGTGGACTATTCGATCGGGTCGAAAAGCCTTTCCGATCGGAACCTTTCCGATCGGATACTTTTCGATCGGCCCGAAAAGCCTTTTCGATCGGCCCGAAAAGCCTTTTCGATCGGCCCGAAAAGCCTTTTCGATCGGTTACTTTTCGACCAGTTCGTAAACACTTTACGATTTGGATCGAAAAGTAGGGTTTCCGGTCGGAAAACAAGGGTCTCCGCACCGGAATAGGTTTTCCGATCGGAAATCAAGGGTTTCCGATCGGATCGAGAAGCGTTTTTCGATCAGGGACTTTTCGATCGGGTCGAAAAGTCCTATTCCATCGAATTTTTTCCGTTTTTACCAATTGCGAAACCTTTTCCAATTGTAAAACACGATTTTTAAATTAATCGAAAAGCTAGAATCTTGTTTTGGTTACCCCCCTTCCAAGTTTTATTCCCGGTAATTAATTAAAATCATAGGTGGCTCGTGATACCACTGTTAGGATATATAACTATTTATCAAAACACGAGTACGCAGCGGAAAGAATCCTATGAATTAATCTAACTAACCGGTTTTAGAACGTGTACCTTTTTAGCTCGGCAAGGCTTGATCTCTTGGAGGATTTGATACAAATCCCTCTACGATCGCACACACGACACACCAATGCTATGTGCTAGCAACCGATCACGAACTCCTCTTGATGTAGGCTTGGTCGAACCACACAAGAATCGAAACCTTCCTTGGGTTTTCTTGTTGCCGAATTCGAGAGAGTAGAGAGAGAGAATTAGGGTTTTCTTTTATCTGATAAAAGCGGCAACTAATCCTTAAACCCAGAGGGTCTATTTATAGGATTAGAATACTTGATAAACAAGCAAAAGGGATAGGCATAAGAGCCCTAGCTGAATTCGGCCTAGAGGCCTTATCCACAACCTTTTCTCAATTGTAATCCAATTACAATTCTCTCTAATTACAACTAACACCCCTGTTAACAATTAACTGTCAGTTTTTAACGAAACCTCGTTAAATGTTCGTGATAAATATTAATTAACCATTAATTAATATTAATACATTTGGTGTCGAGACGTGTGACCCCGTAGGCTTAAATAATATCCGGACATACGCTTACTATTACATGATCATATCCCTACAAAATCAAGCTTCAAAGAAGGCTAGTTGTAGCTGGGTTTTCCTGAGTGTTCATCGAAGTTCATCAGATTTTTCAGGTTTGAAGATGCTCTTAACGATCTTGTTTTGTCTGAAGATGGTTTTAACAACTTTGTTGGGTTGAAGATGGTCTTAACGGCCTTGTTTTCCTTTAACGACCTTCTTTGGCTTAACAATCTTCTCTGGCGACCTCTTTACGACGTTGTTAGCTCCTTAATGACCTTGTTTTACACGATGTTGTTTAACGATCATGTTTTTGGTTTTTGTTCGGATCATTTTCAGTGAATTCTGATCGTACATATGTGTAGAGGATGAAGCTACGAGTTCAACGAGCTAAAAAACGTCAATATTCATTGAGTTTCAAGGAAGTTACGGGTAGAATACCTTTTTCCGGTGAGCATGTTTTCCCGGCAGCTTATTTCCGTATATTAGGGTTTCGGTGGGTGGTATAACTCTTGTTGATGACGATGACGTGGCTTGACACTATTGGTCTGCTATGTTTCTCGCTCTTCCTTCTGTCGGTCGTGACCAAGTCAACGATAATTGATGTTGTTTTGTGATTGGGTCCAACAAATGCATGGGACCACAGAGACATTCCTTTTTTTTTCGTGATTGGCTGAAAGTGAAGTCAATCAGAAGTGACAACGGGACAAAATTCAAGAATCAAATAATTGATGAGTTCTGTGCAGAAAAGGGAATCGAGCATCAGTACAGTGCACCATATACTCCACAGCAAAATGGAGTGGCAGAACGACGTAACAGAACATTAATTGAAGTCGCTCGCACGATGCTATGCGATTCCAAATTGCCCATAATGTTTTGGGCAGAAGAAGTCAACACATCGTGCTACGTGCAAAACAGGGTTCTAATCAACAAGCGACATCAGAAGACTCCTTATGAGTTGATCTATCATGATAAGCCCAAAATTAGGCATCTCCGTGCATTTATGTGTCTTTGCACTGTTTTAATTAATAATTAATTACCTAAATTTGCTGCTAAATCTGATGAGTGTTATTTTGTAGGTTATTCTACCAGCTCAGCTTACAGGGTCTTCAACAAAACAACTAGCAAAATGATGGAATCTACAAATGTAGACTAGCTTAAAGAAAACCCTTCTGATGGAGGAATTGGTCCTACGCAGGCTTTTGAGTACAACCAGTTCTTTATCCCATTTGGATTGGATCCAGTCATTGCTGAAGAACTATTTGACGATACAATTTCCGGACCTTCAATTGCTCATTCAATATCAAAATCCTCTCCGGTTCCTGCCACCGACTCGATGACAACACCGGTGACTGAAACTAATGAAGATAAAGATAATGATGAGGTAGCACCAGACCCCAGCACAGGATGCAGTCCAAACACAGGAAGCTGAGGCAGAGCCAGAAACTGAGATTAATGAAGAACCCGAACAGGCTTACCTACCTCCTGAAATCCTAGTATAAGCAGTTAGTGAAACAAGAATTCACAAATATCATCCATTGGACAACATAATAGGTCCTTTAGAATCTGGGGTGATAGCAAGAAGTAAATCGGGTGATATCAACCACTGCATGTATTCATGCTTTATATCTCAAACTGAGCCACCAAACATCACAATGGCTTTAATAGATCCTAGCTGGGTGGAAGCTATGCATGAAGAGTTAAACCAATTCTCAAAGCTTCAGGTGTGGAGGTTAGTAGAGAAACCAGCCAACAAAAAGGTCTTCACATCTCGGTGGCTTTACAAGGACAAGAAAGATGACAATGGTGTTATTGTGAGAAATAAAACAAGGTTGGTAGTACAATGGCACAAGCAGATCGAAGGCACTAACTATGATGAAGTGTATGCGCCAGTTGCTCGCTTGGAAGTAATCAGAGTTTTTCTGGCAAATGCCTCCTACATGAATTTCACTGTCTATCAATTGGACGTGAAAACTGCATTCCTTTATGCAGACATTGAAGAAGAGGTGTATGTCATTCAGCCTCCATGTTTCATTGATGAAGAACATCCCTACCCTGTGTACAAGCTAGAAAAAGCCCTTTATGGATTGCATCAGGCCCCACGGTCATGGTACAAAACGTTGACTGATCACCTTCTAGCTCATGGGTATATAAGGGGAATAGTGGATTAGACACTGTTCAGGAAAGAGGTTGATAATGACATCATCATGGTGCAAGTATATGTGGACGATATTATCTTTGGATCCACAAATGAGGAGTTATGCAAAGAGTTTGAACGAGTGATGAGGACAAAGTTCGAGATGAGCCATATGGGAGAAATGGAGTTCTTCTTGGCATTGCAGGTGAAGCAAAGTGAAAGCGGTATCCTGATACATCAAGCAAAGTATGTGACAGAAATTTTGGAGAAATACAAAATGGCAGACTCGGAGCCTGCTGCTACACCTATGGCAGCTAGGCCAGCACTCACCAAACATCCAAAAGGTCAACCAGTCAGCAAGCACATGTATCGTTCTATGATCGGGTCACTGATGTATCTGACAGCTAGCTGATCTGATATCATGTTTGCAGTGTGTCAATGTGCATGATATCAGGCTAACCCTAAACTCTCTCATTTATCTGCTGTTAAAAGAATTTTTAAATATTTGAGGGTAGGCCAAGGCTGGGCCTCTAGTACCCTAAAGAGTCTGGATTTAATTTGTATGCTTTTACTGACAGTGAGTATGGTGGTTGTGAGTTTGACAGGAAATCTACATCTGCTGGAGCACAGTTCTTGGGAGACAGGTTGGTAGCTTGGGCAGAGCAAGAAGCAGCACACGGTGTCACAATCTACAGCTGAAGCAGAATACGTGGCTGCATCCACATGTTGTTCACAGGTGCATATGGGATGCCCTTGAGAAACTCTTTGATGGGGGAGACCAAATGAAAAGAAACAAAAGAACTAAAGCACTAAACGAGTATGAATCTTTTAGATCACTCCCAAGCGAATCACTCTTAAACACTTACAATCGTTTTGCCACAATAATCAATAATCTAAGGAAGTTCAATGTCTCTAAATCAAATGAGGAAACAAATATTAAATTTATAGAAAGCCTTTCTCATGAATGGAGAAGTCTAACCATGACTCTCCAGTCAACTTTGGATTGGGAAGAAAAAAGCCTAAATGACCTCTTCTGTATTCTAGACTCTCAAGAGTCTGAAATACTAGATATCTCCAAATCCAAAGTCGATCCATTGGCTCTTTAATCTGAAGAAAGGAAAAGAAATACTCAATAAGAGCCAATCCACTTAAAGAGAAAAGAATTAAGTGACTCAGAAA
>JBCNJP010000010.1:78226427-78254927 GCA_039602395.1 Deinandra increscens subsp. villosa | reverse complement strand
GTGCGGGAAGGAAGGTCATTTCGCTAACAATTTTCCGGAGTTAAAGAAGTGCTTTGGGTGTGGAGAGCAGGGACACATCAAGCCAAACTGTCCTAAGTTAATGAAGAATCCAGACCCACTACAGGCGATCAAAATTCCAAAGGCTAGGGGTAGAGCGTATACGATAACCGTTGCTGAGGGAGGTGACACCTGATGTCGTTTCAGGTATGTTCCTCATCAATAATCTGCCTGTAACTGTGCTATTTGATTCGGGTGCCAGTAGAAGCTTTGTATCACATGAATTATGTATGTTACTCGATAGACCGACTATTAGGGCTGAGAAACCTTTCGAAGTCGAGACTGCCTCAGGAAAAAGTTTTATAATTTCTGATATGATAGATAATTTCCTGATAGAATTTGAAGAACATAAATTGCCTATTAAATTATTCCCTATGACTTTAGCCGGTTTTGATATCGTATTAGGAATGGATTGGCTTACGAAGAACAACGCGCAAATTATATGTAACCAGAAGAAAGTTCAGACTCGAGCGCCAACAGGAGATGTCTTATCTGTTTACGGAGATCGCAACAATTTTGCAGTGAAGATCATTTCCATGATTAAAGCGCGGAAGTTCTTGAGTCACTGTTGTGAGTCGTTTCTAGCTTATGCTATTGACACGAACTTAAAACCAAAGGAGTTGAAGGATGTACAGGTAGTAAACCAATTTCCAGATGTATTCCCATAAGACCTGTTGGGCATTCCTCCTGAGTGTCGGGAGCCAAACCCGTAGCTAAGACACCATATCGATTAGCTCCATCCGAAATGAAGGAACTAATGTAACAACTGCAAGAGTTGCTTGACAAGGGTTTCATCAGACCGAGTATCTCGCCTTGGGGTGCCCCGGTTCTATTCGTGAAGAAGAAAGACGGAAGCTTGAGAATGTGCATCGACTATAGGGAGCTGAATAAACTAACGGTGAAGAACAGATATCCTCTGCCAAGAATCGACGACTTATTTGATCAGCTACAAGGAGCGAGTTGGTTTTCCAAAATCGATCTGCGGTCAGGTTATCACCAGTTGAAGGTTAAAGACGAAGACATTCCAAAGACGGCCTTTCGAACACGATACGGTCATTACGAGTTCCTGGTAATGTCTTTTGGGTTGACTAATGCACCTTCAGCATTCATGGACCTCATGAATCGAGTATGCCGACCCATGTTGGACCGATTCGTGATCGTGTTTATAGATGACATCCTAATCTATTCCAGGAGCAAGATTGACCACGCTATGCATCTGAAGGAAGTGCTAGAGACCTTGAGAAGGGAGAAGGTTTATGCCAAATTTTCCAAATGTGCGTTCTGGCTGAGGGAAGTACAATTCCTTGGTCATGTCATAAACGCAGATGGTGTACTCGTAGATCCTTTTAAGATAGAAACGATAATGAGCTGGGAACCACCAAAGACGCCATCAGAGATTCATAGCTTCTTGGGTCTTGCCATTTATTACCGTAGGTTTATTCAAGACTTTTCAAAAATCGCGACGCCACTAACCAAATTGACCAAGAAAGACGTGAAGTTTGTTTGGGGTTCAAGTCAGCAGAAGGCTTTCGAAGAATTGAGAACCAAACTGACTCAGGCACCAGTATTAACTTTGCCGGATGGGCCTGAAGAATTGGTAGTGCACTCCGATGCTTCTTACTTAGGTTTAGGTTGTGTATTGATGCCGCGAGGCAAGGTAATTACCTATGCGTCACAAAACTAAAACCTCATGAGACAAACTATCCAACTCATGATCTAGAGTTGGCAGCCATCGTGTTTTCTCTCAAAATTTGGATACATTATTTATATGGAGTAAAATGCACCATCTACACTGACCATAATAGCCTAAAGTACTTCTTCGAGCAAAAGGATCTTAATATGAGGCAGCGTATGTGGTTGGAACTAATCAAAGACTACAAATGTGAAATCATATATCATCCTGTAAAAGCAAACGTAGTTGTAGATGATTTGAGCAGAAAGGATGAGCATCCGCCTTTCCTGGCGAGGTCGTATAGATTAATAGTTACTCCTGATTTTCTTATCCAACTTCGTAAGGAGAAACATGAAGCCCTAAAAGAAGAAAATGTCAAGAAGGAACGAATGGTATGCCAGACTGAAAGCCTAGAATAAAATAAGTACGGCGTGAAGATTCGATTCGGTAGAATGTGGGTACCACTCACTGGCGGATTTGGGGGCAATGTAATAGATGAAACACACAAGTCACATTACTCAATCCATCTAGATTCAACAAAGATGTACCAAGACCTGAAAAGAGACTACTGGTGGCCAGGAATGAAGTTCAACGTTATGCAGTACGTGAATAAATGTTTAACCTGCGCGAAGGTTAAAGCCGAATATCAGTAACCATACGGAAAGTTGCAGCCTTTAGAACTGCCGGAATGGAAATGGGAACATATCACCATAGATTTCATAACCAAGCTCCCAAAGACAGCTAAGGGTTATGACACCATTTGGGTGATAGTGGATAGATTGACGAAGACCTATTCGCGAGAAGAATTCTTCAGAGAAGCTAGCCAATATCTCCGTAAAAGAAATTATCACACGTCACGGTGTACCAGTGTCAATCATTTCAGATAGGGACACTCGGTTTACTTAACGTTTCTGGGAGAAATTCTATGAGAATATGGGTGCAAGATTGCACATTAGCACAACATATCATCCTCAAACTGACGGCCAGAGCGAAAGAACGATTCAAACTCTAGAGGATATGCTACGTGCTTGTATAATCGACTTTGGAGGAAGCTGGGACGATCATCTACCATTAGCAGAGTTCTCCTACAACAACAGCTATCATTCAAGTATTGGTGTGCCAACTTACGAGATGTTGTACGCTAGAAAGTGCAGAACTCCTATATGTTGGTGTGAAGTTGGCGAGCGGGAAATAGGCAGGAAAGAATCGGTCGAGAATATGGCTTACGATCTTGATATATTTAAGGAACGATTAAAATCTGCACAGGATCGACAGAAGTCTTATGTTGATAAAAGATGAAGGCCAATCGAGTTCCAAGTTGGAGACTACGTCCTGTTGAAAGTTTCTCCATGGAAGAATGTTATCCGTTTTCATAAGAGGGGTAAGCTTGGTGCTGAGGTTCGTTGGACCCTTTAGAATCTCTAAACGTGTTGGAGAAGTTGCTTATCGTCTAGATCAGCCCGAGGAATTATCTGGATCCACCCAACATTCCATGTGTCGCATTTAAGAAAGTGTGTGGGAGATGAGTCAGAAATTGTGTCGCTAAAGGAAATAGAAGTAGACGACAAATTATCCTATATAGAACGGCCAGTTGCGATTCTAGATCGCAGTGAAAGAAACCTCAGAAATAAAGTAGTTCCTATAGTTAGGGTGTAGTGGATGCACAGGAAAGGTTCTGAGTCGACATGGGAAAGGGAATATGAAATGAAAGAGTCTCATCCCGAGTTATTCGCGAGTTAAGCAAGTTTCAAGGACGAAACCTTTTAAGGGGGAGAGAGTTGTAACACCCTGATATTCACATCTAGGTAACTACGTATCTTAATATGTTTACATGTGTGCCTTTATTATAAATATGTATTAGGAAATGATATTATATACATAAACACGTGTTCATATGATAAAAGTGATGAACGGGTTTAGAAATGGTGAGACATGAATGATTACGTCTCGTATACGTGTTTAAAATATAAGTATACATGCTTGAAATCATCATGATAAGATGTTGATACATATATTTAATAAAGGTTTAGTAAATATATATGTACGTGAAATATGCATACTTAATGGTTAACTAGAAAGTAAAAGGACTAAAAGCGTAATTTATATAAAGTTATAAACATTACGGATATTGTACGTGTTTATAATCATCATAAGTATTTTAAAGCTTAGAGTATAGTAAAAATATGTCCCAACATAATTCGTGGCATGAAATAATAAGTCTTGCAAAATTTGAGGGACTAAAACGTAAAATTGTGAAAGATATATAAATATATATATATATATACGTATGTATACGTATATCCTCATACGTGTCCCAAGCCTTAGAAACTTTTATAAATATGTTTCATAATATTTTTGTGCATAACATAACAAAACTCATAGAAGTTCAAGGGGTTAAAATGCAAATAATAAAAGTTGAGGGGCTAAAAAGTAAATTTACAAAATTTGGTCGAAAAGGGTGGCTCGCGGACCACAATCCACATTCAGTAAATCTGTCAAAGTCCGCGACTCGGGCCTGCAGACAGAATCATCTTTTTGGTCGTTTTTCCTCCACCTCACTTAACTTGCAGCCCAAATTGCGGCTCCTACGCATCGTTTTAGAGTGGCTACTCACTATGGACATATGGAGGGGCCTGAGACGAGTTCATGAGCTATAAATACAGCCTCTAACATCACAGATTCATCACAAAATCATCAAAATACACTCTCAAAACCCTAACTCAACCCAGATTCTTCTTCGATAAAATTCGGCCAAACGACAAGAATTCAGAAGCTCAAATTATGCAGTTATCCATCTATTAGGTATGATTAACAATAACCTATATTAGTTTCTGCAAATTCGATCTCTAAGTATGATTTCAAAAAATGTGTTAAAATTAGGGTTCTTGAGCTTGTTTTGCCAAAATCGGGTGATCGGGTGGGATTTAGGGTCTGAATTTTTGTAGGTAATCCTAAAATAATGTATTTTAAGAAAGCCATAAGTTTATTTCACAATTGGAAAAGGTTTTGTTAAGGTTTTGTTAACGGGTCAAAATTAGGGTTTTCGTAACGTTGTTCTGCCCAAATCGAATAAACGGTGTTGAACTAAACTTTGATATTTTAAAGGATATTATAAAATGTTATAATGGATAATAACCTAAGTTTATTTTTAATAAAAATGAGTTTTGATAAAGAAACGAGAAAAATGAGAAATTAGGGTTTGAAATAAGATTATTTAATATAAAATAATCCGGAGGGTATGGGAACTTGATTTTTGATATACTAACATGTTTATATATATATAATAAATATATATGGCTTAAAAAGTGAGAAATGATAATAAAATAATATACCAAGTTATTCGGATACTTAGAAGTTCGTGCGGACCAGAAGGGTAGGGGCCTGTACACTGGAGTTTCTGGCAAAGTGGGGGTGTCGCATAAATCCCAATTGGGACCTGGCATACCTCACTGAGCGATCCAGGAGTGAGCGTCTACTTATAGGAATGCGCGTCTTCATATTATCGTTAAAAGAAAAGGATAACGGCCTAAAGGGTATTTTGGTCAATTAGACTTTTAAAAAGGGATAAGGTTAATAACTTAGTGATATTAAGTTAATAAAGAGTTAAAATAAACATAAGAAATGTTTATTATATAAAATCTTGCGTTAACATTATACAATACGCAATTAGGTTTTATTGGAAGGCGTAAATGAGGTTCTGACTGAATTAAATTGCTTAAGAGAATAAGGTGAGTTCTATGAGCCCACTTTTAAATGTTTTACTATTTTCGGACTGATATACAGGTTCAACTATTTACTTGAAAAGTATTTGAAATGCCTTTTACCTGTTGTGTTAACACACATACGTGAAATGTTTTAATGCCTATAATTGCTTTAAATTATGATTACCTATTATAAGCTGTTTTGGGGAAGGTTATAATGAATGGGTAATGTAAAGAATGAAACTTTTAAATACAGTTTTGATAAATGGAAATGTAAATGTTTGGTCTAAGCTTGCATATGTGAATAAGTGTCGGGTAAATATAATCTTACTAGCCTTGTTGTGATTGTAATATGTAATCTACACTGGAATGATCCTATATCATATTCGTTTGTATTTAAGGTGTGGTGGATATGTTGCGGTACTTCCTATATATAAACACCCGTAATACAATAGGAAATTGATATGTTAGTGATTTTTAGTGTGTTATCATTCTTAATTCCCTGTTTTTATGGTTTATAGTTAATCGGGAACACATCACTTTGTATAGTTTCGTTTATTTCAGGTTTGGACGTTAACGTGACAAATTCGGTCGGATTAAAGTGTTAGAAGATTAGAATAATTCTGGTTGCAAGATCAGATCGTGTCGCGAGGGTTGAGCCTTGCTCCTCGCGACACGAAGCGTGTTGAAGATGGGAGTCCGACTATTTTGGCGAGCTCGTGGCGCGAAGCTTTGAAGAAGTGACCGTCGCGCCACGCGACGGGTGTGATGTCGGCCAAAAATTAGGGTTTGGCTATTTAAACCAATGTGATGCCATTCATTCGTTTCTTCTGCCCTCATGGACAATTTTGGACGGTTGTTCACGACTTCCAGGATAATTCCAAAGCATTTGGTGAAGATTTTCAAGCAGTCAGCAAGTATTCCATGGCGTGTTCTTTGATTTTCGTGTTTTCGACTTTCGCCATGTCCGGCTAATTCCGTTGTAATCACTTTGAGTGAAGGTTAGTGGTTTACTGAGTTCAACCTAGGGTTTTTTATATTGGATGAGTTCTTGACTTGTGACAATCATTAATTCAGTATTTGCTTGTTTGATGTTCTGATTGATTATTGTGTTTGTACCCCCCCCCCCCCTCGCTCCCGGACTACCTTAATTGCATAGCTCTAGGACTATACTAAGTACATTCATAGCAGTTGGTTGGATAGGTTGAACGAGTGTAGCAATCATGTCTATGTGGTTTCTATGTTAAATTCCCAACGTGCGAATTCAGTACATTCACGAAGCCGGATCTTAAAGTGGTTACTTTTAGTTTACATAAGTTTAAACCAATCAATTTTTAGTATTAATTTAGTGATATTAATTTAGTTTAAATCCATCAATCCAATTTTACAGCTAAGAGGCAACTTTTCTATTTTTCTGCAATTTAGGTTAAAGTAACTTAGGTTAATTTAGTTCGTAATTAGTCAATTAACAAGTGACCACTAATTCCCTTGGTTCGATACACCAACTTCCACTGCTGCAAATCTTAAATTAGTTGGGGATTTGTAACTGTCTCGACAAACCGTTATCAAATTGGCGTCGTTGCCAGGGAATCGTGCGCTTGTTTGTTAGTTGATTTAATTAGTTTTAATTTTTCTAAAAATTTCCAAAAATCCAAAAATAGTGTTTTATTCTCGTTCCCTGCATTTTATTTTGTTTTTATAAAAAAATAATTAAATATTCGGAGTTTTTAGCCAGATCGTGTCGCGAGCCCCCACTCAAGCTCCTCGCGCCACGATAGTGTCAATTGTGACAGAAAGTTTTGGCCAAATTTGGACCCCCAACTTTGTGTTTCGTAGCTTCTAACGTGTTCCTTGCAACCTCTAGAGTAGTGCTACGTGATCCGTTTGCGTTGTTTTGACTCTTTTGCAGGTTTGTGCCAGTTTTATGCATACTGGGTACTCGCAAAAGACTTCACCGCTGATTTACAATCCAGAAATTGAACGGATAGCTCGGCAGAACCAGGCAGAGCAAAGAAGTAGAAGGAACATGGAGAACCAACCACAAAACCAACAACAACAACCAGTCATCCCACCCCCAAAATGACCCCAATCTACAAAACCAACCACAAGAACCGCAACCTCAACCACAAAATCCACAAAATGAACAAGCCTTTCAAAGACAACGATATCCCAACCTTGATAACCTGCTCGATGAGTGACCGAGATCACATCACTCGTCCCAATCCTCACATCATGAGGCGGAAGACCTTCGTTACCGTGGCAGACAACCAATTCCACCACAACAACCACCCATCTTTCTCCAAGCTCCACAACAACCACCCCCTCCACAACAACCACACCAACCAATTATCAACAACCCCCACCACAACAATTCTACCATGCAAACCAACCCAACATATGGCAAAATCCGATGTTTGAACAACAAGGGTATGGATATGCAGATGCAGGAAATGGGGGTCAGCAAGATTGGCAACAACAGGACGAGCAATGGGATCAAGAGTGGTACGAACCGGATGAAGACAATGGGTACCAATACAGAGGTCAACCGGAGGTTCCAGCTAACCCACGATGACAACAACCTCCGGTTAACCCTCAACCAGTGCGTCAGAATCAACCTCAAAGGGGTGTACCTCATGTTCCTAATAATCAAGGGAGGAATCAAATTCACATGGAAGGAGGAGTTCCGAGGATAGTGACACCAGCCCGAGCTCAAGGAGTTGAGAGCCATTTCAAGCCTATCATTATGCCGAGTTCGTCAGCAGTTGTAACTCCGGTCTCTCAGAACAATAGGGCATTTGAAGTGAAACCTCAATACTTGGGTTTTTTTTACCGGAGTTTTATGGAAAGAGGACGGAGGAACCATACCTACACATAAAATCTTTGGAATCTACTTGCAGCACAATCGGGGCAACAGGTTTTACAACAGACGATGTTAAACTGATGATGTTTTCTTTTACACTCAAGGATCGAGCCCGCCGATGGTTGGATAGTCTACCTGTCGCAAGCATCCATACATGGGCGGAGTTGCAAGAAGCGTTCTTGGATGACTATTATCCTATGAGCAAGACCAGTGAGGGCCGAGCAGCTATCAGAGCTTTTCAGCAATCATCAGGGGAGCCTTTTCATGAAGCTTTCACTAGATTTAAAGAACTTTTACGAAAATGTCCTCATCATGGTTTTGAAATGTGGGATCTAATTCATTGTTTTTATGATGGTTTTTTGCAGGATGATGCTCGGGATTTACTTTCAATAAGCAATGGAACGTTTCTCACAAATCCTGAGGCGGATGATTGGGCTCACATGGAGCGTTTGTCTACAACATCAAGGAGACATGCCCAATCCGCTAGAAGACCAAAAGCAGCACTAAAAGCAGTGGATTATGGTGCGGATAAGAAGTATGAGAGTTTGGAGAAGAAGTATGCCTTGTTGGAGAAACAATTAACACAACTCAAGGTCGGTGGTGGTAGTGATGAAGTGAAAGTCGCGTCATCATTTGTAGTTTGCGCAACATGTGGAGAGTGGGGACACTATGCGAATCAGTGTCCTACTTTGGGTAGCGGGCAGGAGGATGTAAGCTATGTTCAAGAAAAACCATTTGATTTCAACTCCAACACCTATTATCCGAACATGCGAAATCATCCAAGTTTCAGGTATGGTAATGAAAGTAATCAAATGAATTCTGAATTTCAAGGTTCTTATGTGCAGGGTGGAGGACAGCAGTACCAACAATCCCAAAATCGCCAAGGGAACAATTCGGGAGGCTACCAACGGAATAATTACAACCAAGGTGGAAGTCAGCAACCAAGGAATACTCAACAGCAACAACCAAATCAAGAAGCTGGGATTAGTGCGCAACTTGCAGCAATGATGGAAGCGATTAATGGAATGGATAGGAAGCATGAGGACGCGCTCAAGGAGTTGCGGGAGTTCAAGAAGGAAATTGAGATCAGAAACAAATCGGTGGATGCATTGGAGAGGCAAGTCGGCCAACTAGCTGATCAGTTATCACGACGAGACCATGGTAAGTTACCCAGTGACACAAATATCAACCCGCAACATCAGACGTCCACTTCAAAGAATTCTAGACATGTGTCGATCAACAAAGTCACCACGTTGCGGTCAGGTAAGTTAGTAGATAATAAGGTGGGGACACATCCAACGCAGGTTGATGGGGTGGTTGAGGATTGGGTAAGTGATGATGAAGAGGAAATTTTTCAGAATGAAAAACCGGTCGAAAACGAACCTTTTAGCCCTAAGAGTCAAAAACGTGTCACTTTTCAAGAGTAAAAAAATAGGGTAATGGGTGAGAATCGAAAAGAAGCAAAGGAAGAGGGTGTGGATGTTAATACCATCCCTTTTCCTAAAGCATTAATCGAACCGGGAAAACAAAATGAGTTGGGAAAAAGGGGGCCGCATCAAGAGGAAATGTGGGATGTGTTTAAACAAGTAAAAATTAATTTATTCCGGCCTATGCAAAGTACCTGAAAGAATTGTGCACTCAAAAGCGTAATTATAAAATTCCAAAACGACTTGATGCAAATTCAGCAGTGAGTGCCATTATTTCAGGTATTTTGCCTCAGAAGTTGCAAGATCCAGGGGCACCAATGATTTCGATTCAAGTTGGTGATTTTCAGATGACCCGTGCCCTGTTGGATCTTGGAGCTAGTGTCAGTATACTACCGGGGAGCTTGTACGATCAGTACGATTTCGGACCATTGAAAAAAGCCAACACTATGGTGATTTTGGCTGACTTGACCCCAAAGCTGCCCCGGGGAGTGTTAACGGATGTCATTGTCAATGTTGATGAGTTTTTCTATCCTATATACTTTTTGGTTTTAGATTACGTGTCAGTTGAAAAGGATTCTCAACCAACGGTAATTTTGGGTTGGCCATTTTTAGCCACAAGCGATGCACAAATTGATTGTAAACTAGGCACCGTTGACATGACATTCGGTAATCGAAAGATAAGATTGAGTATTTTTGGCAATGTAATTGACCCTCGGGAGGACGACGAATGCTTTCGAGCGGACGTTGTCGATGGAACTGTCTCTCCTTATTTTGCTTGTAATGAGGAAGATGGAACCACCGAGGAGTGTGCTGTTTTTGGCAGGGAACATGCAGGTATAGTGAAGGAGCTGGAGGAAGAAGAAGAGAGACAAGAGCTGTTAGCTGTTCAGGAGCGAAGACCGCCTTGGTCTTATCATGTGGAGAGTTCGCCGGACCACATCGACTCAAAATTGAAACCATCACTTGAATCACCTCCTAATCTAAAATTAAAAGAATTACCAAAACATTTGAAATATGCTTTTGTTAGTGATAATCACACACTTCCGGTTATCATTGCTACAGGTTTATCTGAAGAGCAGGAAAGTGCGTTGATGAAGGTGTTGGCTGAGAGGAGAGCAGCGATAGGATGGACGATCGCTGATTTGAAGGGCATCAGTCCCTCCATTGTGATGCACAAGATAATCACCGAAGAGGGAGCAAAACTGGCAAGAGATTCAGAGAGAAGATTGAACCCCAACATGCGAGAAGTTGTCAAGTAGGAGGTTCTCAAGTGGTTGGACGCGGGCATCATATACCCAATTTCAGATAGTGCATGGGTAAGTCCAACACAAACTGTCCGAAGAAAGCCGGCATTCAGATCATCAGAAACGAAAAAGGTGAGGAAATAGCCACCCGGCCGGTAACCGGGTGGAGAATTTGCATTGATTATAGGAAGTTGAACACCGCGACTTCTAAGGACCATTTTTTCCGTTGCCTTTTATTGATCAAATCATTGAGAAATTGTCTGGTCATGAATATTATTGTTTTTTAGACGGTTACTCGGGGTACAACCAAATCGCCATTCACCCCGAGGACCAACAAAAGACCACCTTCACATGCCCTTATGGTACTTTTGCTTTTAGGAGAATGCCATTTGGGCTGTGCAATGCCCCGGCCACTTTTCAAAGGTGTATGATGGCAATTTTTTTTAGACATGGTCGTGGATTCTTTGAAAATTTTTATGGATGATTTCTCGATTTTTGGTACATCTTTTGAAACTTGTTTAGATCAATTGACCAAAGTTTTGGATAGATGCATTGAAACAAATTTGGTTTTGAGTTGGGAAAAGAGTCACTTTATGGTCAGAGAGGGTATTGTTTTAGGCCATGTTGTGTCGAGTCGGGGGATGGAAGTGGACCGGGCAAAAATGAAAGTTATTTCAACCTTGCCACCCCCGACCAATGTTAAGGGAATAAGGGCTTTTCTGGGACATGCCGGTTTCTATAGGAGGTTTATCAAAGATTTCAGTAAAATTACAAAACCTTTTTGTAAATTGTTGCTTAAGGATGAACCATTTGATTTTAATGATGAGTGTCTAAATGCTTTTAACACTTTGAAAAATAATTTGATTGAAGCACCAATTTTGCAAGCACCCAATTGGTCACGTCCTTTTGAAATAATGTGTGATGCGAGTGATTTCGCGGTCGAGGCTGTTTTGGGTCAACGGATACACAAGAAACCGGTGGTAATTTATTATGCAAGTAAAACTCTAGATGGAGCACAATTGAATTACACGACTACTGAAAAAGAGTTGCCTGCAGTTGTTTTTTCTCTTGATAAATTCAGGTCTTACATTTGGGGGAGCAAGGTGATTATGTATTCAGACCACATCGCAGTCAGATATTTGATGGAGAAGAAGGATGCTAAACCGAGGCTAATTCGGTGGATTCTGTTGCTGCAAGAATTCAAAAGGGACAGAGAACGTGGTGGAAGATCACCTATCTAGACTACCACACATTGAAGATGGAGATAGCATGGGGATCAATGAGACATTCCCCGATGAGCATTTACTTTCTGTTTCGACTTTACCTTGGTATGCTCATATTGTTAATTTTTTAGCTGCATGTACATTACCAGATCATTGGACATCCAAGCAGAAGATGCAGTTTAAGGCTCAGGTGAGACACTATGTGTGGGACGAGCCAGATTTGTTCAAGATAGGTCCCGATCAGATAATTCGGAGATGTGTACCGAGTGAAGAAGTGCCGAGTGTTTTGAGTCTACTACACGAGTCATCATGTGGAGGACACTTCAGTGGTCAGAAAAACAGGACATCGGTATTATCATCAGGTTTGTATTGGCCAACGGTTTTCAAGGATGCACATGAGTTTGCAAGGGCTTGTAATCGGTGTCAGCAGATGGGAAGTATCTCAAAGCGCAATGAAATGCCCATGCAGCCGATTTTGGTAGTAGATTTGTTTGATGTTAAGGGGATCGATTTCATGGGTCCATTCCCAAACTCCCATGGGTTTGTTTATATTCTGGTAGCTGTTGATTATGTATCGAAGTGGGTGGAAGCAATCGCAACCAAGACCAACGACAGCAAGGTGGTATGTAAGTTTGTTCAGTCTAACATTTTTGTGAGGTTTGGAGTCCCCCGGGTGATTATCAGTGATGGGGGGTCACACTTTAAGAATTTTTGGTTTAGAAAGCTTTTGAAGCAGTATGGAGTGGACCACAGAATTGCAACGCCTTATCACCCGCAAACGAGCGGGCAAGTTGAAGTTTCCAACAGGCAGGTTAAAGACATTTTACAGAAAACAGTGCGACCCGACCGAAAGGATTGGGCAATCAAGTTGGATGACGCTTTATGGGCGTATCGCACCGCATACAAGATGCCTATTGGAATGACTCTGTATCGGTTGGTTTACGGTAAGGGATGTCATCTATCGGTGGAGATTGCTCATCGAGTATATTGGGCGAAAAAAGAATTGAATGTGGATTATGATGAAGCGAGAAGACAAAGGAAGTTGGATTTGTGTGAATTAGAGGAGTTGTGGGCTGAAGCTTATGAGTCTGCATCGGCTTACAAAGAAAGAATGAAGAAATATTATGATGCAAAGCTGAGGTTGACGGAGTTCAAGCCGGGACAGAAAGTGTGGTTATATAATTCGCGATTGAATTTGTTTCCGGGAAAATTGAAGAGTAAGTGGACGGGACCGTATGTGGTAGTTAGAGTTGGAGAGTATGGTAATGTGGAGATAGAAGATCTTGACGATCATTTGAGGCAAGTTGTGAACGGACATCGATTGAATCCTTATGTGGATTCAGCAGATATTCATGGGAAGGTGGACAAGGATTATTACTTTCTGGCGCCACCGTACACTCATCCGGGATTTGAAAAAGCTTGAAGAGCAGTACCATCTGGCTGAAAACGTTAAACTTAGCGCTAAACGGGAGGCAACCCGGATTTGTGTCGTTGTTTTATTTTTTTTCTTTGTTTTTCTTTGTTCTTCTTTTAATTATTTGTAATTTCAGGAGCCCGAGAGGCATGGAGAAGATGATGGAAGCAGTACAGAGACACTCCAAGGAATGTTTAGGATAAATTTATAAGAAATTGCAGCGTCGGTGGTGGTGGAAAAGAAAACGCAAAACGTGGCAAAACAGTTAAAAAAATTTAAAGTCTCCTACCATTGTAGATCACATCGTGGCGCGAGGGTTGAGGCTTACTCCTCGCGCCACGACGCGTTTGTTAATCGATTAAGGTCTCCCAATTTGGGGATCGTGGCGCGACGGTACGCCACAGAGTGCTTCGCGGCACGATCCGGTTTTAAAATTTTGAAAAAATATATATTTTAACAGGGTCGTCGGTCATTTGACCTAAACCCACAACACACCACCGAAACCCACAACACCACCACCGTCCACCATCGAGACCACCATCTGACCACCTCACGATTACCGTCGCGTTGTTGCATTGTCGCCGCGATTCGTCACCACCACTGAGACCGCCTCTCACCGCCGCATTGTCGCCGCGACGCCGCCACCGACCAGCACCGCTTCGTTTTCTTGATTCTCACTACTACCAGGTACGTGGTCCCTCTCGAGCATCGTTTTGTTTCGTAATTTTCATTTTAGGTTAGATGTAGTTACGGTTTTTGTAGTTTCAGTGTAAATGAGTGACACCCGAGCACTAGATAGGTTAGAAATGACTAGAATGTGATGATATGTGTCCGGGATGACCGATATTCGGTTGTATTGTGGTTGGCGAGGGCCGAGAACTAACCGATTTTTATTTTAGCCCGTCGCCAATTGGATCGTGTCGTGAGCCCCTGCTCGTGACCCTCGCGCCACGATCTGATCTTAAATTAGGGTTTTGCATGTTTTAATTGGGCGTCGTGTCGCGAGGGTTGAGTATTACTCATCGCACACGATCCGGTTTTAAATTAGGGTTTTGATGTTGTATTTGGGCATCGTGTCGCGAGGGCTGAGGCTTCCTCCTCGCGCCACGATTGGGCGCCTGATTTGAGAAATTTGTGCGAATTGTTAATTTTTGGGCCGTGATCTGGGATTATTGTTCTGTGCTGCTAACAGTTGTTTTGCAGAGATGTCTGGTCATCCGCCAGGTAGTGGATCGCGGGGCCCGCTCAAGCGGGCGCGTGGGACACCGGATCCCCCAGTTATCATACAGCGTCAGGCGAGGACGATCGACTACCGCCAGGAGGAGGTGGTGCCTGATCACGCTGCTGACCCTATTCCGGAGGACGAGAGAGTGTTAGGAGAGCACACATTGCTACAGTTTGCTGAGGGGACGCCCGAGTACGTACAGTGTGAGAGATTGCTAGAGTTTGATCTGCTGCAGTGTAGGATATTCGATTGGGGCTTGTTAGATACATTAGGCGGGAGGCAGAGGATTGAGGCTTTGTTGACGCCTAGATGGAGGCAGGTGTTGGCGTGTGGAGATAGGCAGTATAGGGAGCTGACCTTAGAGTTTCATTCTACTTTCCGATTGGAGTCTGGACGTTTTTCTGAGCCGTACGCGGTTTCATTTTCGCTAGGACGACGGGTGTACAAGCTGAGTATTTAGCAGTTTGCAGTTGCTACCGGGTTCTACACTCAGGCTGAGGTGGAGTTCCCAGCCTTTGAGACTGCGCCGAGGGGATACTTTCAGAGACCCCATCCCCAGGGCATCACTAATGGTCAGATAGCGACGTTTTCGAGGACGATCGCCGATTGTGATTACGCCGCGTCTGTTCCGGCGTCATTTATCCGGGATCCTGTTATTCGTTATCTACACATGATTATTGCATGCACACTTGTCGGACGTAAGTCCGGGGCTGACAAGTGTAACCGATTGGATCTGGTTTGCATGCGGGCGATTATGGGGCCACATGACCTCAACCTTGCTTATGTGATGTTATTATCTTTTTCAGAGGATTCGTCGCGGAGGTGTTACTTCTAGGATGGATATGGGCCCGTATATTATGAGGATAGCCCATCATTTGGGGATTTTCAGAGATATCATGAGACACATTTGACGAGGGGACCTAGGACTGTTAGTTTTGGGTTGACTGATTTGAGGGCTGCAGGGATGGTATCATTACAGGATCCTCCGGCTTGGATGTGTTGGAACTTAAAATCTATGTGACTGACGCCATCAAATCTGATTACCGAAGCAAGCTTCGGATTAATTTAATCAGCTTTGATTTAATTAACAGTTTATGTTATTTACTTTACTTGTAATTTCGTTTATTCAGTTATGTATTTCTGTTGTTAGTCACCCTCACTATATATAGTGAGGGTGCCCATTACAAGTAAAGGAGTCTCCGAATGGGGAGATGATGATTTTCTTGTAGAGTGTGAGATTTCCATTCTAGAGAGAGAGTGAGTCATGGATTTTCTAGAGAGAGATTGTGTGTTCTTCATGATTTCTTGTAACTAATCATTCGGTTATATGAAATCATTCGACTATGTTCATCATCTTTCTCATGTTTATGATTATTCATGATTCATCTTCATCATCTTCTTCATTTGTTGTTTTTGAGTTTTCTCATCCGAACTCGTTCTTGCTCAAGATCGAGATTCTTGTAGTGAAAATCGGTCCTAACAAATGGTATCAGAGCGGGTACCGATCAGATTCATCTCACCTTGAATCTGGTCACTCGAATCTGAGATTTTGAGCTTGAATGGTGAAGATGAGAAAACTTATTTTTTAGAGACTTTTTTCTATTTTTCTTCATTTCTGGGATGGATTCTGATGATATGGATGATAGATTCGTGTTTGGGAGTTCATTTAGATGTTATTTCATCTTTTACATGTTCAAATCTGTGAGAAAATTGAAGATCCGAGCTCATTTTTTCGTAACTTTGGGGTTTTTTCCCGTATTTGGAGATTTTGAAGATTTTGGAGCTTGATTCTTCATTTTCTGGGCATTTCTTCATGGATTTGGATGATATGAGGTATGATTCTCAGTGGAAAACGCGTTCCCGATCCATTGGAAGCATCCGTTTCGTCTGATTCTCAACGGTTTGAGCGGATCTGGAAAAACACACACTGACGGTGTAAGTGTGTGTTCTTCATGTTCTTGAGAGATTTCCAGATTTAGGGCTGTTTTGATCAAAGATTGCTGCTGTTTATGGATTGTTTGTGGCCAGGACAATCACGTGAATGGCTTATCTCTTCGAATCAGTCATGAATCTACAGTCTACACTCGTTTTGGAACCGTGAATCTGCTTCAGGAAGTTGTTCTAGTGGGTGTTCATCATTTTTTTTCCAGAAAGTTCATCAGACTTTGAAGATTTGCAGATGCTCTTAGCGAACTTCCTCAGTTCTTAGCGAACTTGACGTCGTTAGCGGACTTCTTCATGCTTTAGCGTACTTCTGTCCCTCTTAGCGAACTTCATGAGTGTTTAGCGTACTTGAGCTTTGCTTTAGCGCACTTGTTTGCTTAGCGGACTTCAGAGGTGCCTTAGCGGACTTCTTGTGGCTTTAGCGTACTTGTTTTGCTAGCGGACTTGTTAACTGGGTTTTTATCTGAGTTCGTTTCAGAGAATTCTGTTCGTTAAGGGTCGTAGAGCATGTCGTTACGAGTTCAGGGGTATAAGAATCATCAAAAACGGTCGAGAATTCATCGATTTATGGGTTGAATACGCTTTTCCGGCGAGTCCTCGTAATTCCGGCGGGTCTACATTAGGGTTTCGGTGATCGGGACATTTGGAGAAGACAAGCTGACGTGGCAGCTGTCTATTCGCAGACAGAGAATTGCTTTCTCTTTCTTTGTCGGATCCTGGTCAAACCCTTAATGGGTTGTCGAAATTCCATTGGCTGGAATGGAATGCGTGTGGGGCCACAAGCTGTCAAAGATCCGTTGAAAAGGTTGGAGCTGTCATCTCGTGATTGGCTTACACCCAATTCACGCGGATTCAACCTCCAAACCGTTAGATCTGATTCTCTTCCACCGTTAGATGAGATTTAATGTGCAACCTGATTGGCTCGAATTCCCTCACACAGATTCTGGTTTTTCTAGACTAAATTCTGATTGGTCCATTTAATTTGACAAGGATCAAGGTTTTTTTTGAGGATTTAATTCTACTAATTAAATTTTCAGCATTTTCGTCAACCGCGGGTATTTTCTTATCAGCTTTTCTACAAGACTTACGAGATAATGCCGCGACGGAATTTCAGAAAAATTTTTATTGGTCTCGGATTTATTTCATTTTATTGGGGTTCTCGTTTATTGACGACGCGAGCGTTTGCTATCGATCACTGACGGGTTAGCTTTATTATCCGGTTAATTACTCAGCTTTCTCGTTATATCTCACGGTTTATTTTTAGTGGATGCAGCGCTGTCGTCAACTAACCGGATTAACTGGAATCTCAGTTAAATATTGGAATTTATCCGATTAAATCTCTCGGATGACCGTTTCTTGAAGAAATTTGACATTTACTTTAATTTTCGCATCCAACCTCAGTCACGCGGATTATTCACAACTGTCAGCATCCGGCTTCCGGTTTTTCGCAAGATTGTCCGATTTCAAGATTGTTTATCCGGTTTCTCTAGGCAACCGATCGCGACGGTTCGACTCTTCGCATCTCATTTTTACGCTTCCGACTTGATGTTTTTGGGGAGATTTAGAGAAATAGGAGGAATTATTATGGATTTGGATATCGGGTCGATTATCCGGAGTTAGAGCATTTTCAGTGTTTGATTGGTTTATCTGATTCAGTCTGTTACGGTTTGGACTCCGAGATGTAGCATTTTCTCAGTATTGTACCCGACCGTGTGAACCGAGTGAGCGGAACACTTGGATCTCGAACTGGAGCAACAAGAAAAGAAGAAGCTTATTCAGAGGGGGAATCTCTTCACCAGATTGTCTCCGGTTTATCAGTTTCTCATTGAAGATGTACGACAGAGCGATTCTTCAGCAGTTGAACAGATTTGAAAGCATCAGTCAAGGGGGAAATTGTTGGAACTTAAAATCTATGTGACTGACGCCATCAAATCTGATTACCGAAGCAAGCTTCGGATTAATTTAATCAGCTTTGATTTAATTAACAGTTTATGTTATTTACTTTACTTGTAATTTCGTTTATTCAGTTATGTATATCTGTTGTTAGTCACCCTCACTATATATAGTGAGGGTGCCCATTACAAGTAAAGGAGTCTCCGAATGGGGAGATGATGATTTTCTTGTAGAGTGTGAGATTTCCATTCTAGAGAGAGAGTGAGTCATGGATTTTCTAGAGAGAGATTGTGTGTTCTTCATGATTTCTTGTAACTAATCATTCGGTTATATGAAATCATTCGATATTGTTCATCATCTTTCTTGTTTATGATTATTCATGATTCATCATCATCATCTTCTTCATTTGTTTTGAGTTTTCTCATCCGAACCTGTTCTTGCTCAAGATCGAGATTCTCGTAGTGAAAATCGGTCCTAACAGGATGCCGATGAGGGAGGGTTTTGTTGCGCATCCTCCGGCGGGTACTGAGGCCACGGAGGCGATGAAGAGGGTCGTTCCACCACACAGACAGCGAGTTACATTCAGTGTGGAGTGCCCTCATCCGACACATGCGAGGAGAGAGCCGAGGCCAGAGCCGATGACGCTATTGGTGTTGAGGGATCAGTTGATGGATCACATTGGTCAGAGGATTGATGAGCGGTTTGATAGACTCGAGGGGATGCTGAGGTTACAGATGATGCATCAGGGTATTGAGATTCCAGAGTTATATAGAGAGAGGGTGAGAGATGAGGCTGATACTGGGGCTGGTGCTGGTGGTTCTGGAGATGCGGGTACTGAGGCTGGTTTTGCTGAGACTGGAGATGGTGCTGGTAGTTCTAGGACGCATGATGAGGAGATGCCAGTTGCTGGAGATGAGGAGGCAGATTAGAGATTGCAGACACATCACCCGATCGGTTTACTTTCTATCCTTGTACTTTTCTTTTGGTTATTTTGTTTTCATGATACTGGTCTGTACTTAATATTATATTATACATGGGGTTCATGTACGGGATAACTGGTTGGGGTGGTTGTGATTATTTTTTATATATATGATGATATGATAGATTTGTCTGTGATGATTAGAATATGCTATAGTCGATCAGAGTGTTTATAGTTGCCTGTTTGTTGGTTGGAATGCGTTGAGCCACAACACTTTTCAGAATGGAGTTTGTGTTGGCATGACTTTCGAGGAGCTTTCACAGAAATATCAGGGGAGTCTGTTCCAACTTTTGTTTTTTTATCTTTTTAATTCCTTATCTTTTGTTTTTATTTTTATTTTTATTTTCCTTTTATCGTTCGTGTCTGTATATTAGTTATGTGCGTGTTCTTCTTTCACATTGAGGACAATGTCGATCTTAAGTGTGGGGAGGGGGACAGGACGTCAGTTTTAAGTTTTTAGGTAGTTTTGTGTTTGTTTGAAAAACGAAATAAATAAATAAATAAATTAAAAAACATAAAAATCCAAAAAGATTTTTCATTTTTAGTTAGTTTTATTTGTAGTGTTTTGAAAAAAAAATTGAAAATGTCTTTGGATAAATTGCAAAATTATGAAAAATGATAGTACAATTGGGAATCAGTTTTCAAAAATAAAAATAAAGAAAGAAAAGAGAAAAGTGGTAGGAAATCAGAGAATGGAAAACATGACTACTCTGTGATGTGTCGGTAGGCCCAACTGATTTAGTAAAGCTTAATTGTCCCATTGTGCTTGTCATTGTATAAATATGTAACTAAATTAGTCTGCTAGTGGGTTCCCATTTTAGGGGTGATAGGGAGATTGAAACTGATGATTAGGATGAAAGAGACCTTTTTGAATTAGAGACTTATATATCCTCAGAATACCTGGCATGTTATGATCTTTTTGCGAAAGCAAATCCGAGAAATAACGGCGCCCCATCTTTCCATCTTTGAGCATAGTAGTAATTTGGTTAATAATTTTAGAGTGAAGGGACAGAATACTCATGTACAAGCTAAGGATAGTATCCCGTGGTGCGTGCCTCTAATGATGTTCTGGATCTCGCGGGCAAGATACTCATGTACGAGTTTGGGGATAGCATCTCGTAACGAGTACCTCTGATGATGTCTGTTGGTAACAATAGTTAATATTTGCCAATTATAATTCAAAAAAAAAAAAAAAAAAAGAAGAAGAAGAAAAAAATAGAAAACAATGGTAGAGGAATAAATGCTCAACAACTTCATTCATCCATTAAATCCACCATTCTGGGGGTATATAAGTATCTGGTTTTAGGAGGGTGGGGAAAATTTAATTATATCATCTTAATTACCCTTTGCTTTTTCTGAATTTGATTTGGAAGTAGGTTGAACTTGAACTTTCTAAATGTGGGGCACATAGGCAGATTAGTACAACTAATTGGTAATTCACAAGCACCTTGGGGGCTCAAGGGTCGGTGGTTGGGTTTAGTCGGACCGAAATATCGGCAATCGCAATTAGCATATGTGATTACATTTTGGAATGTGGAAAGTTAGTGGTTGATAAATTAAAATGTTGAATGATTTTGAAATTGATTTCCCAATTATGATTTCGTGGCAGTTTTTCCGGGATGTAAAATGACAAGTGTGGGGATGTGATGTGTTAGTGATTTTTAATGTGCTATCATTCTTAATTCCCTGTTTTTATGGTTTATAGTTAATCGGAAACACATCACTTTGTATAGTTTCGTTTATTTCAGGTTTGGACGTTAACATGACGAATTCGGTCGGATTAAAGTGTTAGAAGATTAGAAGAATTCTGGTTGCAAGATCAGATCGTGTCGTGAGGGTTGAGCCTTGCTCCTCGCGACACGACGCATGTTGAAGATGAGAGCCCGACTATTTTGGCGAGCTCGTGGCGCGAAGCTTTGAAGAAGTGACCGTCGCGCCACGCGACGGGTGTGATGTCGGCCAAAAATTAGGGTTTGGCTATTTAAACCAATGTGATGCCATTCATTCGTTTCTTCTGCCCTCATGGACAATTTTGGACGGTTGTTCACGACTTCCAGGATAATTCCAAAGCATTTGGTGAAGATTTTCAAGCAGTCAGCAAGTATTCCATGGCGTGTTCTTTGATTTTCGTGTTTTCGACTTTCGCCATGTCCGGCTAATTCCGTTGTAATCACTTTGAGTGAAGGTTAGTGGTTTACTGAGTTCAACCTAGGGTTTTTTATATTGGATGAGTTCTTGACTTGTGACAATCATTAATTCAGTATTTGCTTGTTTGATGTTCTGATTGATTATTGTGTTTGTACCCCCCGCTCCCGGACTACCTTAATTGCATAGCTCTAGGACTATACTAAATACATTCATAGCAGTTGGTTGGATAGGTTGAACGAGTGTTGCAATCATGTCTATGTGGTTTCTATGTTAAATTCCCAACGTGCGAATTTAGTAAATTCACGAAGCCGGATCTTAAAGTGGTTACTTTTAGTTTACATAAGTTTAAACCAATCAATTGTTAGTATTAATTTAGTGATATTAATTTAGTTTAAATCCATCAATCCAATTTTACAGCTAAGAGGAAACTTTTCTATTTTTCTGCAATTTAGGTTAAAGTAACTGGTTAATTTAGTTCGTAATTAGTCAATTAACAAGTGACCACTAATTCCCTTGGTTTGATACCCCGACTTCCACTACTGCAAATCTTAAATTAGTTGGGGATTTGTAACGGTCTCGACAAACCGCTATCAGAAATGTTATAGATTCAGTCCAGTATAGGTTTCACTAAGGTTTTCACAAGACCAATAACATTATATTTATAAAACGCTTATTCAATATACGGGTGATGGGCTGGTGTTGAAAAGGTTATGAGTCCAAATACAAAGGTTTTTAAAGGGACTCTTGAAAAGGTTGAAAAGGTTGAAAAGGTTTTAATCTATGCAAATATTGTCTAGTGAAAAAGGAAAAGGTAGTTGTACACCTAAAAGCGGGGAATGGCTGTTCTTCGGGGTAGCGATGGTTACTCTAATCTGGAAATGGTATTCAGGTGGTGACGGTTGTCCGAGAAACTAACGTGGTTCCAATAGACAATGCTTAGTAAAATGGATAAATGGTTAAATGTTTTGGTATAATTCTATTATGTTTTATACCTTATAAATGTTTAAAGGTTATGTTTTGGTATAATGTTGTTATATTTTATACCTGATAAATGTTTGTTAAAAAGGGGGCCGTTAGGCCCAAGCGTCGGAATGAACTTTCAAGAAAAAGGTAACGCTTTTAAAAAATATATATAGAACTCACCAGCATAAGTTGATCCTTTAAAGTATGCATATCAGGTGATATTAAGGATCCAAGCTTAAAGGGAAAGGCTAAGGTTTGAGCAGGGTGAGGTGGGCAAGCTGTTGGATGGAAGCTATAGGGCTGCTGGCATAAGTAATGTAGATAAATTCATATCTAATAATCTTTACCTTTCGTAGTTATAGATAACCGTTGTAGTATTTTCATCTTACTTGTACTTGGCATTATAAATAAATAAAAGTTTTTAATTCCCGATGCTTTAGTTATCTCTGTTGTACCTTGCGTTCATGAGTAAATCCGATGAGTGACCCCTTCTAGAGCCAAGTCTAGAAGTGGGCGTCACTGAACAACTTAGGGTCGACCTAAGGAAGCAATGGTGTAATCATACTAAACATAATTACTATCATTAGGATTCTGTCACAGTTTCTAATAACTGTTAAGTAGCAAACAAGAAAGCAATTTGGTAGCAAAAATGAAATAGATATAAAATCAGAATAAAGAAACAGATATCATCTAAGACTGGTCACTATTCATGCATTACCTAAACCTTACATTGACATTTGTATATTAACTGTCTAATGGATTTATAGTAGCTAAACTCATAAATCAGCAATTAAAACCACAGCCATAATGAAGTATCCACGAATTAATGACCTAGCTATAGGACACTAAACACATGATCTAAGACCTAGGATCATAGACCGATCCTATTCTGATTAACCATGATGGACTAATAAGTTATAACCCAATTACATACCATAACATACGCATTATATTTAGTCATTTCACTATTCCCTTTACCCAAGACATGGAAGCTAAAATTCATGACCAAACATAGAGACATACTTCAATCAAGACAAATTATCGAACATGTAAAATCACCATTTCCTATCAAGGCTCGCTAGAGTTCCTAAACACATATTGAAATTGCTAGATAAAAACTAAGAAATAGCATCAATTCAATAAGCAGAATATGTCTATCCTACTAACCAAATCAAATACTACTAGGAAAGGATCAGACACATCATTCAACAACACATCTTTAATATGCAAGAGGAATCTTAAATATTATACTAAAATCGTTATGTAAAACATTGTCAATGTCAAATCATAGGTAAAACACTAAATAGATCACATTGTCTTAGATGACATCAAGAGAATAGCCTCTCATAGCTAAACTAATAAAAACAGCAAAAGTAATGTAAATAAACATCATTTTCAATGCAAACCAAAGTCGGTCGATGGCCGAATCTTCGAGTGCTTCAATCTCACGAACGATTAGACACCTCCTGTATCTTCTAAGGCTTGGAATCTCGACTTCTAGCTTCTGAAATCATCTGGTAACGGTACTCTACTGGTCTCAATTGTGTAACCCCCTGAAATAATAAAATGATTGGGTATTTATAAGTTTCATTTAGGGTTTCAGAAACTAGCGTAATGGGTTGTGACACGGTCACGGGCCGTGAGCGTCGCCATGAATTTACGGATTAGGGTTTCTGGAAATGCTCCTGTAACAGGCCGTAATGGCTGTCACAGGTCGTGACGTGGGTAAAAAGTAAATCCTCTGAATCTTGAGCAATTTCTCTTCAAATCCTTGTAAAATATTCAATTATCACTTTGGTCCCCTTTATTTACCTGTTTACAACATTTCATACCAAACGAAGGGTAAAATGGACTAAAATAGTGCATAAACCATAAACATTTTGTGGGTGTTTAACTACAAAAAAGATGTGTAATTTAAAACATATCACCCAATAATGTTTTTAAATGATTTATGATGGTTTTCAAATAAAATACTTAATTATAAACAATTAGATTCAAATTGGATTCCTTAAATTAAAATTAAAGCAAACTTGCGAGTTTTACGCAATTTCGATAGATGATCCGTCGTTTACCAGGAATATCTTATTTGTGTATCATAAGTCAAATTATGTGACACCTCGTCCAAAAACCGGGTCAAACCTCCTTACGTTGACTTTTAATTAAGTAATTACGTGCATTAACTGGTCTGTTTAAACTGTGAAACTACTGATTTAAACTGATAAACTGATAAACTGATGACGTAGATAAATCCCACGTTTGTACTGAAAAGATACCCCCAAAAAATACAATGTTTTTCATATATAATTATGGAATTTTAATAATAAGAAATTAAATACAAAAAGGTACTTTTTATTTTTTTCTCAAAAACTGGTGTCACGGATTTATTTCAACGACACAACGAAATGTTAAGCGATTATATATTTAAAACAACTTGGTTTTATATAAACTAACGATCGAGCTTAAAACTGACACGAACAAACGAGATAAAATTCGTTAACGATCACGCGTACGAAAAACTGTATTCTAAATCAACCTTCTGAAAAACTGAAATAACCAACTCAACTTATATTTTTATGTACTAATTATATAATGAAACCTTTTCATTGTCCAGACTTAACCAAAACTGAAAACTGATGACCTGTTCGGGCCTAGTTCGACCCAACAAGCCCAACGAACCCGAAACTATAAAACCGAGCCCGCGACTTAAACCCAAAGATTAAGCCCGATTAACCGAGCATTCGACCCGAACCGGAGGCCCGACCCATGGCCCAATCGGCCCAGGCCGTGCCCGGCGCCCCTGACCCCTTTGGACCCACTCGAGAAACCGGCCCACCTTCCATTTTTGTTGGATTTTCGGCTCAATCTCCAACCCAAACACCTTGGGTTATATTTTTTTAAATAAGTCTATCACCTTTTATAAAAATTAACACCATATTTGCATTAATTTTAAAAGGGTTAACCTAACTAGTTTTTATAAAAATTGTGACCAATGGATTCATCATCTTTATTTCATTTAATAAAACTCCCCACTACATGACATGTTATAAAACATGGCAAACATTTTATAAAAATTAACCTACAACTAATTAGTAGTATTTGATAAGTTAGTGAATTAAGCATGGTCTTCAAATGCCCACATCTCCACCTATCCCTCTAATCTATGAACATCAAATCTACTAGTTGTCATGTACTGTGAGCCATTGGACCAACCACAAGACCACAAGTTATTAACCAACATTTAAGCATAAAGAATGAGCCACACTTTCCATCAACCATCACCACAAACAAACCCACTCCCTATCTCCTCCCTTTGAAAAGCCCCCCCCCCATGTCGGCGAAGTCAGCAACCGGCCACCAGCACTGTGCCTAGTTGCCGCCGTAGAGGGCCACCGCCGACCCACCATCCATTGTCGCCAAGTCCACCATCACCCTCCCTTCTTCTCTCGGTTTCAATCCTCACTCATTGTGAGTTCTTACAAACTCATTTCTCCTATGTTTTTCTACTTACATTAACACCCAAATGAAGCCTCAAAGTCTTGACAACAAATCCTTTAAATCTCTACACTTTTCTTAAACAAATCATCTACCAAATTCATCATCTCATTCTATTTGATCTAAACATTCATTTGGTGTCTTTGGACTTAATGTTACCAAATGAATGGGTGAAACACATTCAAGAAATCAATTAAAAGTATTAATGTGCACCATGATCATCTTATGTTCTTTCAGTTTTTTGATTTATTATTTTGATCTAAGAACAACCCCAAATGGATATTCATCCAAGAACTCACAAGGATGAGTTCATGTTCTTGATCTTCTTTATGTTAAATTACCTACATTTTCCTAACACATAAATGTTAGTGGATTTATTTTAAAATCTAAGTTAATGACTAACAAGTTAAAAGAATTAAACCATGGGTGTTAACTTTGCAATGATCATGTTTATGTTTATGTCCTAACACTTTAGTGTTAGTAGATTATGTTAAATAAATATTATTGTTACTAGTGATTTCAATTGGATATATGCTAGCTCTAATATTAATTGGACATGTTGTATTCATAATAATTAGGCATATTAGGACACTTAACAATGTTATAATGGTTAATGACTAAAAGATGGTTTCTTATGTATTTAAAAGACATGGACTGACTTATAAGACATATATATATATATATATATATATATATATATATAGGGTTAGGTTCAGATGAGAACTTTTTGTTTTGAGAACTTTTGAGAACTAAATCTCCACCACTAATTTCAGTTGGGTACCACTACAATTCATGGGAGGGGGGTATATGTAAATACAACTAGTGGTATAAAATGGTTCTCAAAAGTTCTCTCAACCAATTAGTTCTCAAATGATCCTCTCCCTATATATATATATATATATATATATATATATATATATATATATATATATATATATATATATATATATATATATAAGTCTTGCATTTTTTTAACATGTTATTTAAGGTCTTACAAGACCAAGAGGATAATATATGATTTTGGCTAAAAGTGGTAAAATTGGCATTTATGTCAAATGATTTGTTTAACATAAATGCTTGGATTTATTTTAAGTTTTAACCGAAAGAGGCATGTTTTAAAATGTTAAGAGTTTTCCTTATAAAGACTTCATTAGTTAAGTGAACATGTTTTATAAATGGTCTTTTTATAAATATAATCAAACGCCATATATGGATCCGCAACTATATTTTTTTATTACCTTGATGGATCAAAGTAACTGAAACAAAAAGACGTTGCGTAGTAATAAAACCGGGACCCATACGGGGATATACGCGAGAACACAAACGTTGGAATTTTAATCAAATCACATGTCGTGTTTTCATAAAATGACCTAAAAGTTTATAATAAATAAACTTTTATAAATCCAAGTATCCTCAACATATTATTTTTCTTCAAAAATGATGTTTTAATAGAAATATATATTTTAGTTCATAAAATATTAAACGATTTCTATTTCCTATATTATTAAACATTTTTTACTCGAAATGTATCATCAAATGATTGAAATGATAAACGTCTTACGACGTGATAAACTTTAAATAATTATTCTTTTAATTATAATTATTTTATAAAGGTTTTCAACTATGATTTATTACAATTCACCAAGATTTGTTAATCATAATTATTTGAATAATAATTATAGATATTAACTAAAGATCTCATGTTCTTGCATAAGTATAAATAATAAATTATCAGTATTATATTAACTTATGTTAAGTTAAAAACTGTTACGACTTGTAATAATAAAAAATTACTCCGACAAGTTCATATAATTATTTTTACAATAACTATAACTTATATAAATAGTCAATCGAGCTTATAAAAACAAATAATAAACATTATTATTTAACACGATGTTCAAGACTTGATTTATTTATTTTCATTATTTTATTTATGTTTATTTGACATAAATATAAATCATCACGTACGTATTTATTTGTACTAATAAATACTAACTAACAGGTTTTCAAACGAATACAAACGGGATTATACGTCAATACTTGACCGGTAACACTTGGGTGACAATTGTTACTCAAATGATTAGACCCTTATGCAAATTGTCTTATATTTATTTAGGACGATACTTGCTACCTTTATCACTCGGTTCAATTCATTCATCCACTGATCAAGTGAGTTTCACGACTGTGACGCCCACTCCCAGACTTGGCCCTAGGAGCGGTCACGCATCGGATTTACTCATGAACACAAGGTACAACTG
>JBCNJP010000010.1:78206434-78225927 GCA_039602395.1 Deinandra increscens subsp. villosa | reverse complement strand
TGAAGGAATTGATGATTTCCTTGTTACTAGTGGGGGTAATCGGTCAAACGGGAGATATTGACCCGTTTGGGTAAGATGTGGATATTGACCCGTTTGGGTAAGATGTGGATATTGACCCGTTTGGGTAAGATGTGGATATTGACCCGTTTGGGTAAGATGTAGATATTGACCCGTTTGGGTAACATGTGGATATTGACTCATTTGGGTAAGACGTAGATATTGACCCGTTCTCTTCAATGAGTAGCAGTTGTCCAATCGCTCGATTAACCTTCCTTTTTAAACCAATGAGTTCTTCATTGATTTTCTCGATTCGGCGATCAGTCAAACTGCGAGGAGTATTTTCGCTTTCCTGAACCGTGGCTAAAGGTTGGGATTCTTCCACCATTGGAGCCTTGCCTTTCTCTTCCCGAGTTAACTTCCCCTTACTACGGCGTGAATATGTCTGAAGGGGTAACCCCTTCTCTTTCCATGAAGGTAACTCAGGTAAAGATGGCAGCACCTCCCACCTTTTTGTCATATCTTCCCCTACTTCATCCGTTTCCTCGTCTGGTTTACTTTCAGATTCGTCGAGCCATCCGTTTCCAGAATAAGCCCATTTCGAATCTATTTCGATTCCAAACGAGTCGAAGCATGGTGATACTGGCTGCTTCGGTTCAATAACAGCATTCTGAGGCACGCCCTCAGAGTCACTGTCAACCACGAAAATAGCTCTTCGAGAAGGCGACATCTGAAATTAAATAAGTAATCACATAATTAGCAATAATTAAACAAATGATTAAAATAAATAATAACTTTACCGTAGGGTGTTTGGCGATTTGGATTGGTGTACTTTCGTTGCACGTGCTATCCTTTATCTTACTTCTTATTCCTTAGGTTATAGTTTAAAATTTATAAAAATATCTTTGGGTTCCCTATAACCTGAGGCTCTGAGACCACTTTTACTGTAACATCCCAAAATTTTTAATTGTATAGCGGAAGACTTACGTGGTAGTAATTCAATTTAACCCATAGTTTTAGCCGTGTTAAGCGGAACGTAATTTATATTATAACACCATCGTTTACAAAATTGGGATAGCCTAACTATCCCTTAGGGTGTTTTTACAAAAGATTAGGGATGAACTATCATCCCATTGGTAGGTCCCTATTACATTCCACCACAAACTAAAACATAAGATAGATGCGATAGCACGTCACGTAGTCGTCTTCATACAACCAAATCCAGATCTCCACAAACCCCATTAGTTACCTGAAAAATAGATTAAACCACAAGTCAACACGAGGTTGGTGAGTCCACTAACAAAACATTTCGTTCTCACTTTATCATTTAATCCCTTTCATTCAATTTTTGAATCAAAGAGTGAATCCAAATGGAGAATATATCATGGTTTCGTAAACTAGCTAGGTTTACGATGTACAAATTATACGCAAGCTCTAAATCAACGCTAGACCCATGTTCGATCGTATTTCTCACCATGTTTCACGACCAGAGCGACTGATCAGTGAGAGCGGGTGGTCAACCCCAGTAGAATCTACTAATACATCTCACGCTACTTTAATGATCTAGAAGGCATTGTTCTAAATTATCCAAATTCCAAATGTAGGCCTAGCTCATCTTGTTATGAGCGGTGCGCCGACACTCACGAATAACTTCGTACCCATAATACTCTCAATCAATCATTCATTCCAAAATACATATTCCAATATTAAGCCCAAAACATTTAACAAAAATGCATCAATTCAAAATTGGGGCTTTAAGTTAGTAAACTCACCTTTGCTTTCTTGTGCGATTGTGTCGTTATTTGTGTGATTCGGGTGCCTTGGTCCTATTCCAGTAATATCAAATTAGTTTAGGTCTTTCTACCTAACTAATGTAGCAATTTTGGACTTTCAAGCTATTCGAGCAAAAATGACAATTTTGCCCTTATTCGATTAATTCCAATAATTAAAATCCAAGAGAATCTAACCTTAACTTACGGATTTTGTGTTAAGGCCTAATATAAGTGATTACAATTATTTAACATTATTTCAAACATTTTAGTATTAATTTCTCAATTTTTCTAAGTTTTATGCTAAATTCCTCATTTTTACGTCTTTTCGGTAGTGGTTTTTACTCAAATTTCTTCCAATACTTTAGGTTTCAACTTCACATTATTTTTATATGTTTCTCCACATTTTTAACTTGTTTTAAGCCTTTAAGCTACTGTTCTCAATTATTTTTCCTAATTTATGCCTTATTTTACTAATTTTATACGTTTTATTGCATTATTTTCATCGTTTTAGGGGTTCGGGTGACATTTTCACCAAAGTTTCCAATTATTTTCACGTATATTAGTTGTCTTCTGTTCAAAATAAGTTCTCAAATTTTTATATATTATTTCTCCAATTTATTCTATTTTTAAGCATTTTTTAGCTAATTTTAAGCATATAAATTCCATTTTAATTATTAAATAAGTTCCAAAAATTTTAGAAAATTTTTTATAACTCATATCTACTGATAACTAAAGTTCTCCTACTGACCAAACCAGATTTTTCGGATTTTTAACCTATTTTCACATTTTTCACACATTTAAAGCATTTAAAGCTTTAAAAGTCTTCTTTTAATCATTACCTTATCTCTAGTCTTTCACTCTATGTTTTTATTACTTAGATTTGGTCTTTTTCAACATAAATATTCTGACCACATTTTAATTTTTATATTTGTTATCCATTTTATATAATACTCACATATCTATTCTTGTATTTTTCCAAGTATCACATAATTATGGTATACCGCTCGTGTTTCCTCATAACCGACCATTATAGGCGGAATTACCATGAGAAATAGTCACGGGGTTTATCTTAGTGACAATCGTTACCGACCGTGTAGGCGTCATTGACGGCCATGAGGCGGATTTACTACAATTGTGACACTAGAATTTGTTTTTATTTAACCTTTTTGTTACAATCTTCAAGTATTTACATAAATATATATATATATATGTAAATTTTCGGATTTTTATTTAAAAATCCAAGGGTTTCATACCCTTATTTCATGTATTCTATATCTTTATTAATATTCCAAGATCAAAGCATAACATCACATAATCATATATTCATGAAATCTCATAAAATCACATAAAAATGCATAAAATCATAGATTTTTCTTCATGCATGTATCATCTAACTCTTTAATTGGTGATTTCCTTCAAAAACTTTATGTTTCATCTTAAGTATTCATGAAATCTTTCATAAAACTTCAAGTTTGTGATCTAGATTCAACATGCATGTGAGCTTTAAGATGATCAAACCCTAATACTAAGCATTTCATTCACTTACACACACCCACACACACACACATTCACGAAATTTTGTGTGTGTTTGTGTGTTTTTCACACAAATCTTTGTGTATTAATGCTTAGATTCATCTCATTCCATCATTTTCCATGTAAGATTTTGATTTAGAAAAGTATTGTTCATGAGAAATCATGGGGTTAGATGGTAGATTTAGAGATGATGATAGATTTAGATGAGAGATTCAAGTACCTTGAGTTTTGTTTCTTGATTTGAGAAGAAAGATACTTGAGAAAACTTGAATCTCTTGAAGATCTTGAGGGTTTTGAAAGAAAAGTGTGTTTGTGTGTGTTTTTAGAGAGAGAGTGAAAATGAAGTGAGAGTGAGGGGGAGGGGGTTCGGCCGATGATATAGAGGGAGAGGGGAGAGTGTTTTAATTTTTTTTTTATAAACTTTGTATTATATAGAATGCATGTGTAGGTTATAAATTTGTGTAATCATAACCTATCAAGTCTTACAAAACATTTCAACTCTTATTAATATTAACTTGTATTACACACTTGTGTATATATATACATATATATATATATATATACGAAACACATGCATACATACTCATCTCCTTTCAATTTTTATAAATCTCTAGCTATTACACAGTGTATGTCGTGTTTTACGGGTATTTTTCCGAATCCAATAAATTCCAATATTTATACCAAAATTCATGATTTTAAATTACGCTCAGAACCGTATAATTATTTTTCAGTTTCGTCGTACTTGGTCGGAGACCAAAAGTAGTGACGTTCTTATACGATTCGAATTCATTATTGCGTAATTTTCTCTAATTTATCACCAATCGAACGTATAACCTTTTCTAAAGGCTCTAACTCAAATATAATCATAATTTAAAACCAAACGAATTATTTTATTCGTTTCGTTGATCGGTTCATATTTACGAGACTTTATCGAATATTATATTACTCAAATAATTCACATAATCATAATTAATTCTAAATAAATCCAAATAAATCCTAAATTATCATTTTTAATCTAAAATTAAAGTGACGGGTGTCACACATTTGGGGTTGTTCTTAGATCAAAATAACAAATCAAAAAATTGAAAGAACATAAGATGATCATGGTGCACATTAATACTTTTAATTGATTTCTTGAATGTGTTTGACCAATTCATTTGGTAACATTAAGTCCAAAGACACCAAATGAATGTTTAGATCAAAGAGAATGAGATGATGAATTTGGTAGATGATTTGTTTAAGAAAAATATAGAGATTTAAAGGATTTGTTGTCAAGACTTTGAGGCTTCATTTGGGTGTTAATGTAAGTAGAAAAACATAGGAGAAATGAGTTTGTAAGAACTCACAATGAGTGAGGATTGAAACCGAGAGAAGAAGGGATGGTGATGGTGGACTCGGCGACAATGGATGGTGGGTCGACGGTGGCCCTCTACGGGGGCAACCAATCACGATGGTGGTGGCCGGTTGCTGACTTCGCCGACATGGGGGGGGGGGGGGGCTTTTCAAAGGGAGGAGATGGGGAGTGGGTTTGTTTTTGGTGATGGTTGATGGAGAGTGTGGCTCATTCTCTTTATGCTTAAATGTTGGTTAATAACTTGTGGTCTTGTGGTTGGTCCAATGGCTCACAGTACATGACAACTAGTAGATTTGATGTTCATAGATTAGAGGGATTGGTGGAGATGTGGGCATTTGAAGACCATGCTTAATTCACTAACTTATCAAATACTACTAATTAGTTGTAGGTTAATTTTTATAAAATGTTTGCCATGTTTTATAACATGTCATGTAGTGGGGGGTTTTATTAAATGATATAAAGATGATGAATCCATTGGTCACAATTTTTATAAAAACTAGTTAGGTTAACCCTTTTAAAATTAATGCAAATATGGTGTTAATTTTATAAAAGGTGATAGACTTATTTAAAAAAATATAACCCAAGGTGTTTGGGTTGGAGATTGAGCCGAAAATCCAACAAAAATGGAAGGTGGGCCGGTTTCTCGAGTGGGTCTAAAGGGGTCAGGGACGCCGGGCACGGCCTGGGCCGATTGGGCCACAGGTCGGGCCTCCGGTTTGGGTCGAATGATCGGTTAATCGGGTTTAATCTTTGGGTTCAAGTCGCGGGCTCGGTTTTATAGTTTCGGGTTCGTTGGGCTTGTTGGGTCGAACTAGGCCCGAACGGGTCATCGGTTTTCAGTTTTGGTTAAGTCTTGACAATGAAAAGGTTTCATTATGTTTTTAGTACATAAAAATATAAGTTGAGTTGGTTATTTCAATTTTTCAGAAGGTTGATTCAGAATATAGTTTTTTGTACGCATGATCGTTAACGAATTTTATCTCGTTTGTTCGTGTCAGTTTTAAGCTCGATCGTTAGTTTATATAAAACCAAGTTGTTTTAAATATATAATCGCTTAACATTTCGTTATGTCGTTGAAATAAATCCGTGACACCAGTTTTTGAGAAAAAAATAAAAAGTACCTTTTTGTATTTAATTTCTTATTATTAAAATTCCATAATTATATATGAAAAAACATTGTATTTTTTGGGGGTATGTTTCCAGTACAAACGTGGGATTTATCTACGTCATCAGTTTATCAGTTTGAATCAGTAGTTTAACAGTTTAAACAGACCAGTTAATGCACGTAATTACTTAATTAAAAGTCAAAGTAAGGAGGTTTGACCTGGTTTTTGGACGTGGTGTCACATAATTTGACTTATGATACACAAATAAGATATTCATGGTAAACGACGGATCATCTATCGAAATTGCGTAAAACTCGCAAGTTTGCTTTAATTCTAATTTAAGGAATCCAATTTGAATCTAATTGTTTTTAATTAAGTATTTTATTTTGAAAACCATCATAAATCATTTAAAAACATTATTGGGTGATATGTTTTAAATTACACATCTTTTTTGAAGTTAAACACCCACGAATGTTTATGGTTTATGCACTATTTTAGTCCATTTTACCCTTCGTTTGGTATGAAATGTTGTAAACAGGTAAATAAAGGGGGCCAAAGTGATAATTGAAGATTTTACAAGGATTTGAAGAGAAATTGCTCAAGATTCAGAGGATTTACTTTTTACCCACGTCACGACCTGTGACAGCCATTACGACCTGTTACAGGAGCATTTCTAGAAACCCTAATCCATAAATTCATGGCGACGCTCACGGCCCGTGACCGTGTCACGACCCATTACGCTAGTTTCTGAAACCCTAAATGAAACTTATAAATACCTAATCATTTTGTTATTTCAGGGGGTTACACAATTGAGACCAGTAGAGTACCGTTACCAGATGATTTCAGAAGCTAGAAGTCGAGATTCCAAGCCTTAGAAGATCCAGGAGGTGTCTAATCCTTCGTGAGATTGAAGCACTCGAAGATTCGGCCATCGACCGACTTTGGTTTGCATTGAAAATGATGTTTATTTACATTACTTTTGCTGTTTTCATTAGTTTAGCTATGAGAGGCTATTCTCTTGATGTCATCTAAGACAATGTGATCTATTTAGTGTTTTACCTATGATTTGACATTGAGAATGTTTTACATAACGATTTTTTTATAATATTTATGATTCCTCTTGCATATTAAAGATGTGTTGTTGAATGATGTGTCTGATCCTTTCCTAGTAGTATTTGCTTTGGTTAGTAGGATAGACATATTCTGCTTATTGAATTGATGTTATTTCTTAGTTTTTATCTAGCAATTTTAATATGTGTTGAGGAACTCTAGCGAGCCTTGATAGGAAATGGTGATTTTACATGTTCGATAATTTGTCTTGATTGAAGTATGTCTCTATGTTTGGTCATGAATTTTAGCTTCCATGTCTTGGGTAAAGGGAATAGTGAAATGACTAAATATAATGCGTATGTTATGGTATGTAATTGGGTTATAACTTATTAGTCCATCATGGTTAATCAGAATAGGATCGGTCTATGATCCTAGGTCTTAGATCATGTGTTTAGTGTCCTATAGCTAGGTCATTAATTCGTGGATACTTCATTATGGCAGTGGTTTTAATTGCTGATTTATGAGTTTAGCGACTATAAATCCATTAGACAGTTAATATACAAATGTCAATGTCAGGTTTAGGTAATGCATGAATAGTGATCAGTCTTAGATGATATCTGTTTCTTTATTCTGATTTTATATCTATTTCATTATTGCTACCAAATTGCTTTCTTGTTTGCTACTTAACAATTATTAGGAACTGTGACAGAATCCTAATGATAATAATTTTGTTTAGTATGATTACACCATTGCTTCCTTAGGTCGACCCTAAGTTGTTCTGTGACGCCCACTCCTAGACTTGGCTCCAGAAGGGGTCACTCATCGGATTTACTCATGAACGCAAGGTACAACAGAGATAACTAAAGCAGCGGGAATTAAAAACTTTTATTTATTTATTATGCCAAGTACATGTATGAAAAATACTACAACGGTTATCTATAACTACGAAAGGTAAAGATTATTAGATATGAATTTATCTACATTACTTATGCCAGCAGCCCTATAGCTTCCCTCCAACAGCTTGCCCACCTCACCCTGCTCAAACCTTAGCCTTTCCCTTTAAGCTTGGATCCTTAATATCACCTGATATACATACTTTAAAGGATCAACTTATGCTGGTGAGTTCTATGTTTTTTTTTAAAAGCGTTGCCTTTTTCTTGAAAGTTTATTCCAACGCTTGGGCCTAACGGCCCCCTTTTTAACAAACATTTATCAGGTATAAAATATAACAACATTATACCAAAACATAACCTTTAAACATTTATCAGGTATAAACCATAATAGAATTATACCAAAACATTTAACCATTTATCCATTTTACTAAGCATTGTCTATTTGAACCACGTTAGTTTCTCGGGCAACCATCGCCACCCGAATACCATTTCTAGAGTAACCATCGCTACCCCGAAGAACATTCATTCCCCGCTTTTAGGTGTACAACTACCTTTTCCTTTTTCACTAGACAATATTTGCATAGATTAAAACCTTTTCAACCTTTTCAAGAGTCCCTTTAAAAACCTTTGTATTTGGACTCATAACCTTTTCAACACCAGCCCATCACCCGTATATGGAATAAGCGTTTTATAAATATAATGTTATTGGTCTTGTTAAAACCTTAGTGAAACCTATATTGGACTAAATCTATAACATTTCATATTGTATTATGGGTGTTTATATATAGGAAGTACCGCAACATATCCACCACACCTTAAATACAAACGAATATGATATAGGATCATTCCAGTGTAGATTACATATTACAATCACAACAAGGCCATGAGATTATATTTACCCGACACTTATTCACATATGCAAGCTTAGACCAAACATTTACGTTTCCATTTATCAAAACTGTATTTAAAAGTTTCATTCTTTACATTACCCATTCATTATAACCTTCCAAAAAACAGCTTATAATAGGTAATCATAATTTAAAGCAATTATAGGCATTAAAACATTTCACGTATGTGTGTTAACACAACAGGTAAAAGGCATTTCAAATACTTTTCAAGTAAATATTTGAACCTGTATATCAGCCCGAAAACAGTAAAACATTTAAAACATTTAAAAGTGGGCTCATAGAACTCACCTTATTCTCTTAAGCAATTTAATTCAGTTAGAACCTCCTTTACGCCTTCCAATAAAACCTAATTGCGTGTATGATGTTAACGCAGTATTTTATATAATAAACATTTCTTATGTTTATTCTAACTCTTTATTAACTTAATATCACTTAGTTATTAAGCTTATCCCTTTTTAAAAGTCAAATTGACCAAAATACCCTTTAGGCTGCTATCATTTTCTTTTAACGATAATATGAAGACGCGCATTCCTATAAGTAGACGCTCACTCCTGGATCGCTCAGTGAGGTATGCCAGGTCCCAATTGGGATTTATGCGACACCCGCGCTTTGCCAGAAACCCCAGTGTACAGGCCTCTACCCTTCTGGTCTGCACGAACTTCTAAGTATCCGAATAACTTGGTATATTATTTTATTATCATTTCTCACTTTTTAAGCCATATATATTTATTATATATATAAACATGTTAGTATATCAAAAATCAAGTTCCCATACCCTCCGGATTATTTTATATTAATTAATCTTATTTCAAACCCTAATTTCTCAGTTTTCTCGTTTCTTTATCAAAACTCATTTTTATTCAAAATAAACTTAGGTTATTATCCATTATAACGTTTTATAATATCCTTTAAAATATCAAAGTTTAGTTCAACACCGTTTACTCGATTTGGGCATAACAACGTTACGAAAACCCTAATTTTGACCCGTTAACAAAACCTTAACAAAACCTTTTCCAATTGTGAAATAAACTTATGGCTTTATTAAAATACATTATTTTAGGATTACCTACAAAAATTCAGACCCTAATTCTCACCTGATCACCCGATTTTGGCAAAACAAGCTCAAAAACCCTAATTTTAACACATTTTTTGAAATCATACTTAGAGATCGAATTTGCAAAACTAAGATAGGTTATTGTTAATCATACCTAATAGATGATAACTGCATAATTTGAGCTTCTGAATCTTTTTCGTTTGGCCGAATTTTATCGAAGAAGAATATGGGTTGAGTTAGGGTTTTGAGAGTGTATTTTGATGATTTTGTGATGAATCTGTGATGTTAGAGGCTGTATTTATAGCCCATGAACTCGTCTCAGGCCCCTCCATATGTCCATAGTGAGTAGCCACTCTAAAACGATGCGTAGGAGCTGCAATTTGGGCTGCAAGTTAAGTGACGTGGAGGAAAAACGACCAAAAAGATGATTCTGTCTGCAGGCCCGAGTCGCGGACTGTGACAGATTTACTGAATGTGGATCGCGGTCCGTGAGCTACCCTTTCCGACCAAATTTTGTAAATTTACTTTTTAGCCCCTCAACTTTTATTATTTGCATTTTAACCCCTTGAACTTCTATAGTTTTGTTATTTTATGCACCAAAATATTATGAAACATATTTATAAAAGTTTCTAAGGCTCGGGACACGTATGAGGATATACATATACATACGTATATATATATATATATATATATATCTATATATCTTTCATAATTTTACGTTTTATTCCCTCAAATTTTGCAAGACTTATTATTTCATGCCACGAATTATGTTGGGACATATTTTTACTATATTCTAAGCTTTAAAATACTTATGATGATTATAAACATGTACAATATCCGTAATGTTTATAACTTTATATAAATTACGCTTTTAGTCCTTTTACTTTCTAGTTAACCATTAAGTATGCATATATATTTCACGTATGTATATATTTACTAAACCTTTATTAAATATATGTATCAACATCTTATCATGAGGATTTCAAGCATGTATACTTATATTTTAAACACGTATACGAGACCTAATCATTCATGTCTCACCATTTCTAAACCCGTTCATCACTTTTATCATATGAACACGTGTTTATGTATATAATATCATTTCCTAATACATATTTATAATAAAGGCACACATGTAAACATATTAAGATACGTAGTTACCTAGATGTAAATATCAGGGTGTTACAACTCTCTCCCCCTTAAAAGTTTTCATCCTTGAAACTTGCTCAACCCGCGAATAACTTGGGATGAGACTCTTTCATTTCATATTCCCTTTCCAATGTCGACTCAGAACCTTTCCTGTGCATCCAATACACCCTAACTATAGGAACTACTTTGTTTATGAGGTTTCTTTCACTGCGATCTAGAATCGCAACTGGCCGTTCTATATAGGATAATTTGTCGTCTACTTCTATTTCCTCTAGCGGCACAATTTCTGACTCATCTCCCACACACTTTCTTAAATGCGACACATGGAATGTTGGGTGGATCCAGATAATTCCTCGGGCTGATCTAGACGATAAGCAACCTCTCCAACATGTTTAGAGATTCTAAAGGGTCCAACGAACCTTAGACCAAGCTTACCCCTCTTATGAAAACGGATAACTCTCTTCCATGGAGAAACTTTCAACGGGACGTAGTCTCCAACTTGGAACTCGATTGGCCATCGTATTTTATCAACATAGGACTTTTTTCGATCCTGTGCAGATTTTAATCGTGCCTTAAATATATCAAGATCGTAAGCCATATTCTCGACCGATTCTTTCCTGCCTATTTCCCGCTCGCCAACTTCACCCCAACATATAGGAGTTCTGCACTTTCTACCGTACAACATCTCGTAAGTTGGCATACCAATACTTGAATGATAGCGGTTGTTGTAGGAGAACTCTGCTAATGGTAGATGATCGTCCCAGCTTCCTCCAAAGTCGATTATACAAGCACGTAACATATCCTCTAGAGTTTGAATCGTTCTTTCGCTCTGGCCGTCAGTCTGAGGATGATATGCTGTGTTAATGTGCAATCTTGCACCCATATTCTCGTGGAATTTCTCCCAGAAACGTTAAGTAAACCGAGTGTCCCTATCTGAAATGATAGACACTGGTACCCCGTGACGTGTGATAATTTCTTTTACGAAGATATTGGCTAGCTTCTCTGAAGAATTCTTCTCGCGAATAGGTCTTCGTCAATCTATCCACTATCACCCAAATGGTGTCATAACCCTTAGCTGTCTTTGGGAGCTTGGTTATGAAATCCATGGTGATATGTTCCCATTTCCATTCCGGCAGTTCTAAAGGCTGCAACTTTCCGTACGGTTACTGATGTTCGGCTTTAACCTTCGCACAGGTTAAACATTTATTCACGTACTGCATAATGTTGAACTTCATTCCTGGCCACCAGTAGTCTCTTTTCAGGTCTTGGTACATCTTTGTTGAACCTAGATGGATTGAGTAACGTGACTTGTGTGTTTCATCCATTACATTGCCCCCAAATCCGCCAGTGAGTGGTACCCACATTCTACCGAATCGAATCTTCACGCCGTACTCATTTTCTTCTAGGCTTTCAGTCTGGCCTACCATTCGTTCCTTCTTGACATTTTATTCTTTTAGGGCTTCATGCTGCTCCTTACGAAGTTGGATAAGAAAATCAAGAGTAACTATTAATCTATACGACCTCGCCAGGAAAGGCTGATGCTCATCCTTTCTGCTCAAATCATCTACAACTACGTTTTCTTTTACAGGATGATACATGATTTCACATTCGTAGTCTTTGATTAGTTCCAACCACCTACACTGCCTTATATTAAGATCCTTTTGCTCGAAGAAGTACTTTAGGCTCTTATGGTCAGTGTAGATGGTGCATTTTACTCCATATAAATAATGTATCCAAATTTTGATAGCAAACACGATGGCTGCCAACTCTAGATCATGAGTTGGATAGTTTGTCTCATGAGGTTTTAGTTTCGTGACGCATAGGTAATTACCTTGCCTCGCGGCATCAATACATAACCTAAACCTAAATAAGAAGCATCGAAGTGCACTACCAATTCTTCAGGCCCGTCCGGCAAAGTTAATACCGGTGCCCGAGTCAGTTTGGTTCTCAATTCTTCGAAAGCCTTCTGCTGACTTGAACCCCAAACAAACTTCACGTCTTTCTTGGTCAATTTGGTTAGCGGCATCGCGATTTTTGAAAAGTCTTGAATAAACCTACGGTAATAACTAGCAAGATCCAAGAAGCTATGAATCTCTGATGGCGTCTTTGGTGGTTCCCAGCTCATTATCGTTTCTATCTTAGAAGGATCTACGAGTACACCATCTGCGTTTATGACATGACCAAGGAATTGTACTTCCCTCAGCCAAAATGTACATTTGGAAAATTTGGCATACAACTTCTCCCTCCTCAAGGTCTCTAGCACTTACTTCAGATGCATAGCGTGGCCAGTCTTGCTCCTGGAATAGATTAGGATGTCATCTATAAACACGATCACGAATCGGTCCAACATGGGTCGACATACTCGATTCATGAGGTCCATGAATGCTGAAGGTGCATTAGTCAACCCAAAAGATATTACCAGGAACTCGTAATGACCGTATCGCGTTCGAAAGGACGTCTTCAGAATGTCTTCTTCTTTAACCTTCAACTGGTGATAACCTGACTACAGATCAATTTTGGAAAACCAACTCGCTCCTTGTAGCTGATCAAATAAGTCGTCGATTCTTGGAAGAGGATATCTGTTCTTCACCGTTAGTTTATTCAGCTCCCTGTAGTCGATGCACATTCTCAAGCTTCCGTCTTTCTTCTTCACGAATAGAACCGGGGCACCCCAAGGCGAGATACTCGGTCTGATGAAACCCTTGTCAAGCAACTCTTGCAGTTGTGACATTAGTTCCTTCATTTCGGATGGAGCTAATCGATATGGTGTCTTAGCTACGGGTTTGGCTCCCGACACTCAGGAGGAATGCCCGATAGGTCTTATGGGAATACATCTGGAAATTGGTTTACTACCTGTACATCCTTCAAATCCTTTGGTTTTAAGTTCGTGTCAATAGAATAAGCTAGAAACGACTCACAACTGTGACTCAAGAACTTCTGCGCTTTAATCATGGAAATGATCTTCACTACAAAACTGTTGCGATCTCCGTAAACAGATATGACGTCTCCTGTTGGCGCTCGAGTCTGAACTTTCTTCTGGTTACATATAATTTGCGCGTTGTTTTTCGCGAGCCAATCCATTCCTAATACGATATCAAAACCGGCTAAAGTCATAGGGAATAATCTAATAGGCAATTTATGTTCTTCAAATTCTATCAGGCAATTATCTATCATATCAGAAATTATAAAACTTTTTCCTGAGGCAGTCTCGACTTCGAAAGGTTTCTCGGCCCTAATAGTCGGTCTATCGAGTAACATACATAATTCATGTGATACAAAGCTTCTATTGGCACCCGAATCAAATAGAACAGTTACAGGCAGATTATTGATGAGGAACATACCTGAAACTACATCAGGTGTCACTTTCGCCTCAGCAGCGGTTATCGTATACGCTCTACCCCTAGCCTTTGGAAGTTTGATCGCCCACAGTGGGTCTGGATTCTTCATTAACTTAGGACAGTTGGCTTGATGTGTCCCTGCTCTCCACACCCAAAGCACTTCTTTAACTCCGGAAAATTATTAGCGAAATGACTTTCCTTCCCGCACTTGTAACAATTACCCGAACCCATTTTACAACCTCCAAAATGATTTTTATTGCACTTGCAGCATTTTGGCTTGCCGCCTCACGAATCATTCCTGGGCTTCTTGCGATGACCTCTATCGAACTTCCTTGAACTTCCACCTGTCTCCGACCAGCTTCTTTTGTGCTCTCCTGGTCTTCCTCTCGCACCGTATTCTTCATCGTAAACTGTAGAGCTAAGATCGATTGCCTCCTGGTAAGTCCTAGGAGCATGAGGTTTCACTATCTTCCGTATTTCTGCAGGAAGAGCCTGCATGTATTGTTTAACTTTTTCCTCCTCCGGTGCCACCAACCTATGCACTAACCTTGCCATTTCATCGAACCTCGTGGTAAGTTCTTGACGAGTTGCATTTCCAGTTTCCAACCTCAGAAAGTTGGCTTCAATCTTCTCAAGCTCGTTCTTTGGGCATAACTTATTTATCACCCGAGTCTTCAGATCGTTCCAGCGCATTGCAGCAACGACTTCTTCACCATGGGACTGTAAGATGGACTCCACCAAAACAACACTCCATTAACAAAGGAATGAGTTGCGTATTTCACAGCTTGATCTTCATGGCATTCACTAATGCCAATGATTGCTTCCATATCTCGGATCCAGCGAACGATTAAACAAACATCTCTCTTTCCATCGAACGAAGGAGGCTTGCATCCACTGAAGGGTTTGAACGAACGGCCTTGGCCTTTTTGATGGACGTTTCCTACATTCGCACCAGCACCATTGTTTCCACCGCTAGCTCCTACAGCACCAGCTCCACCCGCTCCGGCGACTCCTTGAAGCTAAGCTATCGGGTTAGGCATTGCAGCCCGGAACACGTTTGCTACTTCTGCAACCATTGCGGCTCGTTGTTTCTCAGTAAAGACGTTTTCTCCTCCAGCATTATTGGGTTCATGATATGGTTGTGCACGCCTTCCAGAACCCGCTGGTCTACCGACTGGTCTACCGATTCTTCTATCGCCTTGTCCTTATCTTACCATGATCTACAGACAGTTCAGAATGTATGTGAAGTCGAGACTCTAAATTTTGCGGGCATGATGATTAGATAAGTGCAGACGTCATACAGTTACATAGTTATGATGCTTTCAAAACCCAGTTACTTTCATCACACTCCTCCCTAGTGTCTAATCCTCTCATTTCTATCTCTACCGGTGATTCTAATTCAAACCGGTCTACTTCCCGCATTTTGGCCACATAACAGTTAGTACCCTAGATATATACATATGGTTAATACCTAACGGCAGTATCCTATTGCAATTGGGTACCTACCATATTTACACCTAGGTCCTACTTATTATGTTCCTAATGCAACTTCATCCTTTTATGGGCTATTCTGCTGGCATTCTATCTTATCTTACTGTTTTCCCAGAGTCCTAGTTTAAGTCTAGGTACTCCTTTTAGTACCTAAATCTCTTAAAACCAAGGCTCTGATACCAACTTGTGACGCCCACTCCCAGACTTGGCTCTAGAAGGGGTCACTCATCGGATTTACTCATGAACACAAGGTACAACAAATATAACTAAAGCAGCGGAAATTATAAACTTTTATTTATTTATAATCTCAAGTACAAGTAAGATGACAATACTACAACGGTTATCTATAACTACGAAAGGTAACGATTATCAAATATGCATTTATCTACATTACTTATGCCAGCAGCCCTATAGCTTCCATCCAACAGCTTGCCCACCTACCCTGGCTTTCATATCTCAACCAAGCTTTTGTCCTAGCATTGCAACATCTAATCAGATAACTTTTGTGTCTCAAGCTCCAGGGGTTAGCTCATCCAGCTCATCTAACTTGATTACTTAGACATTAATAATCTAACCAAAGATTCTAGTTTTGCTCTTGGTGTAGGTATTATGAGTTGCTATCAGGAATTAATGGTAGGCACCTTGCTACCAACTGATTTGACACCAGATGATGTGAATCAAGTTAATCCTGAAAATCTAGAGCACATGGATATCTCCTACCAAATGGGGATGTCTGCCTTGCGTGCAAAGCAGTTCATGGCAAAGACTGGCAAGATAGATTGGAATGGAGGTAAAGGGACCAAGCTCACCTTTAACAAGGCAAACCTTAGGTGCTTCAACTGCAACAAGTATGGTCACTATGCTAGAGAATGCACAAAGCCAAATGTGGAAAGGGACAGTAAAGCAGTCGAAGAGAGAAAGAAAGGCATGAAGAAGGATGCAGTCAACAATGACAGGGCACTGGTGGTTCAACATACACCAGGATATGATGGACTTCACAAATAGAAGATCTGAGACTGAGCCTTGCACATGTGGCTCTCCTTGCTGAAGAAGAGGCAGAAAAAGAAGCAGCTAAACCTGATCATCATGCTTTCATGGCTAACATCCTACCAGGTTCTGAAGCAAGCTCTAGCAACAATGAGGTGTGTTTAAACCCTAAGTGTCATGCAACTATTAAAGAATAGGAACGTAAGTTCACCAATGAAACCTTAAATCATGTCTACTAGAGATGTTAGGGAATATAAGGATAAGGCTAAAATATTTAGAGAGAAACTTGAGGCCATTCCATTAGATGTTAGGAGCCTAGAAAGTCGACTAAGCGATAAGAGCACCTATCTTAAGCTTGCTAACTCTAAAGTTGAAACACTAACCAAAGAAGTCGAGGAACTAAGAGCCAAATTAGAACATCTCAAACCAAAATCGAGCGTAATGATAAATTTGTTGCAAAAATGATGGAAGCTAGTTCCTTGTTTTATAACACTGGCGTCAGGATGAGGCATGTTAAAGATAATTCAGGTTTAGGCTTTGGCACAGATGAAAAGGATGAAAAATATACACACACGGTTTCTATGCATTTGATGCATGAGATGATTTCTGAGCATAAAACTTCTCAAACTACTTTAGAAGTTAAGGCTGAAATTGATAGGAAGCTTGCCTCATGTCCTATTAAACTTTATGCTCTTGTTTCTAACACTACTGACAATTCTACAAGTTGTGCAGATAAAGGTAACAAAGAAGCAGGGGTAAAGGATCAAAAGGAGTGTCCTAAGAGTTTAAAGACCCCAACTTATAATCCTTTTTATAAAAACTTTGACTGGAAAACATTTGAATCTCCTGTGGTTGAGTTTGTTTCAAAAACTTCTGAGTCTGTCGTGTTTTATAAAACTTCTATGTGTGGTGATTTTTATTTTGGCAAGTGTTATGCAAAACCTTTGAAACCTTTGAGAACTGTTAAGATTTTAAGAAGAGGTAAGGGATCACATGTTGCTGATTCCAAACCCTCAAATGCATGTGTGTTTCGTGTGAAAAGTTGTGATTTTGAAAATGATAATGTTATGAAAAAATGTGCATAAAGTATGCGACGCCAAACCTCATGATTTTGTCCCATACCCAGAAGTTATTTCTGTATATGACCAGTACAGACCGAAATAGCGGGAGTACACTTTGACTACTAAGCCTAAAGGCCGAACCCGTTGGATTCATAAAAATTATTCAAAAGCCTCTTGGAAATCCACTGGGCGAAACCAATCACAGACTCTCGCGTATCCCAAGAAGCAATCTTGGCATGTGTGTGGAAAGCCTGGTCACTTGGCAAGAAATTGCTTACACAGACCTTATGAGCCCTATTACCCTAGGAAATATTTGTAGAATCCTGTCCCACAAGGCCAAACGTATAGTGGCTACAAACAAAAGCTGCACCTTCTAACCTTATGGTGCAGAAGTGTACCCCAACAACCAAAGGTACAGAAGGTGAATCAACAGCCCAAGTCACCTCCAAAACCTGATATTAAAGCTACTAAAGTGTGTCACTCTTTTCCAAAATCAGTCAGTTATTCAAAATCTATCAGTTTCTCTAAACAAGTCAGGTCTCCTAAGCCTCCCAGTTTTCAAAAACCAATTTGTTTGTCAAAAGCAACACAGTGGTGGGAGGAAGAAAGGTGGAATGTGCCAAAGGCGGTAAACCTGTCTTTCAAATCTACAGGAGTGTATAAAAAACACTCCAAACATTTTCAAGAGGTTTAATTTGAAAATAGAAATGTAAATAAAAACCCACCAAAATGTCCCCAAGTAAAAGGGAAAGAGAATCACCAGCCCTTGAATGTCAATAAAAAAGACATTCATGTGAGAACCAAAGAACTCACAAAGGCAGAAAAACCCACACCCAGTTCAACCAAAAGCAGCCCAAATTCACCTAGACCCGTTAAGGCTTGGGGTATCTAAAACTAATTAATCTCCTTTGAATGTAGGAACAACCAAGAAGGACTGTTAACAACCTTCGGTATGTTGACAATAGTTGTTCCAGACATATGACGGGCGACATATCACTGCTTCAAGACTTAGAGAAATTTGATGGAAGATATGTGTCGTTCGCAGGAGGAGTTGGAGGCTACATCAGCCAAAATGGCATAGTCAGAAATGGATGTCTCAGTTTTCATGATGTCAATTATGTAGAGAAATTAAAGCACAGTCTCTTGAGTGTGTCACAAATATGTGATCGGGGTTATCCAGTACTTTTCAACAATAAAGAATGTTTAATTCTAAAACCTGGATACTCCATCCCAGATGATTGGGTGTTGATGCGAACACCTAGATAATGGCAACTCATATGTTCTCAACATGCAGAAGCCACCTACAACCGAGGTGGCATGCCTTCTTTGAAAGACAGCTGAGAACCATGCTCAGCTGTGGCATAGACGCTTGGGCCACACGAACTTAAAGAATCTGAATGGCCTTGCAAGAGGAGAACTTGTCAAAGACCTTCTGATTAAAGAGTTCGTGGTAAAGGAGAAATGTGTGGCATGTGCTAAGGGGAAGCAGAATAAACGGCCACATAAGACAAAGATGTTTAAAAAAATCTCCTCTGTGTTCGAACTGCTTCATATGGACCTCTTCGGTCCAGTCAGTATGTTAAGTCTTAACTGTTGTGCATTTTTTTTAGTTATTACTATTGACTTTTCATGTTTTACTTGGGTGTTTTTCTTGCACAAGAAAAGTGATGTTGCAGAGGTATTGAATGCATTTATCAAAGTCATCGAGAACAAGCTGAACCTGAAGGAAGGGCTGGCAAATCGTGTCTTATCGTGTTAAACAGGTTAGTTACGACGCGAATAACACAAGTATCAAACATG
>JBCNJP010000010.1:78179360-78205934 GCA_039602395.1 Deinandra increscens subsp. villosa | reverse complement strand
ATAGAAGCTCTACAGTTTGATGATCATGATGACAACATCAACTATGATACATTTCTTGATGATATAGAAATAGTTGAAGAAGAGACTGAAAATATTGAAGAACCTTTGTCAAGAAAACGGAAAGCTACAGAGGATCCTCCCCTCGGTACTTCTATTACTGAAGATGTAACTGATCAGATCATGGTTGCAAGTCAACACCTTACAGGAGCTTTTAATGATCCCAGGAGGACACGATTAGACCTAAGAGTGCCTCACTCTACTAGTACTGGAGCTGGTCAATCATCATCCTCTACTCAACTCACAACACAAGATAAAGGTAAAGTGGTTGTGACAACTGAGTATAGGCTTGAAAGAGAGCTAAGATCTGAGATAGCAGATCTCAAAGCCCAGAATGAAGCCCAAAATGATGTGATAGTTCAGTTACTTGATGTACAGAAAGTGCATAAAACAGAGCTACAAAATCAGAAGAAAGTGAACAGAGAATTCTCATTTCAGATTAGAGAATTACACAAGCTGGTGAGACAGCTCAGCTCTATAGGTAAAGGTAGTTCAAGTAAGCCCAAATCAAAGGAAGATGATGAAGGAGATCAGCAAAGGAGGAAGTTTAGGAGCAGGTGGTTCCACACATGAACTAGTATTTGATTTTGAGTCTGATATTGCCGATATACCAGATTCAGGTCCCGTTCTGCCTGAAGATGTTGAGAAGGAAATTGATCCAAGAGACTGGGATTACATGACTGTACCTGCTACTGAATATGATGGTGGATGGGAAACCAAGACTTATACACAGCCTCCTGAGAGGTACTTAATTCAACTTGGTGACCATTTTTATGATAAGAAAGGTATTACCTGGGAACCAAAATCTTGGATGTTCGATGATGACAAGCACATGTTTGTGGTCAGAAGAAGAGGACCGTGTCCATTGAAGTACTATAAGTGTTGGACACAATTCTACTCTTGGTCAACGGTGGATTTGACCAAACTCTATCATGCACCTTTTTTCAACCCGTCAAGGAATGAATATGCAAAACATTTCTATAAGAAATTGAGAAAGGCAGTGCTGAGCAAGTTCAAGAACTTTGATATTTTCCTCATAAGGATTCCTTCACGAAGAAGTACAGAGGATTGTATGAGAAGGATTCAAAGAAGAAATTTTCAAATGTGTTGTACCCTCCAACGGAGAAGGCTAAGGATATACCTCTCCCACCTAGGCATCTTGAGGCGTGCTTATTTGATTTTGAGTCATGGGCGTATAGTGAGTATACAGGTGAAGTCAAGATTGTTTGCAAGTCCAATACTATCAGTGTGATGGAAGTACACGACTTGCTGCGGTTTTACGAGAAGGACATCATGGTGCTCAGTAAGAATCAGATTGAATGCTCTCCAGAGAATGAACAGTATGCCAAATCATATATTAGAGGAGTTGCAAGAATTGTTCAGGAAAAGCTGTGATATGGTCCTACATCAGTGCAGACTTTTAGAAGATTCAGAATATAGAAGCCAGCTAATGCTAAAGCCTAGGGGAAGATTGTAGAGACCTAGAATACGAGGCTTTTGCATTAGATTTGTTTTGATGTGTTTTGGGTGTATTCTAATACTTTTGGGCTATTATATAATTGTGAATAGGCTAGTTTAATGTGGGTTTAGAGGGATGTAGTGGGCCGGTCGGTTTTGTTTGTATAGGGTCGGTTTGAATTAGATTAGGGTTAGGAGATAGATTGTTTTGCAAGTCTATCATCTCCTATATATAGAACCCTATAGTATCTAAGATAGGTTGTTGAAAGGGTGCACAAGGTGTGGGTGACAAGGTGTAATCCGAAATTCTCCATAGAATTTCGGTTTTTCAAGTGTATTGTAACCGATTGTTAATCAAGTTCTCATTCGCAATTGGTTTTTGTTCATTAATTTGTTATCATTATGTAGTTTATTGTTTTCGTTTCCTGGATCATCTCTAATCACCGGATTCCGCATGGTGATTGTAGGATTTGTTATTGCGTGAGGGACTAGATTGATCCTTACACAGGTTTCATGAAACGATCATATCATAGCAAAAAAAACACCCATAGAACAATACCTGGAACGACGGTGGTCGGCAACGGTGGTCGACAGCGACAGGGCAGGGTGCGGCGACTGGACGGTGGCTGGGTGGTGGCGATCGGTGAACAAAGCGGCGATCGGCGGGCGGTGATTGGTGGTTGCTTGGACAGAAGCAGTGGCGGCGACTTGGTGGTCGCCGACGGTGGATCACGGCGGCGGAGGATGTCGGAAAACGATGGACGGCGACGGTTAGGAGGTGGCTTGTGGTTTCGTCGCGAGGGAGAGAGAGAGCCAGAGATACTTTGTGATTTTGTTTTCTAAAAATGTTAACCTGAATTCTATAATTCAGGTTTGTTGAAATAGTCACCAATCAGTTGTGGATAAATCACAACTGATTATCTCTATCCAGTTATCTCTTAAACAGTTGTAGATAAACTACAACTAGTTTAAATCTCTCGTTTATCCATCGAGTTATTTCAGATAATCTTTATTTAAATAAACTAGATTTATTTAAATTATAATTATCCAACCATATTTATAAATAAAACTAATTATTCATACAATTTTATTTAATTAACTTTTATTTAGAAATAATAATAATAACAATTATTATTTATAATTTACCGACTATTATTATTAATAAATAATAATATTTTCTGCTAATTATTATTAACAAACTAATAATAATATGAAATGATTAATTATTATTTATATCGATGTATACATAATAATTTTAAATCATTTATGTTTTCACAGAACAACGTTTACTAACTGAACGTGTTCGGTTCTCGTTGCCCTCAGTGTAACTCTTACAGGTCACAACTGGGTCGGGTTCCTAGAAATTATCGGGTCTGGACATACAATATCCTGGTAAACGGGAGGTTGCACATGTATCTCAGGTCTAAGGATACGAATGAGTTTACCAATAATAAATTCATCTTGTTATTAAATCAAAGAAGATGATTTGATGCGAGTTACGTCCAACGTTATTTTGTAATGAGGTCTGTGAATTTGAATAGTCAACAATTTGAGTCCAAAGTCAGAATAGTCTTATTTCAAATTCGTTCGCACGATTTTAACCGACTACGGACATTTTTGAATAATATGTATATGTATTCTCCAGCATTATTTTCAAATAATGCATGTGAGTTTTGAGAGTTAAACAACTCAATTCCAAAGTTTTAATGCTCAACATCTAATTTGTTTGCACGATTCTGATGGAGCATTAAGAATACTACATGTCTATTCATGGATACTAAACGTATTAAAATCGAACACAGGTATACATTTCAGAATTATTTTTAACCGTTTAAAATAAGTTCGAATAATAAAGTATAACTGTCATAATTCGTACATTCCAAATACTAAATCAAAATATGGCTTATCATGCTTTATCGTGCTGACATATTACATCAAACGAGTGATGTCTTAAACGATAGTTTATTATTCATTTATAGCCAAAATTTTGATACCGTGTTAATTGTCTTTAATAAATGTTTCTATACTTCCACTATCATTTCCTAAACAGTGAAGTATGCTCAAGTGATATGTGATAATAAGTGCCCTTGGTGTGCACCATTAATTCTGTGTTATCACATAATCCGTCTTCAAGGATTACTCCTTAATCATTCTAAGACTCTGAATGAGTTGATTCATTCTTAGGTCACCTGAGATGACATATATATATATATATATATATATATATATATATATATATATATTATAATACGCGACTATATCAATACTTCTTTGTTATGATATACTTCCAATCATGTAGATACATAGTTTGTGCATCGTGTGAAGTATCAAGTCAAGACAAGATGAAGATCAAGACAAAAGGAAAGCTGCCAGCCAAACCTGGTCGAATCCTGAGGTTTGGATCAGGCGAACTTCAGGTTCGCCTGGGGTTCGGCCAGCAGACTATATATAGAAGTTTTATCTTTGTAATTCGGTGACAGAGCGTGTGAGATCATAGCTTAAGTGTGTGTTTTCTGGGGGTGTATTCTCTCAGTCATTTCTGAGTGTTTTATTGGTTGTAATTGTTCGTTTGATTAATAAAACAATCGGTTAATTACGTGTTATGTATCTAAATTAGCTAGATCGAGTAGACGATCCGATGCTCACACATTTTCAAGTGGTATCAGAGCTATCTGGTTCGTTCTACTGATCTATGGTTTCTATTTTCGGAGTTTTTGAAACAAAGTGTGTTTTTTTGGTGATTTTTGAGTGTTTTTACGAGTTCTTGATCATTTCGGTCGTGTAGTTCATGAAACTTTCATTCCTAAATCATTCCTGATCACTTTTTCTGATCAACTGCTGCAAATCCCGTCAAAATATGTCCAAAATCGAGTGTTTTGAGAGAAACATGGTCAGGTTCGGCTGAGATCTTTTCTATTCGGAATAACCGTCACCCGAACTCTAGGTTCGGCAAGGGTTCGTCTGTCCGAAGTTTAAGTTTGTACAAGGTTCGGTTAAAGTTCGGGTAATATTCTTGTTCGGTTAAGGTTTGTCTGAGGTTCGGATAGATTCGGGTTCGAACAAGGTTCGGATAGTGTTTTTTAGTTCGGCTAAATTTGAGTTCGGCTAAAGTTCGGCTAAGATAGGTTCAGGTGAGGTTCGGATAGAGTTCGGATCACATATTGAGGTTCGGATAAGGTTCGGACAATCAGGGTTTTGAAATTTTTAAAGATGTCGGAATTTCAAGCTTTTGCCGCAATGCAAAATGCAATGCAAGCCATACTGAATTTTGATAACGAAATTGGAACAAGCCAGAAAGTTCCCAAGTTGTTGAAGTTGGAAGACTACCAAAATTGGAAGCAACGATTTTCTGCTTACATAGGCACGAATGATATGATTCGTGGATTCTGATTAAGAAGCTTTACCAACATCCAACTGATCAAGGGGATTTCAAAGAAGTTCATACATTTGATAATGCTGAAAGGAAACTTTATGATCTTGAGCAAAAAGCGTTTGGTTATCTAATGCAGGCATTACCCACTGAGTTGTTACATCAATTTAGTACTTGCAAGAAATCGAAACTATTGTGGGATGCTTTATCAGCAAGGTGTGAAGGGAATGATCAATACAAGAAGAGTCGGAAGAAGGTGTTAAGTAAAGAGTTTGATAATTTTCAACATTACGAGAATGAAAACATTACGGCTCTTGAATCAAGATTGTCACATCTTATAAGTGAATTGAAGATTGTGGGGATTGAGAAAACGGATGAAGAGTTAAAAGAAAAGATTATGGAGGCTTTACCAGAAAAAATGGGAAAATTATGTGTTGTTGCTTACACATGATAAAGAATTTTCCACATTGACATTTCATGACCTAACTGGTAAACTTCATGCCAGTGAGATGGAAATGATGAATTCCAACAAGTCCAAAGCAAATTTGCAAAAATCAGAATTATATCATGGTGAGAATGCTGCTAGTATGACAACTAAGACTAAACCAAGCCTGAGTTCTGCACCACCTACTGCTTTGATTGGAAATATTTTTGGAAATTCTGATAATAATTCATCACATGGTTGTAGCTTTACAATTCCAGAAATCATCAAATCAGAATGCTTTTTCTGCTAATACAACGGATGATTGTGCTATAATGATTGCTGCTTTAAATTCATCATCTTTTGGATTGATTATCAAGAATGTTGCTGATGCAAAAATAACTAGAGATGATCTTGATGAACTTGATGATGATTAATTGAATGAATTAGATTTATCTTGGCAAATTGCTATGGTGGGTCAAAGATCAAAAAGGTTTTTCAAGAAACATGGAAAAGCTACTTCTGATTTTAATGGGAAATTGGGTTTTGACAAATCTAAGTTGAAATGTTACAAGTGTTCCAAGCTTGGGCATTTTACAAGAGAATGTCAGCAGGCACATGCTAACAAACCTGGTTTTACATCTAATACTGGTTCTCAACCATATTCAAGCAATTCAAATAAAACAGCTTTAACTGTTCAGAATGATGGTGCTTATGATTGGGGCAAACATTTTGATACATCTGCTTTGATTGTTACACATGAGAATCTGGAAATTTAGAATAATATTTCAACTTAGATTTGTCAAAACCCAATTTCCCATTAAAATCAGAAGTAGCTTTTCCATGTTTCTTGAAGTAGCTACTTCTGAGTTGGTTAGTGTTAACAAAGTGCACACTGCGAATTTGGAAATTCAAAAATGAAATGAGGATAAATTGAAGAAAGAATTGTTTGATGGGCTAGATAATCTTCGTTTGCAAAAGTTTGAAACTCATAAGGTGGCAAAGAGATTGATAGCTACTTAGAAAGCGTTAGCTGAAGCTCAACAGCAAATTTATGATCTCAAAATTCAAGTAATTGATGCTAATCGGTTACTGAATAATGTTTCAAATTCACAATTGTTCACAAGCTTCTTAGCTAACCTCTAGCTAATATCAAAGAAGTGGTTAAAGAAGTAAAAGAAAAGGTGGAAGATTATGATTATTCAAAGTTTTCATCATCAATTTCTGAAGAAGAGAAGCTTGTGAAGAAGAAGAAAAACAAGAAGGCTAAAAAGACGAAGGGAAAGATATCTGAAATTCCTCTAGCTCCACAGTTTGTTCCTGGTTCATCAGCAAATGAAAAGTCAGCTACATCTAGTGAGAAGATTCGTTCTCAACCTGAATTTGATGAGACGATTTTCTATGAGCAGAAAATGTAAATGAGGTCAAAGCTGGATTTTCAAGGTTGGCAAAGAATGGACATCAAAATACAAGTTCTGAGGAAAAGATTTCTGGAAAAAATGTTGGTTTGGGTTTTAGTGCACAGATGATAAAGCTGAGGAGGTTCCAGCTTCAAAACCACAAAATCTGAAGAAATCAAGCTAAAGCAGGTGAAGAAGGAGGTTTTCAAGGGTGAGAAGGTTCAACCCGAACGGTTTTATAACTCAAGGGTTCGGAACAAATTTTTTCTGATAAAGAACTTCCACTTCACTGCGTGGATGCTCAGAAGATTTCTAAAGATTTTGTGAAGACGGATGTTTCAACAACCATAAAGAATGAAAATGCAAAATTTTCTTTTGATGGTTCTATCTCTAAAGGCCCAACATCCAAATGGGTTCATGATCACAGACATCAGGTATATGATTCTTATTTTGATCATGTTAAAGATATTCATGTTTGTAATCCTGAGTAGGTACCTAAAAATGTGGGACAAAGCTAAACTTATATGCTATATTTGCCGCCAACAAGGGCATATGGCAAAGGATTGTCCCATTCCTTCTGTTTCAAATCCAAGATCTCAAAAGCTACCAGTTTTTGGTAAACCTGCCCAAACAAAGTTTTTTAATGAACAAGGCGGATTTTTTGATGAATTTGAGCCTACATTCTTTCTTAAACAAAAACGTTTTGTTCCTATCTTTCAAAAGATTCAAAATGTAGGTTCTTCATCACAGTCATCTGTGATTAATTCATCAAAAACTAAATTACCAAAACAACAACAGCTCTGGAAACCTAAGGTGGTTTCAAAGCAAAACAAGGACACTAGTCGACCAGAAGCAGTCGCTTCGGGTCAAGTTAAACACTAATGAGTTTGACAAGTGTGCAGATGCTTCTAGAAGACCTATCGACAATTGCAAAGTTGTTGATGGAGGAGTATTTTTCTTAACTTAAATTTCATGCTATATTTTTACTAACCTGAAAGTGTTCTGAAAATTTTAACTGTAAGGTATCCGTGTTGGTTGATCATTTTTTTTTCTTTACATCTTGTTTGTGTTTAAAGGAGAAAATTGAAAAATAAAAAAATAAAGTCTTTTTTTGTAAAATGAAAAATCCAAAAATAGAGTTTTTCATTTTAAGGGGGAGAATTGCATGTAAGGGGGAGGAATTGAGAAAATTCATGTGATGGGAAGAAGATAAATACATGCAAAATATAAAAGGAAGGTGAATACATGCAAAATATATAAAATCTTGAGAAATTGATCATTGGGAAATGATGGTACATTGGCTTACGTATCTGACTCATGGATAGAGTAGATAAAAGAGCCACAAGATCATTGTTTAATATGCTTGGTAGGCTCAGCAAATCAGAAAGTATTCAGATGTGATATACACTAAATTCTAATGCTTGACCATGTGGATAACATCTTGATGCATATTTCATGGCAAAAAGAGAAAAATAAGTGTGAAAACAATATGAAAAGTCACTTTGTATACATGTGTTCATTTTGCAAAGATTTAAACTTGTTTGATTTTCTTTATTTTGTCAAACGATCGGACTTTCTCTGTGTATCGAAAGATCGACCTAATGTTTGTTCGTTTGACGTTCTGCTTTATTTCCTTTGGTGTTTCGTATAACTCATCGGACTTTGTCTGCGTGTACGGGAGTACCGACCTGATTGTTGTGTTATACAATCTCAACTTGTTTTATATTTCTTATTTTGTTAAATCCGAGGTCTTATATGCGTATTGAAAGATCGACCTTAAGGTAGACGATTTAACGTTCTTATTTCTTTTTGCATGGAACACAGTTGACAACATCATGAAAATATTATGCTTTGTGATAATCACAAGTATAATCACACGAGAAAAAGAAGTAATGACACAAGAAAAAGAAAAATGTCTGAATATGTCTAATAGCGTGGGATACACTCGTCAAAGCAAATCTAATCATTACCTTAACATATCCAGATGTTATGAGTATGATTCTGCCTGAGTTTAAGATGGACAAATTATACCGGCAATCAACATGACTTATGTGCTTCAATTAGTTGAAATTGAAGTGTAGTTCAGTGCGTCATGATCAATATGATCCCGTATAGTGATCTTTCTCATACCAAAAATAGAGTTTGATTCTGTATTACAATTTCATTTCATTTTAGAAAAGTACAAAAAGATTTTTGGTGTGTTTTAGCATAAATTTGAAAAATCAAAAAGATTTTAGCTTTGTTTTGATGTAAATTTTCTAAAACCCAAAATATTTTGTTTTTGCTTTATTTTTGATCCGATCAACATGTACAAATCAAATTTTCAAAATCATATCTTGGAGTCTCAAAGAGACGTTTTGCACGAAGATCATTTAAATTTTGAGCAGGTTGCTAAAGTGAAAGATGTCACGACTTCAAGTCTTCTGAAGCTGTTGAAAAGAGACTGATATACACCGGACATTATCAAGTATTCAAGATCAAGCTACGATCAAGTTGAGGAAGAGTTTGTTCGAAGATATATTTCATTGGACGAGCGGATTCTACACTTGAGGGGGAGTTTGATTGAAGATACAGTTTTGATGATGTTAAAGATACTGCACACGACGAGGGGGGTTTATAGATACATAGTCAGTGCGTCGTGTGAAGTATCAAGTCAAGACAAGATAAAGATTAAGAAAAAAGGAAAGCTGCCAGCCGAACCTGGTCCAAACCTGAGGTTCAAATCAGGTGAACTTCAGGTTCGCCTGGGGTTCGGCCAGTAGACTATATATAGAAGTTTTGTCTTTGTAATTCGGGAACAAAGCGTGTGAGATCATAACTTAAGTGTGTGTCCTCTGGGGTGTATTCTCTGAGTCATTTCTGAGTGGTTTATTGGTTGTAATTGTTCGTTTGATCAATAAAACAATCGGTTAATTACGTGTTTCATATCCGAATTAGCTAGATCGAGTAGACGATCCGATGCTCATGCATTTTCAAATCATGCCATTGTGTAACTGTTTACACTAACATCCCTATAATAACTCTTTATTATATTGTTTCGTTCAAGTCCTAATGGTTTTGAACTAGCCTTAGAAGTAACTTGTCTCTGTTGATCATTATCCAGAGTCTACATTTAAGCAAGTAACCTCTCAATCATCTGATGATTAAATCCGTTGTTTAACTAAATTAAACTACTTGGGCCATTATATAATTTTCATGAACATGATTATTAACATAGTGCTCCCACTTGCCTTTTATAGATTTAGTGTTCTCTAAGACTATCAGTTCAAACCTTTAGGATATTCGCAAACAATTTTGCTTGAACCTATCTTGATCTACTAGTTAGACCAACTTAATCTTGTATTTAGATACAAGATTGTGGGTTTGAATATTTATGCGAACTGGTGCATAATTGATATCTTAGTTTTATGAAACCGAATCATCTCATATCACGCATCTGAAATATATTCTCGTTTCATTCTTTAGGTAATGGATTATGGAGCATTCTCCAATAAGAATGACATGTTCCATTCAAATCCATTTCTTTCAAGAGCGCTCCCATTTTTCTGATTAAAGCAAAAATTTGCTGGTCAGAGGAATGTTCACATATTTCTGACTAAGGCAACAATTTTTTGGTCAGATAATGTGATGTCTATATATTCATACAAAAATTATTCAAGTTCATCAATATATATATATATATATATATATATATATATATATATATATATATATACTTCATGTTCTGTTACTGTCTGACATTTAAAGGAATAACTTCCTTTCTCTTGGATGGAATATTAATATCAAAGGATTCTTAGAAGTATATTTCCTGGTCTAGTATAGTTAACGGCAAGAACTGTTTCTTCGCTTGACTTGAGCAGGCAAGTTATGGATTAGAAGTTTTATCTCGTCATTTAGGGTAATTTTGGCAAAAGGCTTTCCTATAATTAAGCTTCAATTTCTTGATGCTTAATCTCCTGGATTCAAGAGTTAACAATTTAACTTTGTAGAATTTCTTATTTTCTAATTTACAACTATTTGTATAAAATTCAATTATAAGAATACTAAGGTTATGGCATTATTAGTCATTAATCATCCAAATGATTATTACTATTAATCAAGTCTGATGATCCTAACTTCTATGAGCAATTTCTTGATCAAATCAAGAACTCTAATGCTCATTCTAATGTTGTATAATTACATATTTTAAAGTTTGAAAATGATTCATTGTCTATTTACTTGTTGGTACTCTTTATCACTAGATGTAGAATTTCATTGAGCTATTAATCAGTCATGTGATTATTAGACAATTATGATCACATCTAGCAATTGTGAGGATCACATATCCTTTAACACTTATGATGTGTTCATGATTATGTGAATCATATTCATTAGGCTTAAGCATTATGTTATTTTGAATCCATAATCAAGAGAATAATTGCGAAAACAAGCTCAAACGTCAAACAATTATTCATATGATGCAAATACTAATGTCAAAACAAAGTAATATGCAAAACATGTTCAAAACGGGAAATAAAAAGGTACCCATCATGGACGCAGCCAGGGAAAAACAAACCAAATGTTTTGAATACTACCAAGTTAATAATCAGAACGTGAGCAGAACCCTAGTTGCCTTGGAGTGAAAGCTAGCTTCACGATCCCTTGGTTTTGATCTCCATCAATTTTCAGTTTCCTACAATGTATAAAGTGTGTAAGCAAAGCTTCACATTTTGTGGAATTAGAAAAATGAAACATAAGGCTAAATACCTCTAGAAGAACCTTCGTCGTTCTTCTGTGCCTTAACTTTAGCAAGGTACTCAGGGTAGTTCCTTCTCTAGTGTCCCATCTTGTCACACTCAAGCACTGGCGCTGATCATGCGGCGCCCCTGTTTGGAAGTCTTCTCGCCCTTCCCTTTGCCCTTGGCACCAGACTGAGTGGTGGAAAGAGATTTACGCTTTCTAGTAGCGGAACGCTTCCTCTTACGATCGGGCTTTGATGCGTAGCATCATGTATATAAACAAAAAAAAATTCCCTCATCTAAATATGTTTTTAATTGGAAAATATTGAATTTGTTCCTTGTTCGGGCTTACAATTTAAAATTCCATAAATTTAGTGCTTTAATGTTTAGGAAAATTGGCCTATATTAATCCCAGTTGTCACCTATTGGCCGATAATAATATCAGTTATGATTTTTCCCCACAATAATCCCAGTTATTAACATGTTGGCATGTATTGATCCGCCGTTAAGTTGTGAGTAACGGTGTTAAATTCTTGATGACTGGACGTCCTAGTGGAATCCTACGTGGTATTTTATTTATAAATATTAACTTTTAATAAAATAAAAAAAAATGAACAAAGCCCTAATAAATAAAATACAAAGTCAGAGCCCCCCTACCACGATTCAGGAAAAAAAATCGCCATTCTTATTCCCAATTTTTGGACATAGGAATAGCTGACTTCGTTCATCACCAGGCAACGCTCATGATTTTTGGGTTTCTTTTTTATGGATACTCACACACATATACATCTTTTTTTAGATTGATAAATTTTAGTTTTTCAATCCCTTTCTAATTACAATTGTATATAAGAAAATGCATAAAACAATTGTAGGGATTCCAATTTTGAACATCGCAAGTGATGATCGATGGCCTTTTAGAATCGTGAATTTTTTGAACGATGGAATAAGAATCGGGATTAAGAATGTGGTAAGTGGGGGCTCTGACTTTGTCTTTTATTTATTAGGGCTTTGTTCATTGTTTTTTTAATATTATTAAAAGATATTTTTAAATAAAATGCCTCATAGGATCCTACTAAGACGTCCAGTCAGCAAAAATTTAACACCGTTAGTCACAACTTAACGGCGGATCAATACAGGCCAACATGTTATTAACTGGGATTATTGTGCGGAAAAATCATAACTGGGATTATTATCAGCCAATATGTGATAACTGAGATTAATATATGCCAATTTTCCTAATGTTTAATATATAAATTTTATTGTTTTTTGGTGGGTTTTTAACTTAAAATTGATATAAAAAAAAAGAAAAAAAAAGAAAAAAAAAGAAAGAAATTAATTGAATAACAAGAGCAGCAACCCAGTCTCTTTGTCAGACCAGGCCCAGTCTCGGCCCAGTCCCCTTGTTCCAGAGCATCAGCAGATGCAGCCCAGTCCACAGCAGCAGCCCAGCAGGAGCCTAGTCTACCCAGCGAAAAAAGGAAAAAGCTCGCTGGAGGCAGAGATCGAACCCCTGACCTCCAGCTTAACCAGCGAGATACCTACCACCAGGCCAGTAGCTCCTTATGGTCTAATTCTGGATTATTAGCCTTTTATATTCTTCCTATCGCAGCCCAGTTTTACACAGGTCCCACCTGATGCTGAAATGTTGCGACCAGACCTATTTTTTCATATTAATTCGGTAGCAACCGTCATTTCAGGGTACAACACCCCCCATAAACCTCAGAAAAAACCTAAAAATCATCTCCAAGATCTACAACTTTGAAGGAAGATTGGGGATTCAAGATTTGAGCTTTTGGATTAAGAAATTGAAGATCTACACATTCTTGGTTCTCAAATCCATCTAGAGGCTTGATTTTCTTCCCTTTTCTTTGTAAATCCCAGATTATGAACATGCTAAAGATTGGATTTTTAGTTGTTTTGATGATGTTTAGTGGCTAAATCTCATATTGTCACATGGATTTGATGAATTTGAGCATGATCTGACTTTATTGTTTGAATTTTCAATGTGATATGATGAAATAGCCTATTGATTCTGATTTGGATCTCTTGAATGATCATATATGCTTGCTTAGCCTCTGTTAGATTCATATGATGTGGGAAATTTGATATAGATTGAAGAACTTCAACTAGTTGTTTGATTTCTCATTGTTAAACTTTGACTTTTTTTTAGTTTTAGCTTAATGCATGATCCGATGACCATCTACATGATTATATGAGTATGATTTGGGGCTGATTCTGTTTATATTTGTGTTTAAATTGAGTTGACCGATTCATTTGGCACATTAGGTGGTTGTTAGGCATTGTTTGACTAGTTAGAATACTTATGACTATAAGGTTTTGACTTTTCAATTCATGTTTAGTAGCCTAAGTTCTTGGGGTATTAAATCAGAATTAGTCACATTTAGAACCTGCTTAGAGAGACCATTCTAGTGTAGTTTCTTTCGTGCGTTTTTGGCTAGCTTTGACCGAAGCGACTAGGCAATTAGGCGGTTTCATCTAGTTTACTACCCGGACGTTTATTTGGGATTGCCTTAGTAATATAGATGTGTCTATAGTCTTATTTGCCTTGGTTATCATAATTTGGGGTAGTTATCACATTGATTAGTCAGAGTTGAGGTGAGATTCAGGCTCAGAGGATTCTTATCCAGGTGGCACTTTTTTCATATTAATATTCTGTTATGTGTGATGTGTTTGCTTGCTTAGTTGTTCCAACCAGTTCTCTGTCTGTTTTCATCATTAGCTCTAAATCTATTTTAGGTTAAATATTAGCAAAGTTCATATATCGAGAGCCTGCATTGCGTCCTTGGATTTGATACCCGATATTTACCGATAATATGCTGCATTCGATGAGTATACTTGCTCAAAGCGTGTAGTAGTCACTCGGGATTTATCATTTTAAAACTTAACTTGTTTCTTTTAGACTACATCTTACGCATCAAGTTTTTGGCGCCGTTACCGGGGACAATGTACGAATTAATTGTGGGGATGGGGGTCAATTGAACTGAAATTGCTTAAAATTGTGCAAAATTTTCAAACTTTCTTATCATATCCCCCTGTTTTTTTAGTTGAAATTGAGAATTTTGCCCGTCTTTTTGCACATGGAAGTGGGCCCGTTGATGTAATTCATGACGTTTTGCTCGCCTATATATAAGATGCTTGTCTCTAGTTAAAACATTTTCTTCGAGTATCTTGAAAAAGTATTTCCAAGTTGTTGGTTCAGAATCAACAACCGTCCACGATATTCTATCAATCACGAGTGCGGAATCCAAGTGATTGATTGATTCAAGATAAGAGATGAGAAGAATATCAAGAAAACGATTAATAAACGATAAAAACCTGATCTTGCACACAAGAAGAACTTGTCGGGTACAAATAAGAAATCGTAAACTTGATCCTCTCGGGTTTACGATTGTAATCACCTTGTGATCGTAAACACCTCCGGCTGCCCCTCTATAAATCGTAAACTCGCACCTTGAATGAGCACCCTCAACTAGGAGAACCATTGGGGTTTATATAGGCACCCCAATGGGTTTACAATTGGGTCCTTTTGGATCTTAAACCCAAGCCCAAGCCCAAGCCCATATCCAATAGTAAACTAGCCTACTAATCTAATTAAACCCTCTAAGCCCAGCCCAACCTATTTAATATTACAAGCATCATAATCTAGCCTCAAAAATCTTCCCCTAGGCTTGTGATATTAAATGTCTTCAATCTCTGAAATTCTTCTTCTTGACTGGCTGGCATAGATGTTGATGAAGATTCTTTCTGCAGAAATCTTCAATGGGTTTCATGACTGGCACTTGTGACTTCCTCTTGATCAGCATCAGCTTGAACTTCTTGAAATGAACAAGTTAATGAGATGGAGGATTCTCATTGACTTGCTTCTTTTGAAAGAACTGGTTCTTGCTGAATCTTCGGTAACTGTCTTGAATCTCCAAAAATTAGAGGGTAAAATTTGAAAACCTCCTAACTTTGGAGAACTTGATTGTTGATCTTGGATCTTCATGATCTCTAACTGCTCTCTGCATCATTTTCTTCATCAATTGACTTTAAAATCTTCAGCTTCCCCTAAACACGTGAACATCTTCTTTGAAGCTCTTTTGAAGCTTTTGAAAACTTGTAAAGACACCAACAACTTCCCTTGAATAGTTGCTTTTCCAGATGGAAGTCTTGTCCGACTGGTTCTTTAACTTTGAGCAGTAGCAGCATCAGCAGCATCTTTCTATCATCAACCTGTCTGACACACATTTGAAAAAATATACTCCACCAGACATTTGATGACTGGTCTTTGGGTTAGAAGGTAATTATCATCTGTTCGATTGATTCAAATTAACATTATTTTAACCGAAAACCCTAATATAGATTACGGGTTTTCTATAAAACTTCCCCTGAACCCAAGACCTCTAAAGACTTCCCCTTAGCTGATACCTTCCCCTCAGCTAAGGACTTCTCCTGAGATAATACATATTATCTTCGAGTTCCCTTCAGATACTATGTATTATGGAAGTCTTTTCATTAGATAATAAGTATCATCCTCGAGTTCCCTTCGGATAATACTTATTATCCCCTCTCCTTCCCCTAAAAATTTGTCAAGATCTGCAGGGGGCATACTGTCATGCATCAAAACCCATGAAAACACATTTTGACTTCTCAAATTAACCTGGCCAAGACGTAAACACAACCAAAAAGAACTTAAAGACTCACACACGAAAGATAAAAATAAACAAATACTTACCAATATCAAACATGAGAAAGTTTACAGGGGGTCAAACCGTATGAATCTGACTAAGGAACCCTTTTCAGCTTCAGTTACTCGACTAGTCCAGGTGATTGTCGGTATGTTTGTCCGCTTTAAACTCAAACCCGTTTAAACCCAACCAAATGCATCATGCTTAATAGATTACTAATTACCAGCATGTTCAATCGTCCCCACACTCAATTGTACATAGCAAAACCTACCCAACCTCAGAGTTTATTGAGTATTCACAAACCCCCAACTTGAGGAACCATGCAACACCGTTGTGACTACCACTTATTTCATTAATCATCAGTCGGTGATCAGGTCGGCCGCATAAGCACGCAAAGAAGACCAAACTGAATGATTATTTTCCTTTTTCTTTTCTTTTTCATTTCTTTTTCTTTTCCTTTTTTTTTATTATGTGGTGTAGTCATAACAACAGAAACATGGCGTGTGAGAGAGTGAATACTAGGTACAATTACCACTCTCAACCCATTTTTGCTGGGACTCAGTTTTTTAAACCATGCAAACTGAGATGGGAAACTAAACATATATATATATATATATATTTTAAGTTCATTGCACTTACATTGGTGGTCATAAGATTAGGTCGAGCCTACCGAGCATATCACCGTGGAGTTTGCTTTTCACTTCCGCTTTACACGTGTCAGTCATCTCCAGTCCGGACATATTTCACTTCCCCTAGCCTTCTTAGAAACAGACATAAACAATTAAAAATTGAAAAGCACACTATTTTTAGGGGTCAACTTTTTCTTCATCTTTACATTTCTTCCCCTTGCTTTTTATTTTTAATGTCACAACTTTTGTGAACATCATTCATTTTATATATATATATATATATATATAATTTTTTTAATATGTTTTTAATAATAACACACACACACACAAACAGAACAAATAAAGACACACACATCAGGCCATGCTAACCTTCAAAGTATTGATTTGAACAATTTTAGAAAAATGGGTTTTATGCATACCTCATTGTTTTTTTTTTAAATTGAACACCCAAGCACCAACTGAAAGTTTTAAGGAATTTGGTTTGACACAAACACCCTTTGTTGCTACAACATTCAAACAACCAAGTTCAGACCAGTACCTCTCATGCTGAATTAAACCTTTTACCTCTCAAAGAGACATATCCTCCAATGTATAACTTACTTGTGAAGATTTGAAGATACGTCTCCTAACATGTGCCTGGAACAATCACTTATCAACAAACAAATTAATAATGATTATATTAGTGATAATCCTCCATGACTGTTCCTGCACATAGTGAGAGATTAGTTAGCCAATGGTACCTAGGTCATTGTTTTTCTGGGTACACCTGAGGAATCAATAAAAGATACTTCTTGTAAGAACATCCCCTTTGAGAAATCAGGAAGTTGGGATGGAGCTGCCTTGATTTTTGGTTTCCAAGTTCCAGGTGATTTAACATTTGTTTTAGTCACTTTTGGAGTTGTGAATTTAGGTATTTCAACCTTCTTCGTTTTAGATTCATTTTTTAAAACAGTTTTTGTTTTAGTCACCTTTGGAGTTGTGACTTTAGGTATTTCAACCCTTTTCATTTTAGAATCATTTTTCAAAACAGTTTTAGTTACCTTGGGAGGGGTAACTTTGGGTTTTTCAGACTTTGGTTGTTTTGAAAATGGTTTCTTCACCTGTTTTTGAATATTTTGGTAACTTGGAAAGCTGTTGTTTTGATTTAAAGATTTTCTTTCAGCTTTGGCAGCACCCCAATGTTGATCAGAGGGTTTAACCTTAGGAGTAACAATCTTCATTGCCTTAGGTTTCTGCACCATCATCAGCTTAGACTTCACAAACTCCTGAGATGAAACCCTTTGAGTTTTCGGATAATAGGGTTCATAGGGGCGATAAAGACAGTTTCTAGCAATATGACTAGCGATGCCACAATTAAAGCAAGTCTACTTCTTTAGATAGAAGTCAGATGTGTACCCATTTGTCTTTGGTGGCTGATATGGCGCTGGTTTGCCTTGTGTCTGCTTCTTTGCTTTGACATGCAGCTTCAGATTTGACTTTCCGCTGGTTTGTCAAAGCCTGTGTCGAACCTGTCATTACTGTCTTTGTGGTTCCTTGATTCTTTGACGTTGAAGCACCATTCTTGCAATTATAACGGCAACTGCATGATCCAACTGAAGAAATGGGAGACACAGCTACTCCCTTGAGTTTTTCATTCTTCACTCCAGCTGTTGGTTTCATACTCGAAGGCTTGATGGTGATCTTTGGCCTCTCAACTTCAGCTTTATTTATGACTCCATCAGTTATTCCCTTGAACTTGGAGGAGAAGGATGGTAGATCATACCCAATGTCTAGTTCTTGGTCAAACATTGATCAGATGTCATAAAGATCTCCCCTCAGCCTTCCCACTTCGTCAATTACTTTGAAGTATGGGGTTTCAATTTTGGGGTATGGTTTCAACTCTATCCCCACATCATCAGACTTAGAGTTATGACACCTGTCATATTTCTGGCACTCAGCATCATTGTCTGATATATCCTCTACTCTCCCTTCACCATAAGTCATGTTTGCTTCATTAGCAATTTCTTCTTGAGTCAATGGTGTAGTTCCAACCAAGACACTATCCATAGGAGGAGCAGCTTCTTTATAATCAGACTTGGTTCGTTCAACTTGATCCTCACTAAGAAGTATTCCTATAATGTCTCTGGGAACTGGTGGAGGAATAATGTTGTTTGCAGCCAAGGACTTATCAGTTTTCTCTGATCCGAACCCAGTCGTGTCTTTCCCAACTTGACCAATTACAACAGCATGTGACAATTCCTTTCTAGCATTTAGCATTCACTTATTTCTACCCTGGTTGCAATCATACTTGTCCTGCAGCTCATTATATTTTTGTTGCAGTTCATCCAGTTGCTTCTTTAGCTCACCAATCTCAATCTTAGCCTGATCATATGAGAAAGTCTTCTCGGTGGCTAATCCACGATATTTCTCAATGTCTAATTTTTGAGCTTTCACCTTCTCTTCACTCTTCTCCCATCTACCCTTGAATGAACTTCTGGCACATTGGACGTATCCATTCAGCACCAACACTTTCTGTCATGAGGACACGTTTCTCATTTTCTTTCTTTTCTTCGTCCTCATTTCTATAGTAAGCTTTGTGCAAAGCTTGCCAGAGTTCTTGAGCATATTTGAAGTTTTCAAATCTTTGGGCTATATCTGGAGATAAAGCCATGAATATAATTTCACTTGCCCTTTTGTCAATGTTAACTCTTCGTTGGTCATCTTCAGAGAATTCAGCTTGAGTTTTAGGCTCTCCTTCTTTAGGCCAATTTTGATGTCTCGGTATGAACGGACCATCAATAATTGATTTTATCATATTTTGATCTTCATTATTCAAATACTTTACAACCCAGTTCTTCCATTCTTTAAGTTCGTTAGAATTGATCAACCGCGGACAAGTGGAGTAAGAACTTTCTTGTATTGAGGATGTTTCCGAACTCATTTTCTTTCTTTAAAAGTGCAACTTCTGAAAATCTGGTGAAGTCGGCAAAATCGGCAAAATCACTATTCAAAGATTAGTGTCAAAAACTTAAAACTGAAAAACGGAGGCCTTCGGAGTGGAATTTGGGGGTCCAAACGAGCTCCCCTGGACATTAGTCCGGGGTGAATCTGGGGCTCGTTTTCACGAACGTCGTGTAGAAATTTGAGCTTCTAACTCCAAACGAGTCAAAAGTTACGTCCGTTTCCGTGAAAGTGTGAAATAGTTACTTTTTGCCGCAAAAGAAGAGTTTCCGATCGTAAACCCCGTTTCCGATAATTTTGACTCGTAAAATCCGATTCCGATTGAACTAGTCGTAAACGTTGATTCCGGTTGAATAAATCGTAAACGCGATTCCGGTCAGAAAAATCGAAAACTACCAAAGTACGCGTCTTGAAGTCGTGAACCCGATTTTCCTGATCGTAAACTCCCTGTTTCCGACTGAAACAAATCGTAAACAGTCAAAAATCTCGTCTTGAAGTCGTGAACGCGTTTCCGATGAAGATCTTCAAGAACAAACACTCGTAAACACTTCAAAACCCCCAGAAAACTGATCGTAAACTCCTTGGAACAGCAGCAGCTTGATCGTAAACACACCAAACAGCTTCAAACCTTCAAAAACTCAACCTTTTTCCAGAAAATGCTTGAATCCAATACCGTGAGAACCTCGAATCAGTGATTCTTAGCTCTGATACCAATTGTTTGTCCAGAATCAACAACCGTTCACGATATTCTATCAATCACGAGTGCGGAATCCAAGTAATTGATTGATTCAAGATATGAGATGAGAAGAATATCAAGAAAACGATTAATAAACGATAAAAACCTGATCTTGCACACAAAAAGAACTTGTCGGGTACAAATAAGAAATCGTAAACTTGATCCTCTCGGGTTTACGATCGTAATCACCTTGTGATCGTAAACACCTCCGGCTTCCCCTCTCTAAATCGTAAACTCGCACCTTGAATGAGCACCCTCAACTAGGAGAACCATTGGGGTTTATATAGGCACCCCAATGGGTTCACAATTGGGTCCTTTTGGATCTTAAACCCAAGCTCAAGCCCATATCCAATAGTAAACTAGCCTACTAATCTAATTAAACCCTCTAAGCCCAGCCCAACTTATATAATATTACAAGCCTCATAATCTAGCCTCAACACAAGCAAGTGTTTTTTCAAATAAAATAAATAAATGGAATGCTTTACTTAGTGAAACTATCAGATGGGGGATTGATAGCTTGCATCATATCGGTAGCCCTTTTCCATCTGTTTCCGTGAGTTATTTGAGCCTAAATTGCATTATTTATTCCATGACTGTTCTCAATTTCGTTTGGTTGAGTGTTATGCCATAATGCACTTTCATTTTAGAACTTGTGTTGCTTATACGCGTTGAGATCATGAACTAAAATTGAGCATAGAAATGATAGAGGCACTAGGACTAAACCCCTTTGTTTTAGCCTTTTTCTTTGATTTTATCATTTTTTCCTACCCTAAAACATCATCCCTTAGAAGACCCGTTGAGCCTTTTTCCTTTTCGTTTGTTTTTCCCACTTTTTGACCCGTTTAGCCTTTGTTTAGCCTCTATTTTATTCTTAAACCCTTGTGTGAAGAATTCGGATTAGTTTAGGATTTTGTGTATATATTTTTGTTAGTTTCATCAAGTCATATTTAGTTCCAAAAAAAAACAAACAAATTAGTGATTAAGTGTGATTCTCCTAGTACTCAAGCTCCATTCCAGGAATTCATACGAGATTGCAAAAAAAAAAAAAAGGAAAAAGATGCAAATATATATATATATATATGAAAATATTACAGAAAATTCTAGCTCATTGTCAGAGGTCATAGACCTAAGATAAAGTTAAAAAAATAGAGTTTTGTTTAGCTTATGTGTTCGGGTCAAAATTACCCGATTTTAGTTTAGTTTTGTTTTATTTGTAAAAAGTTTCATAATTTAGTTATTTTGTTCCTAGTCTGAATTTCTAAACACTTCGCCACCTTCACATTCCCATTCCATACCCTAAACCCTAGCCTAACATTACACCCCCTTAATAAAGTCCTCTTGATTTATATTCGGTTTTATGTTATTTGGTGGAGATGCGATTTCGATACAAGCCTATGATAATGGGATGCATGTTTGGCCTTTAGTGATCCACTTAAATTGATTATCTTTTTAATCATCTATCCACTAAATTTCACCGAGTTGAGTGATCATTGTGAAGGGTATGATGCATGTTTGTTTGAACCTTGGTGTGAGTTGAGCTAGTAAGCATTTCCATGTTTTTAAATAAATGTCATAATTGCTTGTTGGATTGTAAATCTTTTGAAAAGTATAAATCTTGAGAATTGGCAATGCATGTGGCTTGAGTAGTTGCATTGGGTTGGGTAGGATGTCACGTTTTTTTATTGGCTTGTGGAAGTGTTGCATGAGATTTTTGCTTGAGGGCAAGCAAAGTTTAAGTTTGGAGATATTTGATGCGTAACATCATGTATATAAATAAATAAATAAAATTCCCTCATTTAAATATGTTTTTAATTGGAAAATATTGAATTTGTTGCTTGTTCGGGCTTACAATTTAAAATTCCTTAAATTTAGTGCTTTAATGTTTAATATATAAATTTTAGTGTTTTTTGGTGGGGTTTTAACTTAAAATTGATAAATATATAAATTCCCCATTTTAATTAGTTTTTAATATTGTGTTATGGTGATTATATGAATTTGGTGCTTAATGGTATTTATATATGAAATTTAGGTGGTTGGTGTGTTCATGATGATTTTAGAAGAAAACGGAAAAAAAAAAAAACAAAAGTTGATTTGGAGCTCGTTGAGAAAGTTATGAAGGATAAAAGAAAAAAAAAGAAAGAAATTAATTGAATAACAAGAGCAGCAACCCACGCCGGGCTTCTTAACACCACTCGACTTGACCGCTAAGACCACAAGGGTCTTGTTAGAGGCGATGTTGATCTCAGCAGTTTTCAACATCCCATGAAGCTCCGACACTGTATGTACCAAGTTATTCATATTGTAGTTCACTCTAAACTGTGTGAACGAACTGGATAGTGAATGGAGAATTAGGTCGATAGGCATTTCCTCAGGAATGGCATAGTCGAGCTTCTCAAGGGGTTAATGTACGACTTCATCTTGACCACATGTGGGCTGAAAGGAGCGTCTTCAACCATCTTACATGATATGAGTTGAGTAACAACCTCATAGCGCTTCTAATGGGCTTGTGTCTCAAACATGCCCCTCAGCTGCCCAATTACCTGAAAAGCACTCAAGTCTTCCATGTTCTTCTGAAGATCAGAAGACATGGTTGCCAACATGAGGAAGGATACTTGGGTAGCATCCCTTACCTGATGGTTATGCGCAACACAAGCAGCCACAATGTTATTTGCAGGCTCTGCTGGTACCTTTTCCTCCAACACTTGTAGTTTGTTGGCCATCTTGAGCACAATCTTCAGATTGCGGAACCAATCAAGGAAATTGGTGTTATTAAGTTTCTTCTTCTCAATGATAGACGTAAGTTGGAAGACGTTGCGATTTGCATTATTAGCGGCCATCTAAAACATTTAGACAATTTTATTTTAGTATTTTCAATGTTAAGCCTAAATTCAATTATGGTAAGTTTTAAGTGAATAAATGATGGGATTCCATTTAACTTAATTACTAAAGGCAGCTGTAGCATGAAATCAATAGTAATTAAATAAATAGACAGACAACAATTGTCACTTGTGAGGACCTGTCACAATACCCGTTTATGAGGCCGCAATAACATCGAATGTTTTATGCGATACGTTTAGCATCATCTATGCCTACCCTATTTACAAACATTTACGTTACGGTGTTGAAGGATCCAATAACGCAATTGCTTGCAACTAGAGAAATAGTTATCCAAGGTGGCCACATGTACAAATACAGTGCTGAAGACTCCAAAAGTTTTACCTCAGAATACACCCTACATGCCAAGTACGGTGCTGAAGGCTCCAATACTGACATTTCGATAAATGCAGTCTAAGTTAGGCTTGACCTGCGACGACATGAACTATTAATATTAGACTTACCAAATAGGGTTATTTAATCAACTTTTAGTTGGTGATTATTAATCGCAAACCCTATCATCGCTCGGGAAAGCCAAATTAAATAACCTAATTGAATGACTATGTTGTCGTGAAGCATACACAACCAAATAAAGCAAACATGCCTTTTTAAAGTTTATAAATTTCAAAAAATTTCGAAAACTCTAATATTGGTTATATGTATTTATTGAGTTAAAATACCTTATGTTAAAACTCATGTATCTTTTGATTGTTAAATCCTTTTAAACTCATTTTAAAACAATTTTAACGTGCTTTAGTTGGTTAAGAAAAGTAAGCAACACAAACACAATCACAAACATGAATTCGGGCATAACAGGGCTTCAGTATTTCTAGAGTCTCTTAGCAATACTGAATAAGGACTAGGGACAAAATACAACACAATATCGGTCTTCCTTGAGCATCTTGTTGTCTTCATTGGCTCTCACTGGCTTTAAGACTCTTTTTGAACTTGATTGGTCTTCCGGTCTTCGGATTGAGAAACTTTCATTTGGGAGACATGCCAAATTTGGAAAATTTTCGTTTCCGGAAAAACTGCCAGATTTGGAAGGTGTTAGATTTGGGAAGTAACCATTTCTAGAATCCTGTCAAATCGGGAAACTATCAAAACGGGAAAGTTTCTGAATTTCAAAACATGAGCCAAGATAGTAAACTTTCTAAAATTGGAAACTTTCCAAAATTAGAAACTTAATAAATCAGGAAACTGCCAAAATTTGAAACATTTCCAAATTTAGAAACACGATAACAAAACAACAATCTTTTCAAAATTTGGAAACTTGCTAAATTGGGAAAGTTCCAAAAATAGAAACCCGAACCGAAATAGGACTTGCTTAAATTGGAAAGTTACTAAATCGGGAAAGTAGCCAAACTTGGAAACACGTCTGAATTAGAGACTTGCCAAAATTGGGAACTTAATATTTCGGGAAAGTTCTCAAAATAGAAATACACTTAAATAAATAAAAAACTTAAATCTATTTTATATAACTTTGAACCCAAAAATAATGGACCAACTAAAAACCCTAATCTATTACATAATGGGCCAAAGCATGGGCCAAAACCAAATAGAAAATTCAAAACAATAAACCATGCAATTTCATAAAATTGGGTCGGGCCGAATACACATAAATTTAATATGACAATCGAACTATTATAATTGCATTATTTTAGTGGATCTAAATCGACAAATATATATATATATATATATATATATATATATATACATACATATATATGCAATTATATAAATATAATTAATAAAATTAATTATTATATTTAATTCGCAACTTTCGGGTTGTTAAACCTCAGTTTGTGAATTCACCGGCTTAAAACACGACCCGTCTAGATTTGCATGTGGTGATCAAGGCTTTGATACAACTATTAGATTTGCAGGTAGTAATTTTAATTTTTCATTAAAACCCGTTTTTATTAATTGTATTACCGGATACAATTATATTTATTTATTTACTTTAATTAAGTCAGAATTGCGGAACGTAAATATATCTAAAATTTATATTTAAATAAAACGCAAAAAACCAAGTGACAAATTAAACAGCAGAATCCAATCAATTACACGCAAATACAAGAGTATATATATATATATACATATAGTTCGATATATATATATATATATATATTATTATATTATGATATTATATTATATTATATATAAATATATATATATATATATATCAAATATATATTTAATCACTTCAGAATATTTATCATATAAAGTTGTGGTAATCGAATACAACAAGTTTATCTGATTATTATGAGATACCGAGGTTCAACGATACAAGTGCTAGGGGTGGCGAAAACTTACAGAGAGAGAAAGCAGGTTTCACAAGACGATCAGATCGTAGCAGAAAAACACCCGTAGAACAGCACTTGGAACGGCGGCTCATCGACGGCGGCATGGTAGGGTATGATGGCTGGACGGTGGCTGGGTGGTAGCGATCGACGAACAAAGCGGTGATCGACGGGAAGTGATTAGTGGTTGCTTGGAAAAAAGCGGCGGCACCGACTTGGTGGTCATCGACGGTGGATCACAGCGGAGGAGGAGGCCGGAGAACAACGGACGGCGGCGGTCAGGAGGTGGTCGGAGGTTGTTGTTAGAACATGTTATTATGTCTAATGTTAGGTCTAGGCGTTTTGTCATTGTATTGATCGTTTTGTAAGTTCTGGTCCCAGCGTACCAGTGGACGGACCATCTGGTACGTGGGTTAATTGGTACGCCGGGCAGAACCATATAAATAGATTTATCTCTTGTGTTTCAGAGTAGTTGTGAGAGTTGAGTTCTTAACTGTGTGTAATCTTAGGTGTTTTACTTCTCTCTCTATAACCTTGAGCTTGTTATCAATCAACGAAACGTTATTTACCTCGTGTATTACGGAATCGATCGTGATAATGCATTAGTAAGATCCGTATCCGTGTTTAACAGTTGTCGTCGCGAGGTAGAGAGAGAGAGACAGCCAGAAAGATTTTGTGATTTTGTTTTCTAAAAATGTTAACTTGAATTTTGTAATTCAGGTTTGCTTAAATAGTCACCAATCAGTTGTGGATAACTCACAACTGATTATCTCTATCCAGTTATCTCTTAAACAGTTGTAGATAAACTACAATTAGTTTAAATTTCTCATTTATCCATCCAGTTATTTCAGATAATCTTTATTTAAATGAAATACATTATTTAAATTACAGTTATCCAACCACATTTATAAATAAAACTAAATTAACAAACACTTTTATTTAATTAACTTTTATTTAGAAATGATAATAATAATATTACG
>JBCNJP010000010.1:78154424-78178860 GCA_039602395.1 Deinandra increscens subsp. villosa | reverse complement strand
CTGGTTCGTTTTTAGGGTTTTTGGGGTTTGATTCAGTGAATTGGCGAGTTTAAACGGTGAAATCGAGCTCCTATTTATAGCTTTAGGTGCGCCTCAACATACTAACACGTCCCTAAGTGACTCATGAGCGAAATCGACACGTACGGAGGTCAATTGGTCAAATTCTTGGGCTGCAAGTCGAGTTTTTGCGCTGCTGTCATGTTTCTGGTTTCCCATGGCTCGCGTATCGCGCCAAGGAGAGGGGATAGCCGCGCGATACGCCTGGCAACTTTGCCAGTTTGGCAGTTTTAGTCCTTCTACATTTTATTTCTATTTTGGCCCCCAACTTCTACCTATTGTCATGTTAAGCTATAAAACACTTAAGGGTACATTTATAAAAGTTTCTAAGGTTCTAAACATGCCCGATGATATATGTATACATACGTATATATATATTTCTTTATATGTATATATATTTCACAATTTTACACTTTAGCCCCTCATACTTTTATTTCTTTATCATTTTATGTGTCAAAACATTATGGGACATAGTTCTAATGACTTTAGGGCTCGGGATACCTTTGCTAAGGTTTATATATACTTTTGTATATTTAAATATATATTTATATATATTTTTCATCAATTTACATTTAAGCCCTTCTACTTTCACATACTTATTATTTCATGCTCCAAATCATCTTAGGACACATTTATAATAACTCCTAAGCCTCGGGTTCATATAAATACGTATAAATACGTATAATACTCGTATACGTTATGTATTTCTTCATTTTAATCATTATTTCAACGTAAGGATACGTTCTTATTTATTTTTCACATGTTTAATTACTATAACATGTATTCCTAAGTATATATTCATCAAATGAATATTTCACATGTATTTAAGCCATTAGGATATGTATATGTATATACTTACACATATACTACAATCGTATACACGTATTTTCTTCCGGTTGTCAGCTATGCTTATCATATCAACTTCTAAATACGCATTTCATTTTGATATCACATATATCAATTATTCTTGTTATAAAAACACGTATCTATCACGTTTTATCAACTAACACGTGTATTGTTTATATAACACTACCTTTTATCAATTTAATGGGTAAACATGTATTTTTCATACGTTTTGTCACGTTTGGCTATCTAACACATATATCATAACATAAACACGTATAGCATTGAAATTCATTTCCCTTTACCCATTTATCAATCCATAAACCATAATATATGTTTTAGCTACTTACACATATAGCACACGTATAGAATTCGAGTTATGAAATTTTGGGGTGTTACACCCCGGAATAGTGCGCAATATTAGCGTTTGCATTTCGTATTCGTGTGTGCAATTTTTCCTAAGGTTTCCCGTTAGACTACTTAGACACGGTCTATATATATATATTTATATATATATATATATACATACGAAGTATTTACTTACACAGCAGAGCGAGTATCCCAGGTTGGCACGTAAAAATTTTGTTTTGCGAATTTGTTTGTTCGTTTGTAACTAAGGTTTCATGTTGCAGTTTCCAAATCGTTTTTCGAAAATGATTCCAGTTCTCAACTTATGGTTCTGATACCAATCTGTCACACCCCCAATTTGACCACTAACGGAGTTTATACCGTTAAGGGGTGCGAGCAAACCAGGACCACAACCATTAGTTACAAATACTAAACGAATCAGAGTAAAGTCCAAACATTCATCATAAAACAGTTTAAGAGTTTGCAGCGGAAAGACAAACATGAGTATCTTAGCACTAACCACGTGCTTTAATTACAAAACATAAATTGTTGTTCAATTCCCAAATTTAAGTTCAATATGAAATAAGTAACTTCGGGTGCCATGCCAACCTCCGGTGGATACTCCTCAGCGATCTGCAAAAGTGAAAACCACACAAGTGTCAACCTAACGGTTGGTGAGTTCACAGTGGGCATGTCATGCAGCGGCCCGGTCTCATAAGCGTATGTATCAACATATAAAGAGGTAATAGTTTTGTAAACAATGCCAAGTGCTGAATTATCGAATATGTACTAGTTAAGTAAAGATTAAAGCGGTCAACCGATATCGCGGGTAGCTAATCCGGTTTCCATGCACTAAGGAAGTTCGTACCAAAGCTGACGTAACAGAGTTCGGTCTTTGCCGATGGTTTGTGCCTCCAGTTGTGTTCCTCATGGGACCCATAACTAAAATAGGCTGATATTGAACTCCGTTCGGCCTCCAACCGGTTGGCTACACATTTGTGTACCTCGGAGCAGGGTTTGTCAAACCCTCAGTAGATCTACCCAACATCCCCTCGCTTTGCAAATTAATGGTACTAAATTGTTGAGGACTTTTAAGTTTTAAGGCATCCTTAGAAATCATGTGATATCATTTGGTTTAGACTTTAACCTACACTAGTCATATTAAAACCGTTTATTCTGGATTTCATTTGAAATCCTAAAAGAGTTTAAGTGTCAAAATGGTTGTTCCGGATTTCATTTGAAATCCCAAATGAGTTTAAGTATTTAATAGTTGGTTGCAGATTTCATTTGAAACCCCAAGGATGGACAGTTGCAAGTGCTTTCCATAAAACACTCCAACTTCCATAACAGATATCCCATTTGGCAATACCTCAAAATGTCAGCGTTGTTTTCCGTTAAGTAAATTCGTTGTGACCCAAACGGGCTCACAATTATAGGGTTAGTGAAACTCACCTTAGGTTGCTCAGCTTATGCTTCAAATAATCCAATTATGTTTGCTAACGAAGACCTAATAATCACATTAAGGTCTTAGGTGTTAGGTTGTGTCTAAACTTTTAACTACGTCACTATGGCCCATAACATAGCACGTTGGAACTACGACTCGACATACCGACACACGACACCGATGGTTGATCATAAACGAGGGTTCACATTACTGAGAAATCAAAGCATGTTTCATTATTGCATAATCATGTAAGTCATGGCATAACATTCAAATAAGTTGCACAAGTTTGGGTTTAGGTCTGGCACAGTTTCGCTACACAGTTTCGCTACACAGTTCACTATATGCACGGGCAGCACTTTCGCTAGGGAATGCCCGATGACACAGTTTCGCTGGCTAGATTCGCCCGAAACTGATGGCATAGTTTCGCTATCTAGTTTCGCTCGAAACTGATTTGAACTTTCGTTCAGGAGTCTATGGTTGTTTCGCTCGGTAGTTTCGTTCGAGCAATACACTTAGTTTCACAGGCGACACTATAGTTTCGCTGTATAGTGTCGCTGGATGAAGATTCAAACAGTTTGCGAAACTACAGTTTCGCCTAACGAATCTGTTAGTTTCGCTGGTCGCAGAAAACTCGTAAATCCGTCCAAAAATCAATCTAACAGCTTCCATACTTCATATAATTCAGTATCTAGCATGCATAAACATTTACCAACATTAAACAAGCAAATTTAACACCTTAAACATGGATTTTCACCATCAAATCTCCAAGAACACTTTTAAGCATAAAATGACCTAACTAGCATGAATCTTCATTATGGCATGATTTTACACGTAAAGTTTCAGTCTTTATGCTAGATCTAACATTCCTAAGCATCATATCAGAAGATCAAACGATTTCATGAAGATCTAAGCATGCTTTTTAAGAAAACACATAGAAATGCAAGAAAATGGTTTTAGGGACTCACGGTTTGGTTTCCAAGCTCGATGGATGATCTTCAAGGCTGAGATCGCAGTGATTCTTGGTGGTTCAAGGCTGACCAGAAATGGTTCACGAGAGAGAGAGAGAGGATGGAGAGTGTGTGTGTGTTTTGTGGTGGAGTCATGCAAATGGAAGAATTAGGTTTATTTTTGGTTTATATATTAAGGCTTTAGTGGGCTTTCATTGGGATTTGGGCCCTAATGATTAGTCCATCATTAGCCCATGATTAACATGTATGCATACACTTAATTACTAAGCTAGACAATTTGACAATTTATCACATAAATACACATTTAAGCAATTTGTCATGCTAATAATAATAAATACGTAAATACACAATTTAAGCGATTTGTCACATAATTCAACAAGTAAACAAATAGTCATGCTTTTGATAATAATCATGCATTTAAATCACGTTGCACATAATTCCACATAGCGGTAATAAATAAATAAATAAATAAACACATGTGGACGGGTTTGGTGATCAACCAAAGGTCGTGGACGTATTCGGCCTAGTTAAGCATTAGTTACCTAGTTAATACCTATAACGTAACTAACAGGGATTGTCTAATGGAAGTTAACCTTGGAATTCTCGGATGTCACAAAGAACCAGTCTAGTGTACATGCTTCCACTCATGACTTGTGCAACAAGTCAATTAAAATTTTGAAAATCCGTACACTAAATTCCAACAGTGGTATCAGAGCCACTTTCAACTCCGTATAAGCAAATTAGTTTAAATGTAATTGTTATATAAATTATGGCCAAGTTTTTTCTGTTTGTTATTTTTAAAAAATTGTCAAACCATGAAGTTTGATAGTTCCTGGCCATATTATGTTTTATGATTGTGTTCTGGTATGCATTGCTGAGCCTTAAGCAGAACTGTATTCGAATGAGCGTAACGGCTCGTTAGCATGTAACGACCCGTTATGCACATATATCGAAATTTCGTTAGCCGATAACGGGTCGTGATGCAGTTGCTCTCGAATGGGTCATAAGTCTGTAATGGTTCGTTATATCCCAAATTTATGTCTTGTTTTGTTTTGTGGTTGTGCTTTCTTTATTGGTTTAATTATGTATTTTTCGGGTATTATGGGCCTGTACATGTAATAGTTAGGTTTCATTTATTATTATAATATTTGTAAACCAAACGGTGGACCAGACAAGAAGACGGATACCAAAGAAGACTAGTTGACGTGATTGGTGCAAGTGGGAGCAAGTGATAGCATGAAGACAATGTCAGGCATGTGCCATGTTTTATTTGTTTGACCCTAGTCGATTGCGTTCATTGGCTCGGACAGAATCAAAGACCCATTAAGGCTCAAGTGCATACCATTTATATTGTTGTGAATGCATGTGATTGTTTATCGCGACATAGGCTCATGGATCACATATTAAAACACTAATTAATGAAAGGCGTTTTGTTAAAGTTTCGAAAATAATTCATTAAATAAATAGTTTAGTTAATGATAAATAGTTTATTTAATAAAACCGATTTTCTTCAAGTATATTATATGATTTAAGAAAACCATAATTGATAAAAGTTATTAAAATTGGTTCGAAAAACGATACATGGGCCGGATCTACGGTTCTATTTCAAGGATAAATATCACTTTTAAAACTAGTTCTATAAGTGGGCGTAGTTGGGAATAATGTATCGCTTGAAAACACTCATTAAGTGTTCCCAAAATTAGAGTTGTGTAGTGGACACAATCGGTGATCGTTACCTACCTGTGTAACCTGGCCGGAGAAGAGAGCTAAGCCATTCTATCGTGCTAAGGACAAATGGGATCTCATCCTAATCTTAATTTTTTTCTTGGGTCAAAATTAATTAGGTTTTTAGATGTAAACTTCTAATCAAATTCTTGTGTTTTTTTCTTTTGGATGTCAACAAGTAATTCCGAACCCGTAATCATTCCTCCATGTTCATGCTTAAGTCCATCCTTGAGAAGGAAAAGATTAATGACACCAACTTCATGGATTGGTATCGCAATCTAAGAATTTTTCTCACGAATGAGAAGAAATTCTATGTTCTTGAGAATCCAATCCCTGCAGCACCTGCATTGCGAACTAGTGTTGCGTATACAACCTGGGCTAGACATGTTGATGACTCCCAGACTGTAGCATGTCTTATGCTAGAAACTATGTTTCCTGAATTTTAAAGGAACATGGTTGAGAAGACAACATATGACATTAGTGAGTAGCTGAAAGCTATGTTTCAGCAACATGCGCGTCACGAACGTTTTGAAGTGATAAGATCACTCATCTCATGTCGTATGCAGGAGGGTTCTTCAGTCAGTGCTCATGTGCTGAAAATTAGGGCTATGTTGGCACGATTGGAAAATCCACTAAGTGATGAGTTGGCTACGGATATAATCCTCAACACGCTGCCTAAGTCATACGCCTAGTTCGTTCTGAACTTCAATATGAATGGCATGGATAAGTCCATCACACAGCTACAGCAGATGCTTAATACTGCTGAGGCGAACATTCCACCAAAAGCTGAGACTATTTCAGTGTTGATGGTTCGAGATGGCCGTATTGGTAAGAAAGCTAAGAAAACCAAGGGCAAGAAAGCAATGGAAAGGGCAAAGGCAAGAAATCAGAATCTCCCACGGCAAATCCTCAAGAGGATGCAAAGTGCTTTCATTGTGATGTAACAGGCCACTGGAAGAGGAATTTCCCTAAATACCTAGCTGAAGTGAAGTTTAAGAAGCTTCAATTGCAGGAAAGTCCATAGGTATACATGTTCTCGAATCATTTACTTTTCTAGCAAATCATGGGTGTTAGATACTAGATGTGGTACTCATACCTGTAATGATTTGCAGGGACTAAGAGGAGATAGAAATGTGATGCAAGGCCATCTTAAGCTGCACGTTGGGAGCGGGCAGAAAGTTGCTGTCAAGGCCATAGGCGATTTTACTATTTATTTACCTAGTGGTCTTTCTCTTTATTTGAACAATTGTTGTTTTGTGTCTAGTTTGACTAGAAACATTGTTACTTTATTTGCTTTAAAAAGACAAGGTTTTAAGTATGCTTTTAATAATGATAATCATTTCATTTCTGAGTATTTGAATGATGTGTTCTATTTTGAAGCTAAAACGCATAATGGGATCTTTGAGATAGATACCAGTGATAACGTGTTATGCAATGTCTCCAATAAACGTGCTAAGACTAGTGTCAATGACACGTTCTGATGGCATTGTCGACTAGGTCACATAAACAAGAATCGCATCAAGAAACTCCAGACTGCGGGGATTTTAGAATCTACTGGTCCAGAGTCTTTTGAAACGTGTGAGTCATGTTTAAGTGGCAAGTTGACTAACTCGCCCTTTATGAATGTCGGTGAAAGAGCGAAAGACCTACTGGGGTTTATACATACAGATGTGTGTGGTCCTTTCAGGACAATGTCCAGAAATGGAGATAGATACTTTGTTACTTTTACTAATGATTTAAGTAGATATGGTTATGTTTATGTCATGCGACATAACACGAGACCTTAGAAAAGTTAAAAGAATACCAGAACGAAGTACAAAACCAGCTCGGTAAAACGATTAAAGCACTTCGATCAGATCGAGTTGGCGGATATCTAAGTGAGGAGTTCGACGAGCATCTAAAGGCATGCGGGATCATATCCCAGCTCACCACGCCTGGAACGCCACAACTTAATAGTGTGTCCAAAAGAATAAATAACACTGTTAGACATGGTTTGATTAATGATGTGTCGTACAAACGTGCCACACTCCTTTTAGAGCTTTGCTCTTGAAATTGTTGCCCGACTCGTGAATCTCGCTCCTACGAAGAAGGTAGATAAGACACCATATGAGATATGGCATGGGAAACGTCCCAAATTATCTTACCTTAGGGTATGGGGATGCAATGCCTTCGTTCCAAGTGAGTCATCCCCGCGGTGATAAAGTTGTTTTCGTCGGTTATGCCCTAAATGTTTGTTACTATTTCTACAACCCTACTAAAAATCAAGTTTTCATTAAACGGAGAGGAACATTCTTAGAGGATGAGTTCCTGCAATGTGGGGATGGAAATAATCAGGTGGATCTAGAAGAAGTCCGAGAATCGCCTATAACTCAACCTGAAGCCGGTAAAAAATTCAATAAGATGTTGAGCGTGAACCCGAAAGGATTCAGGAACCGACAATAACACAAGGAGTCCGTAGAAGTACTCGGGATCGTCATGAACCATAAAGGTATCTGCGAATTCATGATGTTCTGATAGTTGATCAGGAAGAACCCGTTAAGTACAAAGTTGCAGCCTCAGTTTCTAAATCTGAGAAATGTCTTGAAGCCATGGGTGCTGAGATGCAATCCATGTATAACAACCAAGTCTAGGATTTGGTTGACTTCCACCCGATAGTCGTGTTGTAGGAAGTTAATGGGTTTTCAAGTTGAAAACCGACATGGATGGCAATGTGCAAACTTATAAGGCTTGGCTAGTTGCAAAAGGATTTACTCAGACTCAAGGCATTGATTATGAGGAAACCTTTTCACCTATAGCCATGCTTAAATCTATTAGGATTCTACTTGCCATAGCTACGTATTATGACTATGAAATATGGCAAATGGATGTCAAGACCGCGTTTCTAAATAGACATCTTGATAAAGATGTCTATATGCAACAACCTAAAGGTTTTATAGATCCAAAGAACCCTAATAAGGTGTGCAAGTTGAACAAATCCATTTATGGATTAAAGAAAGCATCTCAAAGCTAGAATCTTCATTTTGATCAGAAAATCAAAGTGTTCAATTTTGTCAAAAACGAAGATGAGCAATGTGTTTACAAGAAGGTAAGTGGGAGCTTTGTCACTTTTCTGATCCTACGTAGATGACATATTGCTTATTGGAAACGATATACCTATGCTTCAAGATGTGAAGTCTTGGTTGAAGAAATCTTTCTCACTTAAGGATCTTGGTGATGCGGCCTATATTTTAGGAATAAAGATATATAGAGATAGATCAAAACGGCTGATTAAACTAAGCCAAATTACATATATTGACAAGCAGATATTAACAGTGTCCTAGTGAGAGTCACCGGATTGCTGTGAAAGGTATCCTGAAGTACCTGAGAAGGATTAAGGATATCTTTCTGATATATAGAGGAGTAGATGAAGGACTTGGTGTAAGATGTTACACTCATGCAAGTTTTCAGACAGAACGAGATGATTCTCGATCGCAGACGGGATATGTCTTTACCTTGAACGGTGGAGCGATTACTTGGAAGAGTACCAAGCAATCAGTAGTAGCACAATATACTACATAGTCGTAATACATAGCGGCTCTGATGCTGCTAAGGAAGCTGCTTGGATGATGAAATTCATTGTTGATCTTGATGTCGTGCCTAGCATATAAAAGCCAATCGAGATGTTTTGCGACAAAACTGGTGCTATTGCTCAAGCAAAAGAACCAAGGTCGCAACACACCCTATGAAAGTTCCATTATATACGTGGGATTCTGGAATGTGGTAATATCATAATAAGCAAGATTCATACAGATCAAAATGTGGCAGATCCTTTTACTAAGCCTATGCCTCAAGTTAAACATAAGGTGCATGCAGATAAGATAGGTCTTAGATTTGCTAGAAAATGGATTTGATTTGTATTAGCAGTTTTGGTGCACTCGAATGTAAAACAAAATATTGAGTTTGGTTGGATTTTAATGGTTAAAAGTTTTACAAACTATGATTTCAGTCTTTGAATATTAGTATGTTAAGTATCCATGAATACAAGAGTATTCTAAATGTCCATAGTCGATCTGATACGTGGGAACAAATCTAAATGAAAGACTATTGTGAATTGATGATTGGTGCATGAGATGAATGCTCAAGGGAGTTGAGGATCATATTCACAAATATTTATTAGTAGAATAATATTGGACGTAATCCGCTTCAAGTTATCTTCATGGATCTGAATCATAAGATATTTTGAAATTTGGTACGATCTGTTTACTCCTAGATCTGAGGTGCAAACCAGATCAACCATCTGTTGAGGGTCATTCTTTGATCTTATCTAACGCTATTTGTAACTGGCAGTACTAAGGATAATTTTGGGAGTGATCAGATGCTTAGTGGGAGTTATTTGTAGCCAAAACGGATCTGTACTCTTAGTAAATAAGAGTTGAACATTCTTGCGCCGTCATTAAATTTGAGTTGGTAGAAAATGCATGGTCGTGCTCGAACTAATAGTAGTTTGTTTTGACCATTTTCAAATTGCAAACGAAACTAGAAGTTGTTGAAGAATATATGAGAATGATTATGATCCATGTCTCATGTTTAACGAGTGTTCGCAACAGAGGGATAAAAGATGTTGTTACCAAAGGCTATAGTATTTTAGATGAGTCAAAGAGTTAATTATCTCAAAGAACTAGCTAACGCTGATGACCATCATAACTTGCTAGGGGCAGTGAGATGCAGCTAGGCGTCCGACGCTGTTTACGTTGAAGAACGTTATCAATGATTCATCCAAGTTGGAATTTGTAGGTATAGGTGTCTGATAGTCGGATAACTTCAACGTTACTAACGAGCTACGTTACAAAGGGTTACACTTTGGGCAACGAACAAGTAGGATGATTTTATCCTATCACGATTAGATAGTAAATAAGATAACCAATGTGGTGGATGTCCTATATGAGAGTTAACTTGTTTAACTCGTAACTGCTCGTGCGTAACGGCTTGTTACATTGTAACGGCTCTTTACCGTGTAATGGATCGTTACGGGTAAAGTTCGGAACCAACTTATTTGATTATTAAAATTCATTTCTCCAGGGGTGGTTACTGTAACTACGTCCGAACCTAGAAAACAAGTTAGGTTTATCCTATAAATAGGACACAACCTAGAAACCCTAGAGGTGGTTGTAGGCTTTGATCAAGTAGAGGACTTAGAGAACAATCAAGGGTTAGTGATCTTAGGGTTTCAAAAACAACGCAGCGGATTATAATCAAAGCACTAGCACTAGGATCAACCTATTGCTTAGATGATGAACATGAAATCAAAATACAAGAATTGCCTTTAAAGAATGCTTGTTTGTTGATGAGAAAACCAAGTTCTAAACGAAGAAATTCTCTATGTGATGCGCACACTACACTTCCTCGATCACCAATGGATGCTAGTCCTTGCCAAGATCAAATCACGAAAACCGAATCCCCCAAGGGGGAGGTTTCGGCCGAAAGTCTTAGAGAGGGAGGAGAAGCAGAAGTTAGGGTTTAGTAGATTAGGATATTATATAGTATCATAATTTATCACAACGTACACTTAAGTCCCTAAACATTTCTCTATTATTTAATTTGGACCAAACTATGATGTTAAACTAATTAGGCTAGCTAATTATTTAACAACCTAGATAAATCATTAAGTCTAACTCAATGATCAAAGTCCATTAGATAACCTCATAATCTTAGGCGTCTATATGCATAATGTAAATACTATTGGATATTGTATATCCAGTCCCGACAATTTTAGAAACCCGACCCGGTTGTGGTCTGTAAGAGTTACACTGAGGTCAACGAGAACCGAACACGTTTAGTTAGTAAACGTTGTTCTGCGAAAACATAATTGATTTAAAATTGTTATTTATACATTGATATTAATAATAATTAATCATTTCACATTATTAATTAATTTGTTAATAATAATTAAGTGACGCCCACACCCAGACTTGGCTCCAGGAGGGGTCGCGTGTCGGATTTACACAAGAACACATGGTATAACAAAGATACTAACGCAGCGGAAATATTAAAAACTTTATTCGTATTGCCAAGTTACAACAGTAAACTAAATATTACATAAACTTTAACTATCTGGGTCTATGCCAGCGGTCCAACAAGCTTCCTCTTGATAATTTGCCCATTCATTTCTTTATCACCAAAGTACTGTCCTTACTTTCAGAAGTCTCACCATCACCTAACATACATACTTAAAAAGTCAGCTTATGCTGGTGAGTTCTAAGTTTCTAAAAACTCTTTCTTGATCTGCAAGACAAATCAAGTTCTCCCGTGTCTTCTTGACCCCATTAGTAAACTGGTATAAAACATAACAGAATTATACAACACATCAGAATTTACACATAACCAGGTATCTATTCAAACAGGAACATCAAACCTATAAACCTTCCTAGTTAATTAAATTCAATATTCCTTTCACTAGCAACGTCTTGCTATGCCTTATTCTTTATCTGCTACCCCGAAGCAGCCTAAAGAATCTCTGGTCACTTGTGGTTATCAATACACCTTAGGGTAGGATAGTATCGTCGACTGTCAAACAGATCCTTCCCATCCAGGCATCCCGATATGGCCTGTCTCACTACCTTACGTGGGCCCTTCCGTACACCGGCTAGACAAATACTACCCTTTTTGTCTCCCAATTTCATGAGCCCCATCTGTACTATCCACTCCATGACCTTACGGATTGCTTTACTTAACCTATTCAACTCATTCAATAACGAGTATCTTACTAGCAATCCCCAATCCCCACAATACCACTACCTGCTTTTAATCAAATACCCAATAGCCTTAGGTTTATTAGTAGACAGTGATAATGTATTCATATATTGCAACTAATGATCATTTCCCAATTTACCATTAGAGTTTATATATAGGATGTACCAGTGGCGTATCCACCACACTACTGAGATACCGGGTAATTAATATTATTATGCTTATACATAGTAAGTACCAGCGGCGTATCCACCACATAATAATAAAGCAAATGTATCATTGGTTCTCGTATATACCTACATACTCACTATACGTCTATTATCAATTCTCTCATCACTTGGACATTTAATATCAAAGCAGAGTATAGCACATAACACATCATTCTCAATTCATATGCTTAATAACACATAGTCAATCCAAATGAATAATAACACTTAACAACACTTAAAAGCATTTGGAAACACTTTTCATAACACGGTATGTATGCCAGCCTAAAAACGTTTAAACATTTAAAACATATAAATGTGGGCTTATAGAACTCACCTTAGCTTTGCGAAGCTATTATTCTTGGGTTAAGTTCTCGTGAATCAGTTTCTTAATGGCTTTAAGGTAATGTCCCTATCAAGACATCCTAAAGGTTACAAGCGGTCATTAAGGTTAACCCCTTTATCCTAAACCCAATCCCTTGTTGGTTTAACATCCATTTGTCTAAATAACCGTTTTGCCCTTTATGGGAAAAAGTGTTCTTTTAGTGATATATATGAAGAAGTGCATTCCTATAAGTAAACGCTCACTCCAGTGTCGCCCAGTGAAGCGTATGCCATGTCCCAGTTGGGATTTATGCGACAACGTCACTATGCAAGAAACCCCAGTGTACAGGTGCCACCCTTCCTGTGACAATCGTCAGACTTACCGTTAACTATTTCCGTTAGTCTCGTTAACGACCCAGTTATACTTTTCATGTCATGTTAGGATCACGTGCGTTCACGTAACCGAGCCTATCCCCACTATTTGATTTGTTGCAATATGCGAAATAAATAATCACACATAAATAAATTTTTATAATTTATTACATGTCACGAGATGTCATTTGAACGTTTATAAAAATGTATATATTTAATTACTAATTAATTTTAGTAATTTGTTTTGTGGTTTTATGTGTTTCTTGAAAAATTGCTTTTCGTGAGAAACCGGGTTTCGTACGCGATTTAAGTTTATGTGCGTACATATCAACTAAACTTTTCCCGACCAAATATATCATGTTAAGTAAGTTATAAACATTTAGAAACATTTCTAGTAATTTTATTTTACAAGTTTTGGGGTTAAAATCCATTTATTTGAGTTTTGGGCATTATATGCTTAAAATGGAACTAGAGGGGCCAAATGTGTAATTTTACAAACTTAAAAATCTGCCCTAAGACTCCCCTCCCACTCCCTTTCACGTTCATTTTCCCCTCCCCATCTTCTTCCTTACGGTTCTTCATCCACACACACACACTCCTTCAAATTTTTGAAATCAAACATCAAGCAAGCAAGATTTGGAGTTCTAATCTCATTCAAGCTTCAAGGAAGCAAGGAGAAGCTACAACCTCGTCTCCTCTTCTCTCATCCGCCCCTCTTCCCCCATATCTTGTAAGCCCTAAAATCTCTAACATGAAATTGGTTGAATTCATGTGCTAGTCTTGTGATTTTGTGCATTTTGGTGTGTAAATATGTGCTTCAATCATGTTTTATGTTAAGACAAGTAGTTTTATGAGTTTGGACAGATTTGAGATGATATCATGGATATGATTTTCATGTGGTTACATGCTTACAAGTGTTCTTGAAGAATTTGGGTATATGAGTACTTGAAATTGAAGAATATATGCTTATATGCTAGTGGCATGCTTGAATTTTGATAGGATTGTTGTATGGTTGTTATGACAACTAGAAATGCATGATAATATGATATCTAATGCGTTAAAAGTTTTTACACGAAGTTAAACGAGCAAAAGATTGGCCAAAACCACAAAAATGCAATTTATACAATTACAAATTTTGGACAAATTCGGCCAGATTTTTAGGTCAACTTACAGAGGTCATAACTTGCTCAATTTTGATCGAAATTAGTTGATTCTTTTTCCGTATTAAATTTTTATGCCTTAGCTTTATCTGGGCTACTCGCACAATTTTTAAAACCTCCGTTTGGTCATCCAAAACACTGCTGCAAGTTAGGTGTGCAAAGCTGTATTTTTCTGTGAAAAGTATACTTTACATTTTGGTCGGGCATGATAACCTTGTTTTAATGAGGGGTTTATTAAATTAAAATGAGGTTTATATAATAAAAGTATTTTCATGCTCAAACTCTAAGTTTTGAATGAGTTATGCAAATTTTAAACCTACTTTGACTATTTCGCAAAAAAGCTGAAATTGCCAACTTCCGACGCACGTAACTTTCTCGTTACTGAACTTTTTAAGTTGATTCTTTTTGCAACATTCCCTAAATGTTGAGTAGTTCATTCCTACAAAATTTTAGAACCTAACTCCAAATATGGAGCAAATTAGGCATGCCACCAAATGGTGTGTCAAAGACAATAATGTTGATTTTTGCCAACTTCCGACACGCATAACTTTCTCATTTCTTAACCTTTTAAGTTGATTATTTTTGCAACATTCCCTAAATGTTGAGTAGGTCGTGCCTGTAAAATTTCAGAGGCTAACTCCAAGCATAGAGAAAATTAGACATGCCACCACATGTATGCTTGCGTTTGACTTTTTTGTTTGACTTTTTATGCAATTTGACTTGGAATTGTGCATCTATGTTTTCCTACAAGTTTAGGACTTGTGTTTAAGTGTTAGGACCACTGTGAATGCTTGATGAAATATTTCTTAATTGATAAGCAATTCGTCCTAGCGACAACCTCTAATTTGGTTAGACCGTGTTCATTAAAATAGGTCAATCTTAACCATAATTTAAAGTCAAGTTCTGTGTACCAGTACAACCTAAGGTGAGTTTCACTACTCTATTTAGTGATATCCGGTTGAGGATGATAACACACAACTCGTTGCATCCAGTAAAGGTTGACAATGCAAGGACAAAGGTATTTTGTCTGTTTTAGTAATTATCCAACACATATCACATGATTCACTGAATGCATTTTAAATTACAAAAACTCCTTACTTTCTCGGGCCGTTAATATAGAATAGCGAGGTAATATTGAGTAGTACTACTGGGGATTGACACCCCCGCTCAGCGGTGCACGTGATGCACCCTCCCGACTGGCGGTCGGACTGAGAACAATATTAGCCTAGAACTACCGTGATCGGGAAAGACACGGGAAAGGCAAATCGCACAGGCTAAAACCTGTGACGCATAGTCAGCTTCGGTTACGAACATTCAGGTGAAGATAAGCATAGGCTAGCTACCTAACAATATGGATATTACTTGTAAATTGTACGAACTGATCTTTTGATATTCGTATGCATTTTTGGTCTACACGGGTAATGTTAGGACCTGATTTGAGCACAATGTTCTCATTTGATTCATCACACAGGTGCGGAAAGCAAGTGTGATGATCAATCTTGGTTGATTTCACCCCATAGATCTCTAAAGCTCAAGAACACACACAAAATACACCAAGAACACACACACAAAGGCTCTCTCGTAGAAATGACCAGGAGGAACACGTATTAGGGTTTTCACTTTGGTATTTATACTACAAGAGAGCCTGGGACAAATAGAATGTTTGACAACAACCAATCATTACCTAGAATTCAGCAAAATATTCTAACAGAATATGAAGTACGCTAAGCATATAAAGAAGTACGCTAAGAATTAAACAAGTTCGCTAACAAGTTCGCTAAGCATTAACAAGTCCGCTAACAAGTTCGCTAGACACAAACAAGTCCGCTAACAAGTACGCTAAGCACAACTTAAGTACGCTAGGAATAGATCAAGTTCGCTAGGAACAAATCAAGTTCGCTAGGAACAAATCAAGTTCGCTAGGAACAAATTAAGTTCGCTAGGAACAAATCAAGTTCGCTAGGAACAAATCAAGTTCGCTAGGACCGTTAACAAACAAGTTCGCTAAGTACAATGACAAGTTCGCTAAGAGTTAATCAAGTCCGCTAAGTTCAACATACAAGAAGTTCGCTAAGGAGAAACACAAGTACGCTAACACTTAGTCAAAAACACCATACATAACATAATCAAGGATAACAAAGTACATAATCAAAGTTAAGTACAAACCAAAGTAAAATTACAAATAAACAACAAAAAGATAAATAGTTTGTGTTGCCAACATAAATAAGTTCTAACAATTCCACCCATGTTGGCAATGCAAACCTCTCAAGCTTCAACCATCTTGACCGATCAACTTGAGCAGGAACCTCCAGTTTTCTCTAGCCGCTTCTTTGTGTTTGTCTGAAAGGACATGAATCCCCAGATCATAGAGCCTCCAGAGGTCTTGCCATACCAGTTTCTTCAGGTCATTGTAGTTGTTAAACTCGACTAATCTTTTTGCTTTGTCAAGAACCACACTTGACCCATTTTCTTCCATCAACCAGCAGCTTGCAGTTCTCAGCATCTCTTCGTCAAGCTTATACCTACCAATGCCAGCAAGCTGATTGCACCACCAGTTTAGAAACATCAGGAAATAGTTAGCATCGTAGCATTCGTATAGTCTAAGCTGAGTAGGGATGGTCCGCATCTTCTGGTAATAGATGAGTTTGATGTAAGATCTTGACAGCATCCTTAGCTCAATGGCAGCAAACAATCTGATTGACTCAGCACCTTCCCTTTCAATCACCAACTCATGTGTCATCCCGTTGTAATACCAGCTGATAATGGGGAATTTCTTCTGATTCCCTGGGATCCATTTGACATTGATCTTATCACCGATGTTCTTGAAGATACCTTTATGTGGTGCACGGAGTCGCTTCTTTTCTTCGGCTATCTGAGCTCTTCTTTCTTCTTCAGGATTCAGATTGAACCTTTTGTCCTCATAGGCTGATTTGATCAGATGTTCAGCTCTAATACCTTTACTGTGTTTTGTATGGTTTACCAAGTCCAGGTATTTGAGCTGCTTCAATTCCCATGAGAAGAGGCTTGTAAGAGCTTTAAAGTCAGCAAAGAATTGAACGTATCCATTCCGTCTCTTCACAATAAAAGCGTCGAAGGCTTCATCATATTTCCAACCCAGAATCTTCATTCCATGATTAACATTGGGGTTGGCTGGCATCTTTCTCAAGTTCTTGGCAGTGAATCTCAGCATCGCCTTAGAATTTGGAGCCATTCTCACCCAGTCATCATAAATGGGTGGATTTGTGTTCCTGTTTATTGCTTCAGCTTTTTCCTGTTCCTTTAGTCTGATCTGCTCCAACTTTGCTAACCTCTCAGTCTTCCTATACTCAGTCACGAACTCACGGAGGCCTTTGGTCCTCTTGCGAATCCAAGACTTTCTCTCAACATTTTTGAATCTGAGATAGTTTCGGAGGTCTTCAAAAGACATTCTGTTAGTGGTAGCAATGATGTATTCAACAGAGTCTGGATCAGGTAAATCTTCAGCAGGATCATCAGGAATAAATGATTTACCCATATCAAGAACAAGATCAGAAAGACGATCTCGGATCGGTGCAAAATCAAATGTTTTGTCAGAATCAGCAAATGGATCTGACAGAGGATCAACCAGAGATTCAGGAACTTTCTCAGCTTCATCAACACGAGGGAGATTAGAATTCAATCTCTCTTCGTCAGTATACAACTTGGTTAGCTCAAGATCGGTAAGTTTAAGAAGATATTCCAGAGGAATTCTGTCTTTCATAAGAGTCCTCACCATCTGAGCAGTTTCTGACACATCATCCACATCAACGTCTGTTCCTTCAAGATTAGTGACGATGCGGATGGTCGGCTCTTTGTCGTTGGATGGTGCTGATTTTTCAGGTAAAGAATTTGAACCTTTTCCATAAACAACAGCTGGAGGATGATCAGATTCATATCTCTTTAAAGCTTCTTCTCTTTCTCTGGCCACTCTATTTTCTTCTTCTAGTGCTTCTGCAATAAGAGCTCTACGTGATCGGTCTTTTTCTGCTTCCTTTCTTAACTCTTCAGCTTCAACTTCTTCTTGTGTAAGAATCCTTTTTCCTTTGTCTGTGGCTGAGGGACCAGGTTGTTCAGAGACAGAAGGTTCCTGAGTTACCGTGGTCACGTCTTCATCAGGAAACATGGGAAGGAAGGAAGGATGGAAAGGAGCTAAATAGATCTGAACATTTGGAGCTTGTTCAGCAGAAACATCAGGATTAGCTTGAGAGATGGTTGGAGTAGCAGCTTCTTCAAGATTAATAACTTCAGCATCTTCAGGAATGGAGCCAGTAACATGTGGAGAAGAGTCAAGAGCAGGGGTTTCAACAGTTGGCATACCAGTTGGCAGAGTGACATTCACAAACACTCCATCATCTACCTCCATTTTGACTTGAATTGGAGTAGGAATAGGAATTTCATCTTCTTCATCTTCACTTTCAATCAAATCCAAATCAATGTAGTTCAGTGGGTTAGCTTGATTGACTAGAACATTTAGCCTTTGTTCCAGCTCATTCATATCTTCCACATCACTGAAATCTACCGTGTAAGGAAACTCTTCATAGGTTGCTTCACTATCATCTTCAATGGTTTCTATGAGTATCCCACATGAATTTCTTCTGGTGTATAACTTTTCAGCATAATACTCACGAAAGTTTGCCATGGAAAAGTCCAAGAAGGTCGAGTCGACGTGAAATCTACGGACACCTTCATTTACAGGGACAATAGCAGATGATGAATTTGTGATATCTTGCCCAGAAGGTACGATTGCAAGTTGAAGAGGGTTGTCTAACTCCGATTCTACTGGTTCCGAACTGGATGACGCTTCAATGGCTTTGAGTGCTGGTGCAAACCTTGGCAGCTTCAAGTTTGCTGGCAATGGAGCCAGTTTCTTGAGTGAGTCCAGGATTTCATCAACTGGCTCATCATGAAGTAGACTGTTCACAAAAGATTCTTCATCGTGAATCTGATCACTCGAATCTGTGATTTTGAGCTTGAATGGTGAAGATGAGAAAACTTATTTTTTAGAGACTTTTTTCTATTTTTCTTCATTTCTGGATGGATTCTGATGATATGGATGATGGATTCATGTTTGGGAGTTCATTTAGATGTTATTTCATCATCTACTTGTTCAAATCTGTTGGAAAATTGAAGATCCGAGCTCATTTTTCCGTAACTTTGGGGTTTTTCCCGTATTTGGGGTTTTTGAAGATTTTGGAGCTTGATTCTTCATTTTCTGGGCTATTCTTCATGTTTTCGGATGAAGTGAGGTATGATTCTCAGTGGAAAACGCGTTCCGGATCCATTGGAAGCATCCGTTTCGTCTGATTCTCAACTGTTTGGGCAGATCTGGAAAAACACACACTAGTGCGTGTTTCATGGTGTTCTTCGTGTTCTTGAAGATTTCCAGAATTTTGAAGACTGTTTTGATCCGATTAGCTACTGTTTATGGGTTGTTGGTGGCCACAATAGTCTCGTGAACGGTTTAGCTTCATATCTCGTGTATCATTACGGGTTTTCCTTACGGTTTTGGACAGATTCGAGTTCATCAAGTAAGTTCTTCGTGTTCATCCTTTTTTCCAGATTTCTTAACTGTTTTTGAAGATATGAAGATTGCCTTAGCGGACTTGTTCAAGTCTTAGCGGACTTGTTCTCTCCTTAGCGAACTTCATCAGTTTTTAGCGGACTTGAAGCTTGTCTTAGCGTACTTGTTCTGTGCTTAGCGAACTTGAGTCCTTAGCGAACTTCAGAGGTGCCTTAGCGGACTTCTGGTGGCTTTAGCGTACTTGTTTGCTTAGCGAACTTGTTTACTGGGTTTTCGTTCGAGTTCGTTTCAGATGATTTTGTTCGTACAGAGTTGTAGAGGACATCGATACGAGTTCAGGGACATAAAAAACGTGAATTTTCGTCGAGAATTATGGGAGTTATGGGTGATTTACGTTTTTCCGGGGAGGCTTATCGTTTTTCCGGCGCTGGTTCTTTATTCCGACAGACTTAGGGTTTGCAGGGGAACACGCGACTTTCTTAAGAAGATGATGACGTGGCGTGGTTTGATTGGAAGGAAGGGAATGTATGACTTCTGCATTCTCTCTCCTCTTTGTCTTTATCCGTGAATGCCCTTTTTGCTGTCGAAATCCCATTGGCTACAAGTGTAGCGCATGGACCCCACTGCTTCAATGCATCCGTTGAAAGCTGGATGTTGGCAAGCTGTGATAGGCTGACAGGAAAGCGCGTGGGCCCAGTTCTCCCATGAGAGCCGTTGAATAGGGTTATGTTGTCCAGCTTTGATTGGCTCCTCCCATTTCACTCGGATCAACAAATCTGGACCATCAGATCATTAATTTTCCAGCCGTAGGATCGCTATTCAGCTCAAACCTGATTGGCTTGGCGTTCATCACGTGGATTATGATTTTTTGCTGGTGATTTCTGATTGGCTGGTCGCCCTTTACGCAGATTCTCCCTTCCAACCGTTAGATTTGATATTCCTGCACCGTTAGATCAGATTTAATGTGCAACCTGATTGGCTCGAAACCCCTTACACGGATTTTGGTTTTCTTTTGCTCAAATCTGATTGGCTCATTTATTTGAACAAGGATTATGGTTTTTTTTCTTTGAGAGATTTAATTACTACTAATTTATTTTTCAGCATTTTCGTCAACCGCGGGTATTTTCTTATCAGTTTTTTTTAAGACTTACGAGATAATGCCGCGACGGAATTTCAGAAATTTTTTTGGTCTCGGATCTATTTCATTTTATCGAGGTTCTCGTTTATTGACGTCGCGCGCAACGTTTGCTATCGATCACTGACGGGTTAGCTTTATTATCCGGTTAATTACTCGGCTTTCTCGTTATATCTCATGGTTTATTTTTAGTGGATGCGCTTGTCAACTAACCGGATTAACGAATCTCAGTTAATATTGGAATTTATCCGATTAAATCTCTCGGATGACCGTTTATTGAAGAAATTTGGCAGTTTATTTTATTTTCGCATCCAACCTCAGTCACACAGATTATTCACAACTGTCAGCATCCGGCTTCCGATTTATCGCGAGATTGTCCGATTTCAAGATTTTTTATCCGGTTTCTCTAGGCAACCGATCGCGACGGTTCGACTCTCCGCATCAGATTTTACGCTTCCGACTTGATGTTTTTGGGGAGATTTAGAGAAATAAGAGGAATTATTATGAATTTGGATATCGGGTCGACTATCAGAAGTTAGAGCATGTTCGGTGTCAAACTGGTTTATCTGATTCAGTTTGTTGCGGTTATGACTCCGAGATGTAGCATTTTCTTAGTATTGTACCCGACCGTGTGAACCGAGTGAGTCAGAGCACTTGGATCTCGAACTGGAGCAACAAGAACATAAGAAGCTTATTCAGAGGGGGAATCTCTACGACAGATTGTCTCCGGTTTATCAGTTTCTCATTGAAGATGTACGGCAGAGCGATTCTTCAGCAGTTGAACAGATTTGAAAGCATCAGTCAAGGGGGAAATTGTTGGAACAAAAATCTTGGTGACTGACGCCATCAAATCTGTTTACCGAAGCATTCGACTGAAGAATCCATGTGAATCGATTTAGAGACTGAGTTGTGATGCTCGAGGCTTGCGAGATTGGACCGAAGACCGTTTTCCGGAAAAGTCAACCGTTCGGGTCAACGGTCAACGTAAAAGTCAACGGAAGATCGGTTCGAGCGAGTCAAGCTTCGGATTAATTTAATCAACTTTGATTTAATTATCAGTTTATGTTTATTTGCTTTACTTGTAATTTCGTTTATTCAGTTATGTTTTTCTGTCGTTAGTCACCCTCACTATATATAGTGAGGGTGCCCATTACAAGTAAAGGAGTCTCCGAATGGGGAGATGATGATTTTTCTTGTAGAGTGTGAGATTTCCATTCTAGAGAGAGAGTGAGTCATGGATTCTAGAGAGAGAGAGTGTTCTTCATGATTTCTTGTAACTAATCATTCGGTTATATGAAATCATTCGACTATGTTCATCATCTTTCTTGTTTATGATTATTCATGATTCATCATCATCATCTTCTTCATTTGTTTTTTTTTGAGTTTTCGAATCCGAACCATGTTCTTGCTCAAGATCGAGATTCTCGTAGTGAAAATCGATCCTAACAGGTAAGTGTAGACTGCTTTTGTGAACTCACCAGCTTTTGTTGACACTTGATTGTTGAATGTTTTTCAGGTCACTCGGAGGATCAAGGAGGCACAGGCGTACGCAATACTCAATTTTGTAAAATACTTTGGGAAATGTATTTCAAACACAATAGTACTCACTTTTGCAAAACTACAACTTTGTAAACTTTGAAAATGCTTCCCTGAATAGTTATTTAAACTCTGTTTTGTAATAACTCGTTATATGATTATTTTACCCTTCATTGTGGCTTGGTTGTAACTAAAGACTTGGATCCTGGTCTGGATCACACCTCGCACGGTTATACTCCATTAGTGGAAATTAGGGGTGTGACAGATTGGTATCAGAGCCCTTGGTTACAGCGAACCAGAACATTTCAAAAAGTGTTTTCTGAACTGTAACTGTTTTTGAAAGATTTGGTTACAACTTTTTCCTAAAAGTATTGTTACGCGTGCCGAAGACGATCCTCACTTAATTTATTTGCTTATGTCTGTGTAAGAGTATGCATACATGATGTAAACCTTAGATTTACAATTTTGTGGATGAATGGATCCATACATAGTCTTATTTCATGTTTTCACACTTGGTTATTGGAAATCATTCTTGGAGATCTCGTTTTGTTCTTGGAGATCTCGTTTTGTTCTTGGAGATCTCGTTTTGTTCTTGGAGGTCTCGTTTTGTTCTTGGAGATCTCGCGGTGTTCTTGGAGATCTGGAATTTCTTCTTGGCGACCTCACCAACCTTGGTGACCTCACCAAGGTCTGGAGTTTCTTCTTGGCGACCTCACCAACCTTGGCGACCTCACCAAGGTCTGGAGTTTGTTCTTGGCGACTTCGCTATGCTTTTGGTGGTTTGGGTGATACACTTAGCGATTTGGTGGTCGGTTATTATGGCCACTTACTTAATTGATATTTTCTTGAATATTTTGTTCACGTAAATGAATGTTTTCATGTAAATTGAGTCTTCATATAAATTTGGCCGGTGTGAAACATTTCATAGGAATATCTTGGATGTTCCAACACTTAACCTACCTGTAACATGCCTCAACGTACTTTAGTCGTTCTTAATGGACATCAACTAGCACACGGAGGAATTTCCGGGTTTTTGATATTAAGATTGTTTATACCGTGTGTTTAAATGCACATGCTCCCTGTATAGTGTATAAGGGGCCTTGAAAACTTTACTGAGATAAGTCTCACCCAAAACGCAATCAGAAAGAGGTTTTTCTCTTTCTACTGGATTTCTTCAACAAAACTTGAATGATTGATCGTAAGTGCTTGTAGTTTCGCACTAGCTATGAAAATAGGGTAAGACCCATTGTTTAGGATCCTGACATCTTTATGGACTTGTTCCACCCCTAACGACATTGGTCGTTCTTAACGGTCTCGTTTATACCTAATGGTCACGTCTAACGGCCATGTAGAGTAATGCGCTTTACGGCCTTATTTAACGGCCTCCGTAAGTTTATTCCTAACGGTCTATTTCATGACAGCCTAGATTCTAAGACAATGATCCAACGTATCTTGAGCTTGACTGCACATACTCTTTTATAGCATAAATAGGAACGGTTGTAAACCCTATTTGAGTAAGTCACCCACTAACACAATCCGAGAGTAACTTTATCGAAATGCTTTGGTAAGAACGTTGTTTAGCCTTGTTTAAGGCACCACTGTTTAGAACCGGATGATTATTCATGGGACGCTTATAACTGCTTTTGTTACCCCTAATTATTGACACCCTTTCTCCTTGGTCATTTTGACCTCGCATTTTAAATACATAGGTGTTGTGTGATAATCCAATGTGGATGTGACTTTTATAACCTAAATGGAATCAAGCATGTGATGACTAAGATTAGCATGTTAATTTCTCTTTCTTTATATATATGTATAACGGATTCGTGATCGAGTCGACGTGGGCGAAAACCATTCTATATCTCAGAGCTAAGCTAGGGGAGTTATGGCCTGCCCTACCCAAACTCTTGTTGAACCACTTACCTATTGAACTGAACTAAGTGGTAAATTCAGTCTCCACGGCCCTTTCACGCCCCTCTGAGGTGCACCATGTTGATAGGAATCGGCAAAGACCCGAACCCGACCGATATTGACCCGTAAGAGTTACACCCGG